>CM053793.1:63142091-63684591 GCA_028749045.1 Cupressus sempervirens
TAGGTATTCTACTTAGATTCCTTAGGATTAAGCTATGTTTTAGAGATGGTCCTTAAAAGCTTATTAATTGGTCTCCGTGTCATCAACTTTGGAACCAATCTCATCTTCGCATCATGCTTTCTAATTTTCCTTTGAATTGAATAGGCTACTCGCACATTCATTCAAAGAGGGGCAAAATGTAATACCCCAAAATTGGCTCATTGCCATGATACCAATTCTAGTCTATTTTTGATCAATCCTAAAGTCCTATTTCACTAGGCAAATTCTTATTCTGCTACTCGCTACTTGACTTAATTGTTAGATGCAGAAAACCCTAATCTGCATTCATCATGCTTATTATTTAATTCCTATAGTATTTACTCATATTAGTCACATTAAACCTATTGATTAATATTTAATTTAATTATTAAGTACTTATACTTTAATTAAATTAAATTATATCCTAAGGCTAATGTACTATGGAATTAAATTTATTTAATTTAATAAATATGCCTATTTTAATTAATTAAACAAAATTATTTAATTAAATGGAGAACTTACTTCTAATTAATTAAAACAAAGTTATTTAATTAAATGGGAAGTTATTTCTAATTAATTAAATGAAGTTATTTAATTAAATAAGAAAAGTGCCTCTAATTAATTTAATAGAATTATTTAATTAAATAAAAAAGGGTAATTATGAGAGCATATCTCATTTTATTAAATTAAATATCTCTCCAAAATCTCTCTTCAATTCAAAAAGGAAATTCCCAGTTCACTACTGATCAAATTAGAAGTGACCTAGATCACTTGCTTTTACACTAAAGTCTATTTGAGTTGACTGACTCTTACACTTAGATCTGAGCCAGTTAACTCCATTTGATTTGGGAATCTTCCTTTATGACTGAACTTTATTTTCAATCCTGACCGTTGATTGAAATTGATCTCAACCGTTGATCGATTCCAGGAAAGTCTATTTAAGAGACCCTCATTTCCTCATTACAGAGGTTGGAATTTGAATAGTATTGAATTGATGTCGAATTGAGTACTCAACTTTCTAGCTTTCATATTGTTATTGCATTTAAATTCTCATTTAAAATAACAATTTAGATTAATGCCATCTATTTCCTAGATTAATTGCTTGCACTTCATCTAGATTACTTGCATATCATATAGATTAGTCACATTTTCTTTTAAATCCTTCATTCTTAGAGGGTCTGGTTGCTTAACACCTCAAATTTGAGGATATCTAACAAGCAATTCCCTTTAGATAGAAGGCAACAGATTTCTTTGTTGGCTGATTTTCAGATGAACAATCCAATGTTCATTTTGGGATGAATTTGCAAATAAGGACCATGTTGAAGTGTGTGTGTGTGTGTTAGCATAACCCGCATTTTCACATGTATAGTAACTTCCTACAAGGGTTGGTCCTACCACCTTCCACATGTCAAACTATCACTATGTTTCTATAAATAAAAAATTAGCAACTTTCATTAGTGACATAATGACATTCATTGATCTTTCATCTAATCTACATTGATGTGTCTATTCTAAAGCTTTCCCATTCACTAGGTTCCACAGATAGGTGTCACTTCCTCGCTATGTTTTTGTAGTTAAAACATGCTTATCTTTTCAAAGTGACATAACAAAAAATCTTAATCTCAATGAAGATCAAGGGCTATCAAGATTTGGTTATTACTCACAAATAAAACATAACCCACATAAGATTAAAATAAAATCTTGGGTAATATTGTGAACTGGGACTTAGCATAAGATAAGGTAACACAAAAAAATTTTAAGGGGACATGAGAAAAATATAAAAGAGGATTTTTAAAAGATTTTCAAGAAAAGTTGGTGCATTTTCTTGAAAATCAAAACCACATAAACCTAGCTGAGGGATTTGGAAAAAAACTAAACATTAGAACTTTATATGAGCAATGTTAGTATGCTAATAGAAACCAAATTTAAATAAAGCTTCTACAAACTAAACAAAATTCATAAACTTCAAGATAGACTAAGATGAACTCTCAATTGAGAATATGAGCCATTAATGGGATCTCTCAATGAGAAGCTCTCTTGTTGAGTGGCTTTGTCTAAATAGATATGATGTATGCTCAAGCTTATGCTTCAAAAAGGGCTTCAAATGGAGTTGGAATTAGGGTGTGAGTGTATGATTTTGATGTAAAATGGCTTTTTAAAATGGCATTATGACTTTACTTCATGGATTGTGTTAAAATGTCTTGAGAGAGGATTCCTTAAATAGGCAAAGGGCTTGAGGGATCAAGGGCTAGGTTGCAAGGATGGAAAAAAGCTTATGGAAGGCTTATATTGTATGAGAGGAGAGCACATGGATTGTGCTTCCTTACAGCCAATCAGGGAGTGACCCATGTCACAGGGTGAGAGGATGGAGGAAAGGAGAAAGATGAGTCAACAAAGGAGGCTCAAGGGATAAAATCTTCATAAAGACCCTCATAATGGCTTCTAAGAGCAATGAAAGGGCTTGGAAGAGTCATTTATGGCCTAGTGGGCTTCATAAAGTTTTATGGTTGGGATATTTTGAGGGAGATGAGAGGAATTTCGACTTGGGCTTGATTAGGAAGGTTTTAAGCTTGCTTAGGATTGTGCAAATGATTAGAGGATGGATTAGGATGGTTTAGGATTAGCTTAGGGATAGGCAAGTGGATGGCATTTAATGAGGGTGGGTGAAGGAGGAGATATTTGTTAACTTTGGCTTGGGTTAGTAAGTCTTAACCCATGTTTAGGGAATGTGACAAGGTTAGGAGGGGATTAGGATTAGGTTTAAAGACATCTTCTAGAAGATTCTAGACTTTGGATGAGGATAAAGACTTTCTAGAATAGTCTAGAACTTCTTAGGATGAGGATGAAAACTTTCTAGAAGAGTCTAGAACTTCTTAGGATGAGGATAAATTAGATTTTTAGGAAATAAATAAAGTTTTATTTATTTCAAGGTTTTGGTTTGAGGAAATATTTATTAAAACTTTTTTAATAAACATGAGGATTAATATTTAATCTTAATTAAATATTTTGAGTTGGGATTAAGGGTAGGAAATGATGGGATTAGCCTTCATTCAAAATTAAAGAAGGATTAGAAGATTTTGGAAGAGGTTAGTGGTCTTAAGGAAATTGGCCAAGTTTTGGGCAAAAAATAAATAAATAATTTATTTTGGGATTTTTGGTCAATTTATTAATTAAATAATTAATAAATAAGGAAATAATGTTTAAATAAGATTTAAACATTTTTTGGAGGGATTCCTTAATTAAATATTTTTAATTAAGATAAAGGGATTTAATGGCATAAAAATAAATAAATTAATTAATTAATAAATGATGATGTCATTAGGAATTTTTTCAAAAAATAAAAATATTTTATTTTCTAAAGGATTTAGGTGTCTACATTTTGCCCCTCTCTGATGTGATTCTACAAGTGGCATGGCATCAAAGATAAGAAAATAAGATGCCCAAGGCTAGAGCAGAAGAGGAGAGAATGGACTGTGAGATGCCCCCTCAAGAAGGTGACAGGGAGAGAAAGCGAGGCTCGATAGCTTCTTGAAAAGTACAAAAATTTGAGATGAGCAAGGACACTCAAATTGGCTTAAGAGAAGAGGTTTAGTTAGCTCAAAATCTCACTACGAGAGAATGATAAAGGGAGAATCGGAGGCACAAGAGGAAGCAAGCTTAAGATCTTAGGGATTGCAGAGGATGAAGGAGAGGAGTGCTATAAAAAGGAATCCAGGATAGAGAGATGGATGATGGGATGATAAAGCTGATGCAACAGGATTTCAAAGAGTTAAATTAGTGGAAGATGGGTTTCGGAGATCCCTAGGACTAGGATTGTGGAGCTCGAAAGATGAGGCTTGGTGGATTGATTGGATTGGTGGATCCCTAAGACTAGGATTGTGGATCCCTAAAGCTAAAAGTGCAGATTGATTCAAAGAGATACTAATGCATAAGCTGGGGTAGGAGAGACAGATGCTAGATATGGATGGGGGATAATGGAGATGAAGGGAAATCATTGAAACTTTTTTGAGCAGGGGGATACTTGAAAGAGAAGTACCACCATGTAGTTGAGCACTAGATTTGCTATAAGACTGTTGGTTTATTGCCAAGGTTACTAAGAACATCAAGGCCTTTTTACCAACTGTCCAAAGGACTGACGGAATGACTCAAAATAAACACGCAAGTATTGCCCCAGCATCACACATGAATCCTACCCAGCATCACACATGAATCCTAGAGGAAGCAGTGTGGAACCAACACTGGGTAACCCACAAGCAGAAAAGAAAAACAAACAAAAGACCTTGTCAAGACCTTATGCTCAGATTGCCCCATTCGTAGTATACTGTGATATGGAAGATCATGGCAACCTTGAGAAGAGAACAAGGAGATTGCTTGGAAAAGATACTTCAAGACCCAAAAGGGAAGATTCCAAATCAAAAGAAAGAGAAAATCCAAAAGAGAACCGTTTGCCAATGAGATGGGTAGGATGAGGTACTAATAGACCAAGATCAGACATGTGGAAAGCTATATCCTGCAAGGATCTATCAAAGAGCACCTAAGTTGATGGATTTTGGATGAGTGATGCATCTGGCAAGCTAAAATAAGAAGGATAACACTTTGGTGATAGGAGATCTGGCTAAAGGATGCATTGGAATAGCTAACCAAGGGTTGTGCGATGTGTGCAAGATGTTGATCAAGGAGGAACTAACACAAAAGCTGGATAGATACAATGGTACTAAGCTAAAGAGGATGTACAAGCTGATGGACCAAGATATGTTACAAATGTACAAGGTTGTTCATGTTTTGGTTTTTGTGAGATGGAAATGTTTGTGAAGGGTGGGATGTCTACAATAGTTGATAGGTGGATAGGTAGATGGTTTGTGAAAAGCTTAAGGAAAATGGGATTCTTTGTGTGCATGTGATAGGATATAAGCTAGGATACAAGATTTGGCATATAATACAAGCTAGAATATGGTACAATCTTTGGACAAGATTTGGATATACAAGCTATGATATAAGGGATGATACAAGATTTACAAGCTCGGGTACAAGATTTACAAGCTAAGGTACAAGATTTACAAGCTGTACAAGAGGTATTTACAAGCTTCATTAGATGTTGGATATTTGGTTGGAACACCAAGGGAACAAGCAGGTGTTTTATGGGATGGTGAGTGGATGGATGAGGGATAGGATAGTGATAGATAATGGATTAGTCTTAGTACACAAGGCACCTCAATTACCAGGTTTTCACCAAGGTACCTATCCAAGGTGCTTGAATTGCCAAGTTTTCACCATTGGATGCTTATTTCTCTTTACTATTTTTTTTTTTTTTTGTATTTTCAAAGCTGGGTATACCAAGGATCTTCAAGCATATAACTTCTTGAGATGAATGATGTTAGTAGGATCATTCAAGAGTTCTCCTTCTGATGTAGATAGCTGATAGGCAGCAGAGCCAAAGGAGGCAGTGACAACATAAGGACCAAGCCATGTAGGTTCAAACTTACCTTTCTTTTCTCGATCTGCTTGGACTTTCATGTTTTCTTTGAGGACCATGTTGCCCGACTGAAAGTGTCGTGGAAGTACCTTCTTGTTGAAATTCTTTTTGAGATGAGTTTGGTAGACTGTAAGATGATCATAGGCTTGTTGTTGCTTCTCGTCTAAGAGATCTAGCTAGGTGAGTCTGGTTACTTTGTATTCTTCATCTGATATTTGCCCTTGCAAAGATATGCACAAGGAGGGAAGTTCAACCTTTATAGGTAGTACCGCTTTGGCACCATAGACTAGGGAGTATGGAGTTGTGCTTGTGGATGTATGGAAGGAAGTTTGATAAGCCCATAGGGTAGGATTAGTCTATAGGTGCCAATCACGGCCAAAATCATTGACAACTTTTTTTAGGATTTTGAGGAGGGTTTTATTAGTTTCCTCTGCCAGGCCATTACCTTGTGGGAAATATGGGCTAGAAAGCAGTGATGGATGCAGAGGGAAGTACACAATTCTTCCATGTTGAGATTTTCAAAGTTACCTCCATGGTCGGTGAAGATGGTGGATGGGATGTCGAAGTGGCAAACAATGTGGTACAAGATGAACTTGGAGACCTGAACTCCTATAGCTGAGACTAGGGGGACTACTTCCACCTGCTTAATGAAATAGTCTGTAGCTGTTATTATCTATTTATGTCCATCAGATGAGAGAGGTGTGATAGTTCCAACTAGATCAAGGCCCAACAAGTGAAAGGCCAAGGTGGTGCAATAGGCTGTAGATCCTGTGCTAGAACGTGCACAAGATTTGCATGTTGTTGACATGGGAGACACTTTCTGACAAAGTCACAGGAGTCTTCTTCAATGGTAGGCCAATAGTAGCCTACTCTAAGGATTTGTTGCGCGAGGACAATACCACTCGTGTGGGCACTGCAAAGTCCAGAGTGTACTTCTTTTAATGCCATCACGGCCTCATTTTCATCTAAAAATCGAGAGAGAGTATCATGATAACCTCGATGATATAGGGTATTGGCTATGATAACATAGCAGGATGATTTTTGGATGACATTTTGGCATTGGGTATGTGTGAGGTGAGGGGAGATGATACCATCTTTAAGGTAAACATGAATCTCATGGTACAAAGGGGATTGGGGACCAACCAAGATACAAACACGGTTTGAGTCATCATTTGCATAGGCAGGTGTGACGAGCTTCTCGACTAAAAACTCATACTGCGTAACTACTTGGGGAATTTCCAAGAGCAAGCTAATAGTAGCCATAGCGTTTGCTGCTTTGTTCTACATTTGAGGCACTTGTGTAAACTAAAGCTTTGTAAAATGTTGGGTTACCTAATCAACTAGCTCTTTGTAGGGTAATAGCTTGTCATCTTTGGTTTGATATTCATTTAGGACTTGCTTGATGATGAGCTAAGAATCACCAAAGATTTGTAACTCAATGATGTTCTATTCTATAGTGATCTTTAATCCTGCTATGAGAGCCTCATATTTGGCTATATTGTTGGTGCTAGGGAATTGTAGCTTGAAGGCTTTTGGAATGTAATCTCCTTGAGGTGTGACCAACAATATTCTTGCCCCTAATCCATGAGATGTATATGATCCATCAAAATAAAGTTTCCATGGGGGCTATTCTTCAATTCGACAGATATGCTCATCTAGAAATTATGTGATCAAAGGATATGTATCTACTAGAGGTGCATCAACTAGGTGATTTTCTATAGCTTGCCCTTTGATTGCCTTTCTGTCCACATACTGGATGTCAAATTCGCTAAGGAGCATAACCCATTTCGCCAAACGGCTTGTAAGTGTTGTTCTAGAGAGCATATACTTGAGAGGGTCAATCTTGGAGACTAGCTGGATGGTATGACTTAGCATGTAGTGGCGAAGCTTTTGAGTTGAGAAAAAAACTGCCAAAAAAGCTTTTCTAATAGGATTATAATTGAGTTCATAATCGACTAGGGTTCTATTGATGTAGTAGATGGCTCTTTCTCTACTATAATCATCAAGCTATGCTAGTAGTGCCCCTAGAGCAATAAGCATTGCTAATATGTACAAGATCAAGGGATGACCAGGAACTGGTGGAACCAAGATAAGGGGATTGATGAGATACTGCTTGAGATGATCAAAGCTATGTTGACATAAAGGATCCCACTTGAAGTTTTCATCCTTCTTCAGTAAATGTGCAAATGGCGTACACTTATCTGCAAGCTGGGAGATGAAGCATCGAACAGATTGAAGCTTTCCCTAAAGAGTGCAAAGCTATCATAGTGTCTAGGGAGGAGGCATGTCTAAGATAGCCTTGACCTTCTTGGGGTCGATCTCTATACCTTGTTTAGAAACTATAAAGCCTAGAAGCTTTCCAGATGTGACCCCAAAGACACATTTCTTGAGATTCAGCATGAAATGATATTTGGCTAACCTATCAAAGACTTTCTCCAGGTTAGTAAGATGATCCATGAAGGTGTGAGATTTAACCAAGATATCATCCACATAATCCTCCAAAATGCTATGGATAAGATCATGGAAAATGGTTGTCATAGCTCTTTGATACGTAGCCCTAGCATTCTTTAGGCCAAAAGGCATCATGTTGTAGAAAAAGGTTCCCCAAGGGGTAGTGAATGTTGTCTTATGTTGATCCTCTTCTGCAATCTTGATTTGATTATACCCAAAAAAATCATCCATGAGGGGTAGAATTTCATGCCCAGTTGTAAGGTCTACAATCATATCTATGTTGGGTAAGGGAAAATCATCTTTTGGACAAGCTTTGTTAAGATCTCTGAAATCAGTGCAAATTTTGATGTCACTGGAAGGCTTAGTGATGGGGACCATGTTGGAGATCCACTCTGAGTAGTCAATAGGTCGAATAACCTTAGCAGCTAACATTCTTTCTAATTCATCTTTGACCAGTAATGCCACCTTGGGGTGCATTTTTCTAAGCTTTTGTCTAACAGGCTTGATCTTTGGATTGACTGCAAGATGATGAACTACAAGCTTTGGATCAAGTCCTGGCATGTCCTGATATGACCATGCAAATCGGCCAATGTTCTCTCTTAAGACCTCAAAGAGGAGGTCAGCTTGGTCTTGTGATAGGGATGCAACAATGTGAACAAGTATGGGGATCTCTGAAGAACTGATGTTTACTTCTCTAGTATCTTCAATTAGAATAGAAGACACCTATGGTCGATTATCTTGAGGAGGCAATGCTAAATCCTCATGTTCTACTTGTGACTCTAGATTTTCTTGCTGAGGGGTTGTCTTCGCTACCTTAGCTAGTCCCAGATTCACCTTAGTTCTAGTTTTGGGTGTATCAAAACTAGGTTGGGGATTTTCTCCAAAATACCCCTTGGGATCTAGCTTATAGATATAGGCAAAATTTGGCTTTGTTTTCTTGTGAGGAGTTTCAGCTCCCATGAATCTCAGAAGCACTTCCTCTGATGTGAACTCATCAATGTGTATGACGCTTGGTTGGTCTCAATCTATGAGTTGTGGATGGGTGAGTGGTAGGTCAACAAAATGGATGGATAGTTCTTGGAGAACAGAGTCTCTGAGGAAGATTTGGTCTGGGATATCATCGTAGGATCTCTTTTCAACTTCCTCAAGAATGTCTTCAATTTTGACAAGGTCATGATGAATGTTTGAAAAAGCGTGATCGTTCTCATTGTTGCCCCCAATTGTGGGTATGCCAAAGCCAAGACCTAACTTTGATTCCCACTTGTGTGCTTCGATGGGGCACTGCATGCTTATTTCCTCTAGTCCTAGACCACCATCTTGATAGTTCCATTTGTCAATGATGAGCTTATGTTCTTGGGGATACTTATGGCAGAAGTGATCAAGGCGTGTTTGATTTCTTGGAGGTGCATCCTTATGTAACCAATTGTTGACATCTAGAGTGAGCTCCTAATGAAGAGAGACTTTTGAGGATATAAAAATTGTTGGGCCAAACTGTTTGTATCAAGGAGGTGCAATCTCCTTAGCTTTGTGATATGTCAGTCATCCATGGGCATGTGGATCAAGTGGAAGTGCCCTGACAGCAAATGCATCTGACAGACTCTACTCTCCACAGCCTTTGTTATTGATCTTTATGGTAGATAGGGTGGAGGTGAAGATGGTTTCTGGGTCATTACAAGTGTGGGATGAGTTGGCGATGGCTGTGCAGATATCAATTCCAAGGCATTGGTTTGTATATGAAGCTTCAACCACATTTCTGTAAGCAAAGGGTTCTGGATTGGCATGGATGGTTAGCTCAGTGCCTTGATGCAAAAATTTGATGCACTGATGGTAAGTGGATGGAATGGCTTTCATGGCATGAATCCATGGGTGACCAAGAAGGATGTTAAATGGTTGGTTTAGATCAATAACATTGCAGAGTGTTTCTTGGATGACTGGCCCAACCTTGATTGGCAGCAAAATAGTTCCTTCTGTGGTTCTTTCCAAGTTGTCATAAGCTTTGATGGTGATAACCTCACTGATGATATCTGCCTTAGTATACCCAGCTTGTTTTATGAATTTTAGGGTGCAAATATTCAAGGCTGATCCATTATTTATCATTACTCTTTTTACAGTGAAGTCAGATACCATGATGGCTATGCGAAGCAAAAGGGTGTGATCTGTCTTGACCACGGGTATGTCGGTGGGTTTGAATGATAGGGCACATGAGGAGGATAGGTGTCCAACGAGATTATGAAAATTAGTAGCGTTGATATCTGAAGGGACATGGGATTCTATGAGAGCACTTTCAAGGATGTTTTTGTATAGAGGACTAGTGCAGAGGAAGTCTAAAATGATGATTTGGGCTGGCATGTTCTCAAGGTGTTCCAAGATATTGTACTGACTTTTTGATGGAGCTGATGGTGCTAGTGAAACTGGTGGGCCTGTGATTTTAAATTGCGCTCTTCGAGTGGTGACTGCACACTCATTGTTTGGTCCTTAGATATTGATAACATTGACAAAAGGCTCTTTCTCAGATATACAACCTATGAGGCTACCATAGTCTATATAGGATGAAATGTGGTCATTGTTCTTCCCATGTTGTTGGTTTGGCTAGCGGTTGTTGGTGTTGTTGTTGTTGGTTTGGATAGGTGCTTTTATAGGATTTTAGTTGTTGTGAGGAGGAAAAGCATTTTGATAAATCTTTAAGCCTGCATTGGGAGAGGTTTGGGAACAACAGTGATTTCTTTCCGATCAATGAGGTCTTGCACATAATATTTCAGTTTCATGCATCTGAGGGTGGTGTGACCTTTTACCCTATGAAATTTGTAGTACTAATTGTCTTTGTACCATGTAGCTTTGGATTGGCTTGGGTCAATTTGCTGGGTAGGAGGAAATTTGATGAGGTTTTCATTAGTCAATTTCTCAAAAATGACATCCAATGGCTCACCAAGGGGTGTATAATTTCTAGGTGCAGGTTGGAACTTGGGCTTTGGTCCTACAGCTACATTGATGGCATTAGCTTGATTGCTAGACCTTTGAAAGTTGGGTCTTCGATTGTGACCTTGATAGCTTTGGTGATTCTAGTGTTGGTAGTTGATAGCTTGTTGATTATTTGGTTGATAAGGCAGGTTGGACTGATTTTGGGAAGGACCAACAATATTCAAATGTCTGGTGTTAGTGACCCCGTCTATTGCAATGTGCTTGTTTTTGTTCCAATACCTAGACTTGTCATTGGAATGTGATTGATTTTGGTTGGCTTCCTTGTAAATCTTGACCACACCATCTTTAATGAGTCCTTGCTCAAGGATCATTCCTTTTTCTTTGATATCTTTGTAGGTCTACAAACAGTTCATGGTCATGTGGTGAGCCAAGCTGGGATGGGCATTATCAATAAAAAAATTTACCAAATGGCATTTTGGCAAGGTGCAAGATATGCGGGTGGTAAGGGTTTGCCATCTTTGCAGATATTCAAGAAGGCTTTCTCCACCTTTTTGCTTAGTGTGGACAAGATCAACTACTAAGAGCTCTATTTCAACAAGATGGGCATATTGGGCTACAAATGCCTCAAACAATTCAGCAAAGTTTTTAATTGTGCCATATGGGATTCTATAAAACCATTCAAGAGCTGGTTCGGCCAAGCTTTTGGGAAAGAGATGCAAGAGGAAGACGTCACCATATGCCACTTCTTGGTAGTGCATGTAAAATTCTTTGATATGTGTGACAGGGTCTCCTTTTCCTCTAAATTTGTCAAACTTGGGTATCTCAAAGTGTTTGGGAAATGGAGTCATAGTAATGGCTCTATCAAATGGATAAGGACACATAGTTTCAAACTTGAATGTCTTTGGATCATTCCCTTCTTGGATGGCTTTCAGAGATGTCTTCATTTCTTCCCATTCTGAATTGATGGATGATGGCTGGGGTGCCCACAATGTAGGAGCACTTTGAGGTTGGTATGTGCTAGATGGGGCTACTGAATAGGGATGGCTTTGGGGGACTTGCTGATAGCGATTGTACATTTCTTGGGCAACTGAATGGTGGATGATGGGTTGCTGAGGTGGAGGTGGCACATATTGCTACATGTGTTGTGAGGCTTGCTGCTGATATTGGATTTGAGGTTGGGATTGAGGAACATAAGCTAGCCATGGGATAAATGGATTGCTTTGTGGAGGTAAGGTATAAGATGGTTGTGAAGCTTGGGGAAAGGATCGGGGAGCTTGTGGAATGTGACTTTGGATTTGATGAGTTTGACCAATATATGTGGGTTGTGCCCCCATTTGGGAAGTTATCTGCAAATAATTGGTTGTTGGCAGGGGTGGTGGATTACCTCCTAGAAGTGGCATAGAAAAATAGTTGGTAATAGGAGGTAATGGATTAGTTGGTGGTGGACGTGGTGGAAATTGAAAGCTTGGGAATGGAGTTGATGGGGTTTGATAGCTTGGTGGCTAGATTTGAAAGCTTGGTAGAGTGGTGGCAGGAGCTTGGGTCACTTAAGAGCTTGGCAAAATATTAGTAGTAGCTTGTGGGGTTTGATAGCTTTGTGGAGTGAGGGTAGTAGCTTGTGGATTTGTGGCTAATGGCACTGAGCTCCAAGGACCTAGTGGAAATGATGGAATTATGTTCTGAGCTGAGGTAAACAAGCTGGAGGTCATGAAAGGTTGATTACTTGGCCCCATGGGTGGCATCCCTATTGTATATTGCTGAGGTTGGCCAAAGATGCTAGCACTGATTTGAGAAATGGACAGATTTGGAAGGCTGGGTTGGAGAGCAACAGTTGCAATAGTGAAGTGAGTTAATGGTGAGGTGTTTTGGGCAAAGATAGTTTGGAGTGGCGAGGTATGAACCAAGGGTGGAGTGGTGGTGGCTGGATTGGCTTGCGGAATGGAGATTTCAACTTGGGTGGAGAATGGTATGTTTGGGTCTGTTAGCTCAAAAGGATTGAAAACGGGTGAGATAGATCTAATAAGGGAGGAGGTCTTCCAAAGTCGAAGGCTCCTACATTGTCCCTTCGAAAGTTATCCATGATTATTTCTTTGTTCTTATCTGTAATGGCATTCACCAATACTGCATTTCCTAGTTGGTTCATGAAAGCTTCAATGTTAGTAGGTGATGGTATAGTGTTCTCTGGGCTGAAGGATGGTTGAGTGCTCAAGGGGAGCAATGTTGTTTGATCCAAATGATAGGGCTCCATTGTTTCCTTCTTCTTCTTGGCTAAGTGAGTGACAGGTGGCATGAAAATGTTCCTAGGGATGAGATGCAACAATGCTAATGGATGCAAAGGGCGAAGGCTTTTCTATGCAAATGATTTCCTAGGTTGAGGCAAAGCTATATGACAAACCTAAGGAGGATTGGGTTGGGGATTCTAACTTCAAAGATGTGTCACCAAATTATGAAAGGTTTTCTTTCCTATGTGTAAGCTTGGTGGTCATTATGTCAACTTAAGGATAGACTAATGATCTTTTAGGAAGAACACAAGATTGACCACTTGTGGATCCCAACCTTTAGCTCAAGATGATGAGGGATGACAAGTGACAAAGCTAGATTACCCTAAACAAAGCTCTGTCAAAGGGATAACCTTGGTGAGGCTGGTGGATTTGCAAGATGGTAGGAATGGCAAACTTTTGGCAAGGTGAAAACAATTTTGAAGGCTTGGATGTGAATTTTAGGCTTTTGGGATGCTAGCTAGGTTTGAGGGAATTGGTTTGGTTCTAAGGCAAAGATCTAAATGAGATGGGTGAGCTAAAATTCTTAAGGGGATGACTAAGGGTGGCTAGCTTACCTACAAGGATGACTCTAAAGTGGAGCTTATGAAAGAAGATGTGAGGAAAAAGGGGGCCTAATCATAGAAATCATGCCTAGTTGGTAAGGCATAAGCAGGGTTAACTCCTGGATGCTTGCTAACTTTGATAGTGCGATCTAACCAAGCATCTTGAAGGACTCTGTCGACAGCTTTGTCTTCTGCTTTGTGGAGTTTGGCAATTTGAGGGCTTGGTGTTACTTCCTTTTTCTTAGCTGCAATTTCTTGGTATGCCAAAGATGGCTTGAGTTTGGCTTTGTGAAACTTCTATTTGGGTTTGGGTTGTTCTGACATAAATTTTTGAATCTGCTTGGCTTAGAGAGATTTTAGTTGTTTTGCTTCAACTCGTTCAACTTCTAGAATAGGCAGTGACTATGCTAAGTATGCCCTAAGTTAGGATTGACCAAGTTTGGCAAACATTCATTCAACAAGTAAAAAATCAAGCAATAGATAGCAACAACCAGATAGAAGTTTTTGATTCTCAGAATGTGATACTTGCACCAAGGAGTGTGTATGTTTTACAAATGTTTCGATCAGTCACTTCAAACACATTAACACCCTAGATGGTTGTCTGCAAGGCTGACATTTGGTTTAGCTAGGGTGTCCTTGATATACCCAAGGTACGTGAGGCCCAAATCCATAGATGAAAATAAAAAGATGTCACACAACTGAGAGGAGCGGTAACCCACTTCTCCTCTTTCACTTCTCAAGGGTATAAAGTTCCTTGAGGCGTAGCCCGAGTGACAAAATCTTGATCCCAAGAGAGGTGTCTTTGGATTCACCTCCTGATCTTTATATTTTGTCAAAACGCTAGAGTTGAGGTCATCCCAAGGGGTGATGAAATCCTCAAGTGGGCCTCCTAAAATTTAAACAAGATTTTAGATCCTAATCTTATGCACCAAGATGGCCTCGAAAGATGATAAGGGGAGAGAAGACTTGGATGATCTTGGGCTAAAAGACAGAATTCTTTTCCAACTGACGCTTAAGTTTTTCTGATCTAGACCTTGCAAACACACATGTTTAGGATGCAAATGCTCAATTCCAACTTTGAAATGTTAACAAAAGTAAAATCGATTAAAGAATGAATACACCAAGAAGATTTAGAGTCAACAAAAGTAAACTCGCATGCCCAGAGGCCCTCCACACCAAGTATCGATTGATTTTTCTTTAAGGCATTCAAGATTGAGTGTGAGTTTGTTTTAAGCCCAAAATAAAGATGTGTGTAAAGCTTGATTTCAAGCGCATGCCCAGAGGCCCTCCATGTCAATATTTGTTCAATTTTTATGCCCAAATGAAGTGTTAGCAAGACTAATGTTCATTCAAGAAATGTTCTAACTTAGAAAAACCAATAAAAACTCAAGTGAGTGGAGTTTGATTTTTGTGGAGCACTTAACACCTTCTTAGGTAGACCCATCCCCATATATGGCGTTGATATTACAACCAATGGTTAGAATGATCCGTGATTAAAGAGGGTGAGTCCAACAGCAAATTCACTCAAAGTGTCTTTATTTTTTTTTATAACTTAAAAAGTTTCTAAAATGTAGATTCTTTTTATGCCCCAAAAGATGAAGTGTGAGATATTGTAATGATTAATTGACCTTTTGCATTCAAGATTGGATTTTTTGTTTTAATCATGCATTCATAAAAAAAATAAACTTGATTTTAATTCATGGCACTCAAGAGTGATTTTAGCAACATGCATTCAAAGACAAGTGATTAAATATTCAAGTTTTTTCCTTTGAGCATTCAAGATTGAGATTTTGTGTGTTGTTTTAAGAACTTTGAAGTGCTTTGTGTTAACCTTAGATAATTCAAGATTGTTTTTTACTCAAAAGTGAAAATGAATTCTTTGGACTTTGGTTTTCATTCAAGATTTTGTGTTCTAGTTTGCATGTTTTAAGCCTAAAAATGATATTCTTAGATTTTTTTGATGCATGAAAAACCTAAGAAACATTCAAGATTTTTCAACAAGACATTTGTTTGGAACAAATAACAAAGCTTTTAGGACAATTTTGGAAACCATTTAGGACTCTTAGTTTTCATGAGATTTTTAAAAGAACTTTAAAATATTTGTAAATGAGGTTCATTTTATCTTTGATTGATGCTTTGAGTTTAATTTAGATTTTATTGTGCACTTAGTGTTGATTTTGAACCTTTTGAAATGGAAACTTGAAGTTCTTTTTAAATTCTCAAAAATGAAGTGTTCCTAACTTTGCATGAATGCATCTAAAACCTTGATGTTGCAAGGATTCAAATGATTGGATTGGTTTAGTTTCACTTGTTAAAAGATTTTATTTTTTTTGCAAATTTTTAGTTTTTAATGGATTTAAGTATGATTTGGGGGTTCATTTTAAGCACTAAAAAGAAGTGTGTATAATTTTGCTTCCTTAAAAAAAAAAAAGGCCAAGATCTCCCACAAGAAGAAGAAGAAGAAGTAGATGGAATAAGAAGAATATAGACAAGAAGAGGAAGAAGAATTCCAAGTGCTTTGTCCACCTATAAGCTTGAAAAATCTGTAAACACTATGAGATAGACTATGAGTTCCTTTGTCTTCTTCATGCTCATGTGGACCTACAAAACCAATTTATACAATTCTAAAAATCACAGAAACAAGCAAAATTAGCCAAAATTAGCAAATGACATACAAATCTTGACTAAAAAAGCTAATGAAGATGACCCATGTGGGGTCCCACCGGGCGTACCAAAATGTATATGAGCAATGTTAGTATGCTAATAAAAACCAAATTTAAATAAAGCTTCTACAAACTAAAAAAAATTCATAAACTTCAAGATAGACTAAGATGAGCTCTCAATTGAGAATATGAGCCATTAATGGGCTCTCTCAATAAGAAGCTCTCTTGTTAAGTGGCTTTGTCTAAATAGATAGGATGTATGCTCAAGCTTATGCTTCAAAAAGTGCTTCAAATGGAGTTGGAATTTGGGTGTGAGTGTATGGTTTTGATGTAAAAGGGCTTCTTAAAATGGCATTATGACTTTACTTCATGGATTGTGTTAAAATGGCTTGGGAGAGGATTCCTTAAATAGGCAAAGGGCTTGAGGGATCAAGGGCTAGGATGCAAGGATGGGAAAAAGCTTATGGAAGGCTTAGATTGCATGAGAGGAGAGCACATGGATTGTGCTTCCTTACAGTCAATCAGGGAGTGACACATGTCACATGGTGAGAGGATGGAGGAAAGGGGAAGGATGAGTCAACAAAGGAGGCTCAAGGGATAAAATCTTCATAAAGACCCTCATAATGGCTTGTAAGAGCAATGAAAGGGCTTGGAAGAGTCATTTATGGCCTAGTGGGCTTCATAAAATTTTATGGTTGGGATATTTTGAGGGAGATGAGAGAAATTTTGACATGGGTTTGATTAGGAAGGTTTTAAGCTTACTTAGGATTGTGAAAATTATTAGAGGATGGATTAGGATGGTTTAGGATTAGCTTAGGAATGGGCAAATGGATGGCATTTAATGAGGGTGGGTAAAGGAGGAGATATTTTTTAACTTGGACTTGGGTTAGTAAGTCTTAACCCATGTTTAGGGAATGGGACAAGGTTAGGAGGGGATTAGGATTAGGTTTAAAGACATCTTCTAGAAGAGTCTAGACTTTGGGTGAGGATAAAGACTTTCTAGAATAGTCTAGAACTTCCTAGGATGAGGATGAAGACTTTCTAGAAGAGTCTAGAACTTCTTAGGATAAGGATAAATTAGATTTTTAGGAAATAAATAAAGTTTTATTTATTTCAAGGGTTTGGGTTGAGGAGATATTTATTAAAACTTTTTTAATAAACATGAGGATTAATATTTAATCTTAATTAAATATTTTGAGTTGGGATTAGGGGTAGGAAATGATGGGATTAGCCTTTAATCGAAATTAAAGAAGGATTAGAAGATTTTGGAAGAGGTTAGTGGTCTTAAGAAAAGTGGTCAAGTTTTGGGCAAAAAATAAATTATTTATTTATCTTGGGATTTTTCTTCAATTTATTAATTAAATAATTAATAAATAAGGGAATAATGTTTAAATAAGATTTGAACATTTTTTGGAGGGATTCCTTAATTAAATATTTTTAATTAAGATAAAGGATTTAATGGCATAAAAATTAATTAATTAATGATGATGTCATCAGGAATTTTTTCAAAAAATAAAAATACTTTATTTTCTAAAGGATTTAGGTGTCCACAAGAACAACCAACACAAATATAGGGATTTTTGCAGGGAAAAAATTGATTCAAAAGCATTTAACCTCTAATTTAAAAAGGAAAACTGGACTGTTCACAATGATTTTGCAGAAATTTTTACATGTGAAAAACTAGGCCAACAGATCATAAACCCTAAGATCTACCATGATTGTGGAAAATGGTAAAGCAAGAATAACCTATTTAAAGAGGTACAGAGCTAAACTAAAAAGGTATGGTGCATGTGTGAGTGTATGTGAGAGGCACATACAGAAGAAGGTGGATCAAAGATGCACAAGTGTGAGAGTGAATGCAAAGCTAAAGGGAATTACTTATGTAGATGTTGGTTATGTTGATTAGTGAATTTGATCAGAAGGAT
The DNA here is from genome assembly GCA_028749045.1 of Cupressus sempervirens. Classification (NCBI taxonomy): domain Eukaryota; kingdom Viridiplantae; phylum Streptophyta; class Pinopsida; order Cupressales; family Cupressaceae; genus Cupressus; species Cupressus sempervirens. Next base: position 63,160,365 of record CM053793.1, read on the forward strand.
TAACTATTGTTGAAGAGGTAGATTGATTGCTTGAAGGGTTACTGCGGAAATCAAAATAGAGATGATAGTGGAAAGCTTATCGCTGACTTAGCACATTAACCAAATAGTGATCTAAACTTGTAAAGTGAGTTGTAACCATATAGATCAAAACCCTATTGTTTTCTTTCTAATTATTGTAAATAGGTTGTATTGAAATTCTTTTAATAGTTGTGTACCTAACAGTCATTTAAAGGAGTTAACAGTCTATGTAAATCCTTTAATAAGGTGAAATTCTAAGTGGAATGATCAAAGTCCTTGGAAAAGATCACTCCTAATAGGGTGATTAAATCCTCTGACTAGACCATGTTTAATGACGTGTATTGTAAACCTTTGACAGGGTTGGCTCCTAATAGAGCTCACTTCAAAAGAGTGAAAGTAGTGACATGTTGCTGATGCTTTTACCCAAATTGGGTTTCTATGCAAAATTCTAGTGTCAAAATTGTGTTGAATGCTTTATATGTTTTCACATTTGATATATTTTTTCATTCAAAAAAGCATGTTACGTTTATGACAGAATTTTTATAGTAGAGACTGAGCAACAGCAAGATAAGCAGAACAATGAATGTTTATGTTTAATTGTTTAAATGGTACTTAAGGACCTTGAGTAGATCATCTACACACACGCCCCCCCCCCCATCTTAGTTATTCTAAACATTTCTAACAAAAATATGATTCTAAACATGATAACGCTAAATAAATGCTATGATAGATGTTCTAGCTTAATGCAAAAAAAACTATAAGGTCTATGCTTCTGAATTTCATCCCTTTGCTTTTAATTTTGCCTCCTATTTATAGGATTTTGTAAGGGGTTGGGATAAGGATTTTGGATTTTCTTTTTTACAAAGGGTAATTGTGAAATTGTAGATATCTCACTAAACCCTAAGAGAAAAAGTCTAGCAACCTTGAATTGTGAGGATAAACTATAGGAATTTTCTTTTCTTTTTAAATCCAAAAAAATATGGATTTTCACTTTTGAGAGGAAAATGGATTTATTTAAACTTGCATTTATTTTCAATTTTTTTTTCTTTTTCATTTTTTTGATCATTTTTTTGATTTTTTTATTAGATTTTGCAATTAATTTAGGAATTGATGTTAATGCCAATTTTAGGGTCTCTAGAGCACTGAGTGCCTAAGTTACCATATCCTAATGATTATTTGTCAACCTTGTGATTTCTTCATCATTTGCATCCAATCTTGTAGTGATTTGTCTTGTCTTCCTCAATTATTTTTTTTCATCCTCAATTTTTTTATTTTGTTTCATTTCTTCACACATCCTAGCAAACTTCAACTATTGTTCTCTTTTTGGTTATTTAACCTTCTCTTTGAGACTGTGGTTTTTCTCTAGTAAATTAACTATGGGGGCATTAGATTAATCAGACATATTCCCATCAGACAATTCTTTGATAACTTATTCCCGATATGTTGTTTCATTTGTTTGCTGGGAAATTTCCTTCCTCTTTTTTAATGATTATCTCAATGTGTCTTTCAACTCATTGATATTGCTCATGAACATCCTTAACTCTAGTATTTGATTCTTAATAGTCATATCAAGCCTATACATATCCATGACTTGGATCTTTACTCTCAGGTGATGAAGCCTTAAACAAGAGAACTTTCTTTGATACCAATTGTTGGAATATTAGGAAAGGTGGGATTTTGAGAAGGGGGTTGAATTAGTATCCTCAAAAACTTTTTCTCTTAAAAAAAAATCAATATTCTCCTTCTTTTTCTATCACTTAGTAATAAATAGACATTTACCACATTACTTGTAAATAAAATAAATATCACTAATACAACATTCAGCAACTATAAACTCACAAAAATAAAGCATAACACATAATACATTCATTTGGTCATGCATAAACCCTTAGTTAGAGGGAAAACTATAGTGGGGATGGTTCCCACAAATCTATCACTACTACAATAAGTGGGTGTCTAGTTAGGGCTACAATATTTTTTCACTTCTAGTGACTTACTATGATTGAAGTATACAATTAGATCTACTAGGATCTAACTTTCTCAAGGACTTTACAACACTCTTGAAGTGTGCACTCAGTCAAGAGATTTACATAAAATACTATTAGGTCCACCTTTTTCAAGAATTTATAAACTACTACAATGATTAGAAAGTAGTAGAAAATGATCTCTGAAATAGAAGCTTACTTTGTTTGGTTAGATCCTTCTTCTCTTTGTTTTTATATCACCTTCTATATAATTGATCTATCGTTCCTTCTCAATTATGTCTTTTTCTTTGATCTCTAACCTTTGATATCCTTAGAACTTTTCTCTAACCTTTGATCATCTTTCATGCTTCTATATTTATTTTAGCAACAACAAAAACTTAGAAACCTTCTCAACAACCCTAAAATTGTTCTTAATAGGTTCTTTTTATAGTTTTCTTTTTCCTTTTCAACCTGTAAAATTATTGGAGTTTGAGAACTTTCCAGAATCCATCATTGATTGAAATCAATGATCTAGAACAATCAATCTATCATTTCTTCTCCATTCTTCATTACCATTGGTCTTCTTGCTTTGAAATCATCAAATATTCAATTCACATTCTTCAAGAAATATTTGTAAATATTTACCCTTAATTATGTAAACCATTTTTCAACTTGGTATGACCTTGTCTCATCATATTTTGTGTCATTTAAAACTTATATTTAGCCTCTTTATTTCTTAGTGACACTTCATTCATCATTTTCTTGCTCGATGTAATCTATGCTTGGTTATAATAGTGTATCTTGGTAGTCTCTTTGCTCAGTACACTCTATCTAGCTTGGTTATGTCTTCTGACTTGGTTGTGTCTTTTGACTCAATGATGTCATTTTATCAGTGAGTATGTAAACACTCAGTAAGTACTAAGATTAGGTATAACTATGCACTTATTCATTTCCTCCTTCATTGTATGGTCAATTTAGTAATGTAGTTACCATGCTTTTGTCACTTGGATTTTTTACACTAATTGGCAATATAATAATATATAGGAGTAATACCTACAACATGATGCCCTTTAGATTATGTAACACATCCAAAAAAATTTAAAGAATCATCCTATACATCTTTGATAAGATGCTCATAGGGACTTTTAAAGTATTTATTGATGACTAGCTCATTTAGGGTGGAAAAGACACCCATTTGGTAGCACTATGGGAGTGTAGGGGAAAATATAAGAGAGCTCAAGTGGCATTAAGTCCAAAGAAGTGAATATTTATAGTTACTCAAGAGAATTGTTGGTCCATGTATTGTGCAAAGTTGGACTAAGGATACACCTAGATAAGGTGAGGATTTTGGAAGCATGAATGTTGATGATATTCCTATGGGGGAGTATTGTAGAAACATTATTTTAATGATATCTTACATTCATGATTGTGTTTGTCATTTATGTCAACATAGTAGTTATTTGTGGCATCTGACAAAAGAATAGTAGTAAAGATCAAGTTATTACAAATAGATCGTTGAGTATTTTCAATAGTATGGTTAAAGGGAGATACTACTAAGTGTCTATTAGATGAAAGTAACCTTGGAAGCATAAGATATTAATTTTGGAAGAAGTTATACAAGTTTTGGTGAAGACTATTCTGAGATAGAGCTTACAAAAGCATGTTCTAGTAAACTTGTTATATCTCCTAGTAGAGTTGTTATTCTGAGAGCAAGGTTAAAGGTATGTAGAAGACATATTGGAGATGATGTTGTTAATATTTCTCATCATAATATTACACATATAGAAAGTTATTCAAGTTACAAGGTGATAGATTAATGTTGTCGCTAAGTATAACATGTTCTTAATGAACTTCTACAATAATTAATTGAGAATGTGTAATAGCCAACTCGGGAAATTGTTTTATGGATTTGGTATTAAGAAAGGACATTTTCTTTTGTTATGTATGAATGATTGCAAGAAGCATGGAGAGAAAAATAGAAGAGAAACAAGTTGATATATGAGGATAAGTAGAGTGCAACGAAGTTGGATAAAACTTCATTACTAAAGTTTTATTTTGAGATTTGAGGTTTGGTATTTGGAACTAAGGTTCATGACCTAGTCTACAAGGTCTAAAAGTGATTGGTCTAGTTGATAGGACAAAGGAAAGAGGTTAAAGCACATTACAAATAATTATTCTACAAGGAATAGTTGAGTGATCAATTGGATAGTGAAGTTCAATGGTCTTTCCCTAGAAGTTGTTTGGACAGTGGGTCCTTTTGCCTTCTACAACTCCTAGCTAGGTTGGCACAACTCCTAACAAGGTTGGAATCTCCTAACAAGGATTCAAAGTATCCTAATAGGGACTCTATGTACTAAATATGTTTATAGACTCCTAATAGTTTTCATCCTCTAACAAGGAATATATATTAGTATATCTTTATAGGCATTATTCCCACCAAGGTTTTCCCTCTGACCAAGGGTTTCCCTAGTTGAAAAATCTAGTGTAATCATGTATGTACATATTGTTATGGTTTTTTACTTTAATTGAATGGTTAAGTTTAATTAAGGTTGATAAATTTTTTAATTGGATAATTGATTCACCCCCCCAGTTATCTTGGTGGACTATTATTTCTAATAATTGGTATCAAAGAACCAGTGGTGGAGCATTCTTTCTGTGAGGAAGATTGGTTTCTTGGTTAAGCCAGAAGTAGGATTGTATCTCACAAATTATAGCAAAGCCAAAATATGTTGTAGTAGCAAACAATTGTAATCAAGTTGTTTGGATGAAGTAGATGTTGAAGGATATAAGGATAGAATTTAGTAAAATTCTTGTCATACATTGTGATAGCACAAGCATAGTGAATATGTCTAAGAATCTAGTGTTGCATTCTAAGACTAAGCACATTTTTATCAAATATCACATGTTAAGAGAGAAAGTTGTAGAACAGTAATCAAATTGGAGTATGTAAGAACCAAAGAGAAGATTGCAGATATTTTCACCAAGCCTCTTCCTAGAGAGACTTTTGAGTATTTGTGAGGTATGCTAGGGGTTATGCCCCTAACTACATCAGAGCAGATAATGCAAGAGTGCATCAATCTAGTGATATAGAGCATTATTATTTGTTTGGACTAAATTTAGATGCTTCCTATATGGGGGAGTATCTATAATGGATAGAGTCATCTAGGATTCTTGATTGATGTTGTTTTGAATAGTGTCTTTGGACACTTGAGCAGGTCAGAGATAGTTGTTGCAGTGATAGATGATTGTTGAAACCTTTGACATTAATGTCAATGAGGGAGAGATTATAGAATGAAAAACATTTTGATATAGAGAATATTGAGGTATATCAATGGGGGAGAATGATTGATGAAGAGGATTCAAAAACAAAGGATAACAACCTTTAACAATTGGTATTCTTGGAACTAGATGTTTTTCATCTATGTTGTCATCAATGCCAAAGGGGGAGATTGTTGGAAACATGAATACTGATGATATTGCTATGGGGGAGTATTGTAGAAACATTAATTTGATGATATGTTACAGTCATGACTATGTTTGTCATTGATGTCAACATAGCAATTTTATGTGGTATCTGATAGAAGAATAGCAGTAAGGATGAAGTTGTATGGATAGATCATTGAGTATTTTAACTAGTAAGCTTAAAGGGAGATAGTATTAACTGTCTAGTATATGTAGCTAACCTCAAAAGCACAAGATATTAAGTATAGAAGAAGTTATGCAAGTTTTGGTGAGGGTTGTTTTGAGATAGAGTTTACAAATGCATGTTCTAGTAAACTTGTTATATCTCTTAGTAGAGCTTTTATTTTGAGAAGCAAGGTTAAAGGCATTTAGAATACATGTTGGAGATGATTTGGTTAAACTCACTTGTCATAATATTATATGTATGGAAAGTTATTCAAGTTACAAGGTGACAGGTTAATGTTATCACTAAGTATAACATGTTCTTAATGAGGTCCTATAATACTTAATTGAGAAGGTATAATAGCCAACTCAGAGAATTTTTTTATGGATTTGGTATAAAGGAAAGACATTTTCCTTTTTTATGTATGAATGATTGTAAGAATCACAGAGAGTGGAATAGAAGAGAAACAAGATATGCGAGGATAAGCAAAGTAGAGTGAAGTTGGAGAAAACTTCATTACTAAGGTTTTATTTTGAGAGTTGAGGTTTAGTATTGGTATCTAAGTTTGTGATGTGGTCTATAAGGTCTAACAATGATTGGTTTGGTTGAAAAGATAGTGGAAAGAGGTTAAAGCATAATACAAATAATTATTCTATAAGGAATAGTTGAGAGATCAGTTGGACAGTGAAGTTTAGTGGTCTTGCCCCAGAAGCTATTTGGATAGTGGATCCTTTTACCTTCTACAACTCATAATAGGGTTGGCACAACTGCTAATAGGGTTGGAATCTCCTAAGAGGGATTCAAAGTCTCCTAACAGGGACTTCTATGTATGGAATGTGTTTATAGACTCCTAACAGGGTCCATCCTCTAGCAAGGAATATATATATATATTAGTATTTCTTTGTGGGCATCATTCCCACAAAGATTTTCCCTCTAATCAAGGGTTTCCCTAGTTAAAAAATCTAGTGTAAGTGTGTATGTGCATCTTGTTATGGTTTTTTTTTACTTTAATTGAATGGTTAATTTTAATTAAGGTTGATAAATATTTTAATTAGATAACTAATTCACCCACCCCCCTCCCAATTATCTTGGTGGACTATTATTTCTAATAGAGTGTAATTATGGAAATGGAACCCCCTTGTGGAATTTATTATGGTCATCATTTTTTGGCCACATCAGGTAGTACTAGAGGTTCATCAAGAGAGATTTATAGGTATTTTATCCCCTAGACAAATTGATATGGAAGGGTGAACTATACACTTGGGGAACCACACTAGTTAAGCCTTTTTAGAACTATAACAAGTTTAGTGGGTAAACTTATCATAGCATATCCAAACTAGGATAAAGAGTTCTAGATCCAAATGGATGCCTCAAACTATGCAATTGATATTATATTGACTTGGGTAGGTGAGCATAGGTTGGATCATCTAATCTACTTTATATGAGTATATTATTATCAAAGGAAGAGAAGAATTATACTATGATAAAGAGGGAGGTTCTTGAGATGGCCTAGTCACAACAAAATCTTTCATTACCTACTAGAAACCTTCTTCACATTTTATGTGGGCCATCAGGTGCTCATGTACTTGGTGAACAAACTAATTATTCAAGGTTGAATATATGGATACTCCTATTATAAGACTTCACCTTTATGATCATTGTGTGAGTATAGAAATGTGATTTGATTGTTCACTAGTTATCATAGATAAAGTTTGGAGATTTTCTTTAAGGATTAAATGATTTTATATTCTCACACATTTTAGATTCCAGTACTATCATTAGAGAATTCCTCTCAACTTTACAATTCTCATGAGACATGACACCAAGTGAAAGGAGAAATATCATCTTGAGAAGTTTATTTCAATTCATAAATAGATATGTGTATAAAATGGGAAATGACTAGGTGTTGAGGAGATGCATCATGGAGGAGGGCATTCTAATTATTTTGAGAGATATCCATGAGGTTCCTACAAGAGGTCATGTGGGACTAGACACCATAGCTTGGAAGGTGTTATTAGAAGGCTTTTGATGGCCTACAATGTATAATGATGCTTGAAAATGTGTTACTAGGTGTGACACATGCTAGAGGGTTGGGAAACCAATTAAGAGGGAATTTGTACCTCATAATCCCTCATAAGCCCAATAGTTGTTTGATATATAGTGGTTAGATTTTATTCGACCATTGAAGGAAAGTCATGCACAAAGATAGTGATGCATTATGGTGGATAAAGAATTCTTGACTAAGTGGATGGAAGTAAAAACCTTACCAAACAACTCTACTTTGAGCACAACTAAGTTCATCTATGAGAATATCATAATACAATAGGGAATTTCCATCCAACTAAGAAGTGACTTGGGAGGGAACTTTATAACTCAGGGCATTAAATTGATTACAATGAAGTCCAAAATTTTCCACTCACTGTCCAACCTTTATTAATTGTGAGGAAAGTGACATGTAGAAGAATCCAATAAGGTATTGGTCTCAATTATCTCTAAATCATGTGATTTTGAGAAGAAGGATTGGCATGATAAGTTTTAATTAGTACGATGGGCCTATCGAATGATATACAAGGTGATGACTAGCCAAAAAACATTCCAAACAATATATAGTCAAAAATTTATTGTATATCAATAGAGTTCATGGTGTCAAGGCTTTAGATATCTATCAAGAATCAATTAGATGATATGAAAAGTTTGAGGGAGTGGATATATGCTTTAAATAAGCTCGATGAAAAAAGAAAGATGGCCTAGTGTGTAATAGAGGTAACCCAATAATGCTAAAATTTGTATAATGACAAACATATTAGGCATATGAGATTCATCTTAGGATAGTTGGTGTTTAACTACAATGGTTGTGACAAGATAAAGCTAGGAAAATTAAAAGTATGATGGCTCAATCCTTATAGAGTTTGGGAGGTTAGATAGAATGGAGCCATAAAATTGTCAACACTTGATGGATAGTCAATACAAGAGTCAATGAATAGTCAAAGTTGAAGGAACATCATGAATGAAGGAATTAAAATGACCTCATTCAAGGATCATATAGGATCTAATGTATTTTAAAAATGAATAGAGTTCATCATACAATGAATGGATCATACAGTGTCTACCATACAAACATCTCCCCATATGTTCCCATTAAAAATTTTAAAAAGGAAATTAGAGTTTGTATGCCATCCAAGATCATAAGTTAGAAATCAAAATTTTGTATGATAATAAAAGTATAAGATCATACTATACAAGAGAAGGAGAAAAGACACACAAGAGAAAGGAGTAAGTAAGGAGATGAAAGATTGTATGGCAGTGGACCAAGTTGAAGGAAAAAATTCATTCAATAAACAAGAGGAGGGAGCCTATGGTGATGGGGACCTATGGTAGTTCAAGCCAAAAATCATAAGGCTGAAAAGGGCCACAACTCATAAGAAGATTGTGGTGTGAGAGAAGTCCACAACATGTGTGGCTTGGATTAAAGAAAAATTCTTCCAAATTATAAGACCTACTGAAGTCCAAATTGCAAGGCATGTTCAAGTCATTGTACAAGCTTAAACCAAAAGTAGGAGATTATATTGAGGGGTGTACATTGGTAGAAGGTGTAGCTAGAAAAGGATTTTTGTTACATGTTAAATGTTAACAAAGATGGTAATAATAGATCATAGGCACCACATGTATGGTATGCCAAGAGTTAAAAATCTATATACATTGATGCAAAGGTTAGGTAAAGACAAATAAATGATAGTAATAACACACAAGAATGAGAATATAATGACTAAAACTAGGCAACAATATATTAAAGGGAAATATTTGAGGTCGAGGTGAGAGGGACAATGATACAAGAGCACAATATAAGTATTGCACAAAGGAACTACACAACACTACATATGGGAGTGAGAGAAGTGAAGGACAAAGAATTATTGAACAATGAAGGAGATATAAAAATTTTGAGAGAGGAAGCTAGTTGTTAGCATTCAATAGAAGGTGAATAGTGAGAGCAAAAAAACACATGTTGTACTATGGTTTCAACCTAGTTAAATTCTATTTAAATCATACAAAATTCTACAAAATAAAAATGAGATTGTTGATGGAGTCTAGAAAAAGAAACATGATTGGAGAAAGCAATTAGATGGGTCACAATTAGGAATCACTTATTATGTGATTAATAAAGAAAAAAATTTATTTTTATTTATCGAAGAAATTTGAGAAAAAAATTAATAGGGGCTAGAAGAAAGTAAGTCCAAAAGTGAATTCTCTAAGGGAAGAGATGACATTGTAGAATATTACATTTGAGGGATTGAATGGTGTAAAATGCTAGAAATGGTGACAAGAAATCCCAAATGACCACCCTATTAAACATCTTAGACATGCATAGGTGTGTTACACTATCTATATGTCAGTGTTTTCTATCTAGGACTTTGAGGAACCATTGAAGGTTATCATCAAAGCCTATATTAAGAATCAACAAAAATCATTTTTCAAGTACTTGGCATACAAAATTAAAATTTATTTTTTAATCACATATTTCATAAGATTATGTGGTATTCTAGTGACATAGAGTAAAAAGATACATTATACAATTCAAATGATCACTCTTGAATAGAAAAAAGCATACATAGAAATGGTTTGTCAAGATTTTACAAAGTTGAAGTAGGAGGTGATGGCTAAAAAAAATCAAGTGTCATGGCTTAAAAGAATAATTTTTTTTGGTTGGTGAGTGGAGGTGTTTGATGTATGTTAGAAAGAGTACACTTGCAAGCTCTTGTCACACTTTAGATATCACACTACCATAGATTTCTCTAATGAGCGGACTATGGAATGACATTTTCTATGACTAGCTAACAGTTTTCATTGATAGAATGGAATAATTTATGACACTTAAGCACAAAAACAAGTTATATGCCACACTATTCCATTGGGTTCTTCCTGGAGGCTACCAAACATAGATAAACCTATTAGATTTTTACCCAATTGGCTCACCTTTGGTACCCAGTTTTTTAAAATTTTAAAATAAAGTTTATAAGAGGAATTTGCTCAATTTTCCTATTGTTTATGTTAATTTTTTATAATCACTTTGTAATTTCACATCTTATGAAAGAAGCAAGAGATTTATTGAACTCAAACATCAAACCTCAAAGTTCGCAAATCAAGTTTCAAGTTCAAAGTGTGGGATCTAAAGTTCCAAGGTTCAAATTTGCTAATTCATTGATATAGTTTAGTAATTTAAGTGCAGAACTCCAGGTTTGTTGGTTCCAATGGTGCAACTTTAATGGCCCAAAACCCAAAGTTCAAATTTTAGAGTTGTGAATTTGGGATGCATAAAATTTGGATACACAAAACCTTGTCATAAAAATTCTAGTTAAACTTGTGACATTGTATATCATTGTAATCATAATTACAAGTCAAGTGTGTCATCTTCTTGCAAGCCCATATCACAGCTGAATTTCCCTCTAAATATATGGTTGCATGACTTATAGGGAGCTCATCTTTAGAAATTTATATTTCATGATGACTCACATGTAAAGAAGCATAATGGAGAATTCATTATCATATTATTGTCATTAAGTTTTAATCAGAAGTTATTGTGCCATGAGTTTTACCAATACTATTATGCTCATTGATGCCTCTTTTTCTTTAAGCATCATCATCAAGGAAAATTAATAAGGAAGATAATTGACATTTCATGGAAGCCCTATTATGATATACTTATAGTAAATTTGAAATTCTATACTATACCAACAATGTTGTGCTAGTGGATTGGACTTTGTGGCATCGATACTACAATCTTTACCATATGACAATGCTCTGATTTTTTTCTTCTCAATATATTGGAGATTGGCATTATGTATGAGAAAAAAAATACCTTTTCCTAATATTTATCTTTGAATATTATATGATAGCTCTGAGTGGTTATACATGTATATGTATTGATGTTATATTGTTTATATTTATAATGCAACCCGTAAGCATGAATTTTTAGTAGTAATGAAAATGGGTCTCAATGTGAGGGGCATATCTTTTCTCTCAATCATTGGACCTTCCTAGGTTTTGGATATATTTTCTGATGTAGGAGCATCCAGTAGTGTAAGGGAAATCTTGTATGCCCAAAAATTATGCTTAGTGTTAGTTTATGTTTGATGTGTTTTCATTTTTGGATACCCATTTGGGTTAAATAGAGATTCCAACTCTCATAGTTCCACTATTGGTTTTTTGGGTTAGAGTTTTTGAGTACCTTGGGATATGTGCCAATGTATAAAATAGGTTATTTTGTAATTGAGCCATAATCATGATGATTTAGAGGGTGTAATTTTGAGGGATGATTATACTTGTAGTTTAAAGCACTCTAGAAAAATAATCCAGTCAAAAGGCTTTATGGTTTGAAAGTTATTGCAATTTTAAGTTGCTTGGAGACCCCCTAAGAGCACTTCAAAGTTAGATTTGAGGCACTAAACAGCCTTTTATAGGCCTAAAAAATGGAGAAAAGATAAGTTATTCCATAAGGATATAGAGCACTTGGATAGCTTTCTGAAAATGTAAATGGTTCGTCAATTGGAGTCCTGGATCAAAAGTTATGCCTCTTGGAAGTTGGACTACCATTTATGGATTCTTCTAATTTTTCACTAAATTTTGATGAGTTTTCTAGAACCTTCTGCTTTGGTAGTAGATTCCAAATGGCATATTCTAAAATTTATACCTAAACCTAAACCTAATTTGGGTTACTTAAAAATATTTCTATCATCGTAAATGCAGTTTTTGGTGGAGTTTGGGAGAAGGTACTAGACAAGGGTTTTCCTCTAGAATTAGACAACATTGTAATGCCTAGGGCACATCATTTGGTTTGTTTTCATATAGAATTTAATATCATATCACTTTTGATAATAATATTCCCCTTTTCCTGTTGTATCATTTTGGTCTTGGATTGTGTCCTCATCAAGTGGTATTAGAGTAGGTTTTCCTGAGTGTGTAGATAGAGCACTAACTGTGAGGTCATTTTCACTAGGACTATGTGGTTGTGGGATTTGATATAGCAAGAAGATTCCTCCACAAAGAGAGAATGGTGGAAGGGATAGAGTTGTTCCTCCTAAGGTTAGAGCCCTCTAGAGACAAGTTCAGGCATTGCAAGAGGAGATCTGTAGAGGGATGAATATTGCCATAGGCAATGGAAGTGAGGAGGAAAATGAAGAAGAAGGAAATATTAGGTAGGAAGGGGAAGGAGATGAAGAATTCCTAAACCAGGCAGAGGGGAAGCTCTTTAGGGCCATTTCCAAGCTTGGAAAAAGACCTAAAATTGACATTGGCATGTTTTCAGTAAATCTAAACCCAGATGAGTTGATCAACTAGATCAATGAGCTAGAGGAATATTTTGAGTATGAGGATATTGGGGACCCTAATATGGTTAAGTTTTTGAAGGCAAAAATGAAAGGCCATGCCAAAATCTGGTGGCAAGAGATTCAGCTGGAAAGAAATAGAAGAGGAAAGGAGAAAATCACAAGATGGAATCGCATGGTGGAAAAACTAAAGAAGCATTTCATTCTTGTTGATTATGAGCTTGATTTGTTTAAGAAGATACAAGGGTTAAAGTAAGTGGGAAAATCTATCTAGGAATACAAAAAGGAATTTTACTAAGTCCTTATTAGGGCAGGGCGTTCAAAAGCAAACAAGGAGAAGGTTGGTTATTACCTTAATGGGCTAAGGCCTAGCATTCAGGAGGAGTTAAGTCTGGTTAGAATGACTAACATTGAAGAGGTATACCAGCTTGCCTTGCAAGTTGAAGAGAAGCTAAAAAAAAATTTGATGGAAGGAAAATATGACATTGTCAAGGAGGAAGGGGTGGTGGTAGGTCATTTGGAGGCCGACATGAGAACCAAAAGAAAAATGAAGATGTGGGTACTAGCTGAAACTAGAGGAACAATGGTTTCAACTGCTCCCATGATCAAAACTTTGGAGATTAGATAGGAAGAGGTAGAGGATGTGGACAAGGTTTAGAAAGAGGAGGCTTCTATGGTATCTATTTTCATTGCAATGAAAAAGGTTAGCATGCCTATGAATGCCCTCAATGCCAAGGAAGGATAGATAGGAGAGTTGATGGTCAAGCAAGGGTTTCTCATGTGGATGTTGATGCACAGTCATCACATTTAGAGGATGTAGAAAGATGAGAGGTTCTAGTAAATGAAAGGGTCTTACTGAGAAGTGAGACTAAACCTATACAAAGGAGAAGTTTTTTTTGTACCAGATGCAAGTGTGAGGGTAAATATTGTGATGTGATTATTGATGGTAGAAGCACTAACAACTTGGTGTCAAAGGAGATAGTCTCAAAGCTAAAGCTCAAGAGGGAGAAACATCCCCAACCCTATTAGATTGCTTGGGTGTAGGATGATCATAAGGTCTTGGTTAGTGAGCAATGTTTGGTAAAGTTCCACAATGGAAGTTACCATGATGAGGCTCCCTGTGACATCATCCCAATGGATGTCTACCATTTATTGTTCAGAAGGCCATGGCAATTTGATAGGCATGTTATACATGATGTTCATGCAAATACATACTATCTAACAAAGGATGGAGTTTGCCACAAATTGAAGTCCTTAATAAAGGAGGGTGAAAAGGTATGTAGTAGTGCTAGGATATGTCTTGTTGATGGAAGAAAATTTCTAGATGGCATGAAGTATTAGCATGTGTGTTATGCTTTTATTCCTAGAAAGGATGAGGAAGGTAGTAGTGAAGTTCCACTTGAATTTTTAGGTCTATTAAGTGAGTATGGAGATGTCATCTATGATAATGTGTTAGAAGGGTTGCTACCAATAAGGCAAACTAGTCATCAAATAGATTTAGTCCATGAAGCTAGTTTACCTAAAAAGGCTACTCATAGGATGACTCCTATTGAGATTGAGGAGTTAAACAAACAAGTTTAGGAGTTATTAAGGAAAGGTTTAATTTGAGAGAGCCTGAGTCCATGTGCAATACCTACAATGCTGGCACTAAAGAAGGATGGAGAGTGGAGAATGTGTACAAACTCTTAGGCTATAAATAAAATAGCCATCAAGTACCAATTTCTTTTACCAAGGATGGATGATCTTATGGACTGCTTGAGTGGAGCTCAATACTCCACAAAGATAGATCTCAAGAGTGGCTATCACCAAGTATGGATACGAGAGGGAGATGAGTGGAAGACTACATTCAAGACAAAGGAGGGTCTATATGAGTGGTTAGTCATGCCCTTTGGATTGACCAATGCGCTAAGAAACTTCATGTGACTTATGAATGAGGTACTAAATAAATTTTTGGGAAAATTTTTTATTGTCTATCTAGATGATATTTTGATTTTCAATAAATCTTTGGATGAACATTTATTGCACATTCATAGTGTCCCTGAAAGGTTGAGGGAAGATAAATTGTTGATCAATTTGAAGAAGTGTAGCTTTGTCAACAAGGAGTTAGTCTATGTGAGGTTCATTGTATTAGTTGAGGGTCTCAAAATGGACCTAGAGAAGGTGAAGATCATCTTGGAATGGCCTACTCAAAGGTTTTCCATTGAGGTGAGGTCATTCCATGGTCTGGCTAGTTTTTATAGGAAATTCATTAGGAATTTTAGTATTATATGTGTACCCCTAACTAAAACAATGAGGGGGGATAGAAAAGAGTTCAAGTGGACTACAGGAGCTACAAAGAGTTCTAAATTGTTGAAGAAGAAGATGATAGAGAAAACTATGTTGGCACTTCCTAATTTCAACAAAGTGGTCCAGGTGGATTGTGATGCTAGTGGCAATGTTATTGGGGCTATGTTGAGCCAAGAAGGTAAGCCTATTGCCTATTTTAGTGAAACATTGAATGATGCAAAGAAAAAGTATTTTGTTTATGATCAGGAGTTTTATGCAATAGTTTAGGCCTTGAAGAAATGGAGGCATTACTTATTGCCAAAAGAATTTGTTTTGTATACTAATCACTAGGCATTACAGTACCTAAATAGCCAAGGTAAATTGAATTAGAGATATTTGAAATGGGTAGAGTTCATGCAAAGCTATACATTTGTATTGAAACATAGAAGTGAAAGGTCTAATAGGGTTGTAGATGCATTGAGTAGGAGACAATTGTTGCTGATAGTAATGCAGGTTGAAGTGGGTGGGTTTGATGAACTCAAGAATCTATACCCTAAGGATCCTAAGTTTGCAGAGGCTTGGAAGGCTTGTAAAGAACCTATTACTCTAGACGAGACTAGGTGACTAGATTACATGATTTAGGATGGTATGTCGTTCAAGGGAAGTCAGTTGTGTATTCCAAGGAGTTCCACGAGGGAGAACTTGATCAAGGAGAAGCATAGTGGAGGGATAGTAGGACACTTTGGTTAAGATAAGACCATTGCTATTATTAGATAACATTATTTTTGGCATCAATTGTCATAGGATGTGAAGAAGTTTGTGCAGAGTTGTTAAGTATGTTAAACGGCAAAGGATTTAGTCACAATACTGGACTCTATCATCCATTGCCTATTCCATCAAAGTCTTGGGAGGACATAAGTATGGATTTTATTCTTGGATTTCTAAGGACACAAAGGAGTAATGACACTATATTTGTGGTGGTTGATAGGTTCTCCAAGATGGCACATTTCATTCTATGCCACAAGACTCATAATGTAGTACATATTACAAATTTGTTTTTTAAAGAGGTGGTGAGGCTACACGATATCCCAAAAAGTATTGTTTTTGACAGAGATACTTTTTGGGTATTTCTAGAGGACTTTGTGGAAGAAGTTGAAGACAGAATTGAAGTTTAGTTTTGTACATCATCTACAAATAGGTGAACAAATAGAATTAGTAAATAGAAGTTTGGGCAATTTGCTAAGGTATTTAGTATGAGATAAGCCCAAGGGATGGGATTTGATTCTATCACAAGAAAAAATTTCTTACAATAATTTGGTGAATAGGAGTACTAGTAGATCACCATTCCAAATTGTGTATGGGAGTAGTCCAAAGACTGCACTAGAGCTAAGGAAGATGGAGCAAGGGGAGAGGACAAGTGTTGAGGTAGAAGACTTTGTTGAACATGTCAAGAACCTACATGAGGAGATACATGCACATACCAAGATGAACCTATAGTATAGGGCTAGATAAAATCAAAAGAGGAGACATAAGGAGTTCCAAGTTGGGGATCTAGTTATGATATACTTGAGGAAGGGATGATTTCCAATGGGTACCTACAACAACCTAAAGATGAAGAAATTTGGCTCCTACAAAATTTTGAAGAAACATGACTCAAGAAATGCATATGAAGTGGAGTTGCTAGATGGGATTCACATTTCTCCTATTTTCAATATTGTAGACTTAACAAAATATTATGATGATGGTGCAGATGAGGAGTTGATGTTAGAGCCATGTCCAATTCCTACTTTTGAAAAGGAAGAGATTGTATAAATTCTAGATAGTCATGTGGGTAAGAGTACTAGAAATAGGCAGTATGAAGAATACCTGGTGAAATGGAAAGGACAACCAGTAGAAGATTCAACTTGGATATTTGTAGTGGAGGTTTCTCATTTGGGTTTTCCTCTACCAACTATAAAGTGATAGGGTCACTTTTCAATCTACCTTGGGTGTCTAATGTAGGAGCATCCAATGGTGTAAGGGTAATCCTATATCACTGAAAAAATATGCTTAGTGTTAGTTTTTTTTTAATGTGTTTTCATTTCTAGATACCCATTTGGGTCAAATAGAGATTCCAACTCTCATAGTTCCACTATTGGTTTTTTGGATTAGATTTTTTAAGCACCTTGGGATATGTGCCAATGTAGAAAATAGGTTATTTTTTAATTGATCCATAACTATGATGAGTTGGAGGGTGTAAGTTGGAGGGATAATTATACTTGTAATTTAAAGTGCTCCAAAAAAGAGAGAATTAGGTCAAAAGGCTTTACGATTTGAAAGTTATTACATTTTTAAGTTTCCTAGTGACCCCCTAAGAGCACTTCAAAGTTAGATTTGAGGCACTAAATGGTCTTGTATGGGCCCAAAAAATGGGGTTGAGAAAATCTCATCCATAAGGATATAGAGCACTTGGAAAGCTTTCTAAAAATGTAAACAGCTCGTCAAGCGGAGTCCCTGATCAAAAGTTATGCCTCCCAAAAGTTGGACTATTTCTAGATTCTTCTAATTTTACACCAACTTTTCATGAGTTTTCTAGAACCTTATGATTTGGTGTTGAATGCAAAATAGCATATTCTTAAATTTATTCCTAACCCTAAACCTAATTTGGGTTACTTAAGAACATTTCTGGCATTGTAAATGAAGTTTTTGGTGGAGTTTGGGAGAAGGTACTAGAGGAGGGTTTCTATCCAGAATATGACAACATTGTAAGCCCTAGGGCACATCACTGGATATGTTTTCATTGTATTTAATTTAATAGAATATCACTTCTAATAATAATATTCCCCTTTATCTATGGTGTTCATTTTGGTCTTGGATTGTGCCCTCATCATTTTCTAAAATCAAGTTTTCTACATCGTCAACAATGATATTAAGCAGATATGGTTGCACTAAAAGGTTATGTTTGACTATGTAAGGGTTTATCCAAGAGGTTAGAAACCTCTTATTATGATAGTAGCAAGCTTAGAACCAAAGATCCTACACAAATTAGTCTGTTTACATGGTACTATCCATGAATAATGGTGTTCATAGCCATACAAATAAAATAGAATTTACAAGTGATCTACATGACTCTACCAAATAATAGTATAGACCAAAAAAAATGGTTAACACAGTTTCACATCCCAGAATGGAATGGACAAGTTCACCAAGTCTCTGAAGAAGATATAGTGTCAATAATGTGATGATTATGGAACATTTACAAGGAGTATTTTTGGAGAAGTATTAAGAAAACTTATAGAACATGGATACTTAGTTGGAAGATACCTATGGAATACTCATATATTGACACCTATCATTTATTTTAAGTTCTTATGTGTTTCATATTTTAATATAACATTATATTATTGGGAACATATATAGTGAAGTGTGATAATTAAACATTTTAAATAAGTCATATAATTGTTAGAATATTTTAATACTTCATTTAGGGGAAATTAATACGAGAGGAAAAAATAAATAAAAGTGGAAAATGAAATAGTTTTCTAGAATAATTTATGGTAGCAATCAAAATACTATGAGGATGGCCAAGTTTAAATATGTAACAGGAAGGCAATGTCAGGTGTTCTTTTGTTTCCAGTGGTCAAGTGGCTATAGGGAGGAGAAAAAAACTTTTTTTTAAATTGATTGTAAGGGAGGCTACAAGGAGTTATAATTTTTACTTTATTTTGTAGGGAACTTGAAAATATTTGTAATGCACTGCTTGGAGATCCTTGGAAGCAAGGATAAACAAGGAATAGCATATTTGTTTTTAAGATAAAGTATAGATACATGCAACTATAAACATAAAAGAGAATGTGATGGAAGACTAATAATCAAATCACTAAAGATCCCTTAGTGTTCATCACTTACAAACATATCCATTTCCATTAGTTAGAATTACTCATACAAGGTTCATCTCATGATCTAATCTAACATCATAATTGAAGTTTATTTTAAAGCCCAAATCCAAAGTTCCTAAGTGTTTATTCCATACAAGTCAATTTACCAATTAAAATGTAAGAAGGAAGAGGAAACTCAAATAACAATCACAAGAAGGCACATATATCAAAATTATTATAGATTAAAAAAGTGTAACACTATTACATATTGTGCCCCCCCACCAAATATTTAAATTTTAATTACCACCTGCCCAATGGTCACTTCTCGATTTAATGTTATTTTAAACATCCCCATGAATATTGAAAAAATTAAATGATTGAACCTTATGATATTCCTTATTTCATAGATATATTTTTGCAGGCCTACAAGTTCCCCATTGTCGGATAGAAAAATATTTACGGTTGGCGCTATCTTGCTATGGGAAGTTGCATGTTGTTTTGCCATATCCATAGTGCCCTTTTGCCATGTGTCAGGTGGGTTTGCAATTTGCAAGATCGAGGTTATCGCATGGGTAGCAAAGTAACAGCACTGGAGGGCGCTATGGTGCTATCGAGAAATTTGTTCTTCTCGATGTTAGCGACATAGCGCCCGGTCGGTAAAAGAACATGGTGGGACCTCAGGAAATTTGGGAAGTGACTGCGATTGAAGGAGGATTTTGATTTGTTGCCAGCTGTGCAGATCTTTTGGTGTTAGTAGTTACCTAGGCCCATGCCCCTTTCAAATGCATGAAGATTTCCTCACCCTCGGATTAGTTTGGATCAATGGTGGGCGCTATCTCGCTATGGGAAATTTCTTAGAGGATATCCATAGCGACATAGCACCTTGGCGACTCATGGCACAGATGATGTAATGGGCCCGCCTTTCTCCAAAGTAATATTATGGCTCGTCCTTGGTGGCAGTTGTCAAGTGGGTCATATTATGGTGGCGATATTTCATTGGTCCACTCAAACAACTCAGTGTGTAGTCATGCAATTTTGTTGACCACCATAGATCTCAGGAAAATCAACAATGGGCACTATCTCACTATGGAAAGCTACGAGGATGTTATCCATAGTGACATAGTGCCATTGTACCACGTGGATCAGTGGGGCCAGATCTTACCAAGATGAGGATGCCAGGTTGTGCTAGGTGGTTGCCAAGTGGATTCATAGACCATAAACTTATGGAGGCAAGCGTAGTATTATGAGGATCTTCCACAATCATTGATCTCTAGGAGATCAATAGAAGGCACTATCTCGCTATGCAAAGCTATGAGAACATTACCAATAGCGACATAGTGCCTTAGCAACATGTAGCAGGGTGGGGCCGAGTGTTATGAGACTACAGGGATGGTACCAGTTCAGGATGAGTCAAATGTCAGGTGTGCTGAGGTGTTTTGTGGGCCTAGAAGTTTTAAGGGCAAAGCACAGTGATACGACGAGTCTTCATAATCATTAGATTTAAGAAAATTGACGGTAGGCACTATCTCGCTATGGGAAGGTGCTCGAAGGATACGCTATGGTTTCAAAAAGAGTAGTCATTTTCTAGAGAGGGACTTTTCATTCTTCCATCATTTCTCAAAAGGATGAACATCTCAGGTCTTTCTTATCACTCTATAATTCCAAAAAAAGTGAAGATAAACACTTTCCAACATAGATACTTGTGTTCATTAGTTTGATCTCTTAAAGGTAACTGATTGCAAATGGTAGGAAAGCCTGTGAAAGGCACCAACATTAATTCTATTATTAGATTCATTCATATTATTCTATGCAACTAAATAAATCATAAGTCATCACAATGGCATGAGGCCAATGCTCTAACTAAGTCAATTTTCTCCTACACTCACCATATCACTCTTTGCAGAGGGATTTTCCCATATTTGCATAGACTGACATAGCAACAAGGATGCTTCATGGTACTTCCATAGAATCAATGTTCTTGACAATTTGGAATCTGAGATTGAGTTCATCTTGATCACAAGAATTGAATCTATTTGAGTGAGATAAAAAAAAGTTCCAAGTGCTAGATGCATGAGAAATCATTTTCATTCACTATAAAAGAATACCTCATCAAGATTAATGTTAATAATGTGAAGGGGAAAAGAAATCATTGAGGAAACTAATGATGAGGAATAAAGATGAATCCACTTAGAATGATAATGAGTTTTTCATTTCAAACAAAGGTTATCAATATAGGTTTGGACATACATCATCCTATTATAACATGCAACCTTTGGAACATGTTCCTATTGGAATTATAATTGGAGAGGTAAACTTCTAAGGGGGGTGCGGTGGTGAATCAATGCTTCAAACCTTGACCCATAAAATATCCACCACACATCCATCTCACATATTCAATAAGTAAACTTAAATACCATGTAAAGAATGTAATCTAAAACATGTAAACAAATAAGCATTCACACATATAACACAAAATATGGTTACCCAGAAACCCTCCAATGAGAAGATAAAACTGGGTGGGGATGACACCCATAAATCTTCACTGGTGTAGTAATGAATGTTTGATCATGAATCACGTTCTATCATATGAAATGTTTTCCCTATTAAAGGCTTACACAGACTATTAGGTCTTACCCTATTAAAGGATTTCAACACCCTGCTAAAAGTGTGTCTTGTTAAAGAAGTTCAACTCAAAATTAAGAAAGCATCTTGTTAGAGGATTTCAATATAGCTTGTTAGGACTACTCTATTAAGAGATTTAACTAATTCACTTGTTATAATGTCTTAACTTTGATCCTTTGGTTAGCACTCTTATTCTTGATGATTGATCACCTCTATCTTATTGTATACTTGACCCTTCTTGATCAGATGTCTCTTTGTTGTTCATTATTTCCTTTCTCCATTCTCCTTTAACTTATTCTACAATACAATTCAGATCATATTTCCTTGGTCACCATGAATGTATTGGTTTGCACATGCAAAAACTCTCCTTGATCATTCATTCATTCCCTTTTTACACTCAAAATATTTAGGGTTAGTTCTCCTTAAGAAGGTCTAGGTGACTTAGGGTTAGGTATGAATCAATGGTTGCAATTCACCCATTTTTCTACTCAAACCTTCCTTTTACCTAATTGGATGCATGAAATTCATAGAGATTCCAACTTAAGGTTCCTCCTTATTACCAAAATATTGTAATTCAATCTATAAGTCAGCTCAAAAATGGTTTACATAGTAGTTTGTGCCAATAAAAACAATTATGACAAAACTATGTTACTTGGAAAATGAAGTCCCTAATGCTTGACATATACTAAATTCAATACTATGACTCATAATTTGAATGACTTGGCATGCACAATCTACTCATCTCCTAAATCACTCATCTTATACTATCTACTTAGCATTTGAGTGACACGGCACTCACTATTAACTTGGCATGGCACTCACTGTTAACTTGGCATGCTCTAACTTATACATGTTGTGCTTAGCATATGCTACTTGTTCAGCATGAACTAAGTAAATAATTTAAGTGTATAGACACTGTTGGAAATATAATATGAGTAACCAAGAGGGGAGAGGTGAATCAATTACTACTAAAATAAATCCCAGATCCCTTAGATGTCAATACAAAATAAAGTCTGAAAACTAAATATTACTAATGCTTGGTAAACACACGTAAAATGTTGTAACTCGGTAAGTACTGATTATGCTAATATTTAACTACTATCTATGATTACCCTTACTTTAACTTTGTTGCAAGTCCATAAAATAAAATAGCATGAACACATTTGACACTAGGGTTTAATATGGAAACCCAATTTGAGAAAAACCACCAATTGCAACTAGTTACTATTTTCACTCTTCCGGAGTGAGCCCTATTAGGAGCCAACACTATTAAAATTTACAAAACACACTATTAGGTGTGACCCTATTAAAGGATTTAATCACCCTATTAGGAGTGGCCTTGTTAGAGGTCTTAAGACAATTCAATAGAACTGCCACTTTGTTAGAGGATCTACAACTAGCTATTAAGCCAACTCTATTAAGAGATTTAGATAACTGCTACAATGGTTAGAGAGTAACAATGAGATGACCTTATTTGAATGCAACCAAATTTTTGATTATAGATCTTTTTTCTAGCTTGTACTTGATCCTTCTTGATCGGATAAAACTTTTCTACTCCACAAGGATATTCAACTTATCCTTCAAATTCACTTCCTCTCTTCATCATTAAATCTTCAATACATTCATCACATCTTCACACACACTTTGAAACCACACCTGACGTTATCTTTATATCCTTCATATTGTCAAGTTAGCTCATACACAACTTACAATAATTAATATCATCATCACAGTTAGCTAGAACCAATAGATAAATCAATTAAGCTTAATATGCCAAAACAAGAAAATCCTTCATTAGCCAACTCAGCTCAGTAGAGACTAACTCAGAAATGATTTCTTGTGTTAACCAACATGAGAAGCTCTGTTAACACTACATACTTGCAAAGATCCTTTGGTAACCAAGTGAGCTCAATTAACACTAGTTCCATCGAACTTTTCTTCATTAATCGAGTGATCTCAGTTAACACTCATCTTTTGCAGACTTTCCTTTGATGCCCGAGTGAACTCGCTAGACACTACCTTTTAAACTAGGCAACCACATGAATGCTCAGTAGACACAAAAAACTATCATCACCACCCAAGTGGACTCAACATACACTAACTAATAATGATATGAAATTTTTGTAAGATCAAAGATAATACATAATTAATCAATTATATCCAATAGACACTCACTTGTCAAAAGCAATCTAATATCAAAAATCTCCCCCTTTGACATCAGCATCAAAAACACATGGTCACACATTAATACTTTTATTCTTAAGAGCATAACATAACATAACTAGTCAGATTTTGTACAAAATTTCAAAATTTCAAAATTTTGCAACAACTTATACCTCAAAAATCTTATATCTCCCCCTGAGTTGTTTTATCTATTCTATTCTATATTTTGCAACAAAATTTCTCCTATTGAGTAGATTTTCCTCAATTGATACTCTTTCACTTGCTTGTTGTTCTTAATCCCCCTTTAATCTTTCTCTCCCATGCTTGCTCCCCCATGCATGCTCTTACATGCTTGCTCTTATTCCCCCTTTTTGACACTGATGTCAATGGGTTATACACTAATAGTGTGTTTGTCCAAAAAGATTTATGGACTTCAAGAATAATCTTAAGAGTGACATCCCAATTGTCACAAGCTACTTCCAAAGACTCGATTTGGATGGCCAACTTAGTAGCAAGGAGTACTAGGCCATCTAATGTAGAAATATTGGGGTCTTTCTTCATAAGAGTTTATGCATAGCCTAACTCCTTATGTAGAATCTCCATGTGAGGAGTCAATGTAGTTTGGATGCTTATCAGTTTAACCCTCAGGTTGGCTTCATCGACAAATAGTGTTGCTAACTGACTCTAGGTTTGCTATAGGGTCCTAAAGCTTTTCTCAATTTGAGTTGGAGTCATCAAAAATTTAGCTCCGAATGATTGCATTTTACTTTCCAAGCTCAGGATGTGATTCCTTATTTCTTGTGTGAAGAGTGTAGGATTACACAGTTTGGTGTACAAAGAGAAAATGTTCTCTAGTACCTACTTCACACTTGCTATCTTAGTTGCCAATGCAACTTATGTAAGTGTTATATTACTAGATATCTTCTCATTCACTTTACGTTGAAACTTTTTTTGAGAATATTCTAATAATTTTGCATTAGTATCAAGGTTTGCATCACTTACCTTTTCCACTATGTTAGTCAATTGTTCAATAAGTAGCTTTGTTTCATCTAGATTAGGTAGACTGAATGCATCCAAGAAGATGTCTTTAATGTCAAGAAAATTTTTCTTCTACCTATGCTCCCTTATTAGTAGTTCTTGATGTTTCTTTCTAGCCAAGGCTTATTGAAGTATACCCATCTGCTCAATTGTTATTGCTTCAAGATCAAGCTTGGGCAATATAATTTCTTCATCTAGGCTAACATCTCCATAGGTTATTACCTCTTCTACCTTAGATGAACTTGGACTTGGCACTAAGAATTGTAGAGGTATTGCATCTATGCTTGGCCTCTAAAGATTTTGAATGGAAGGAATGCTAGATTTTGGTAATGTTACCAATTTTTGAATTTCTTCTATCTCCTTCATCTTGATTATCAAATGTGGCTCTTTAAGCTTGTCCTTTTCTACCTTGTTGACTTTAGTCGTACCTAGATCTTGTGTTGTAGGTGCAGGTACATCTACCTAACCTGTTTGAATCTATGTCTCCACCTTATCCTCTCCAATTGTCTCAACCTTATCTATTGCTTCCTTTGTTACATTTTTTGAGATTCGAGTGGCACTTGTGTTTGTACTAACGCTAGTAACTTGAGGAGTGTTTATAGATGGTTCTTGCATTTTCACCTCCTCCCTTGTAGTTATAGTCACTAATTTTTGAATTTTATCTATACTCACCAATACATGATTACCACACAATTTAACCTGTAGTGTAGATTGGTCAAGTATGTTTTTCAAGTCTTCCTCTGTTAGGGGATTGATCTTCTGAGAAATAGAATTAAAAGCATCATTTACTATAATAGTTTTAGTATTTACACTTGTTATATATGGAGGGCTAACATTTGGCATTTGTGTATCTTGTACACTCTATTCTTGTTTCTACTCTATCTTAGCTATTGCCTAAATATCTATGTGCATATCAGTGCTTCCCTCAATTGTGCCTTCTTCATTGTCATTGTCTTCATCATCTTTGACCTTAATAGGTTCTTACTCACCTTCTTCCACTATGGCTAGTCCATATGTGATCTTCCACATCTATTTGGACTTTTGTACAACATCCTCAATGTTGTTATGTAATATGTTGAATGCTCTATATTTAGGAACAAATCTAAAATCATATTTATTTATGGCTTTAGCTATCTATGCCTTGCTAAGTTTTGCAATAACTTGAGTGAGGGATGTCTCCCTAATTTTCCATTTAGGTTCAAACAATAATGCCATTATTTCTCAACTCTTTCATATAAGCTTTTAGGAATGGAGTTGGCAATTTCTAGAAGAGCCTACTTAAAAGTAGCCATCATGGCATATATTGCCTCCACCACTTGATTCTTCTCAACTTTTTCAAGATTTTCAAATCAATGTGAGTAAAACTTGATAAGTCACCATTGTTTCTAATGTTCTCACATAAGTTATTAGGATCTAAAGATGGATTATGACTCACCACTTAGAATTGGTTATTGTCATTAGATTTAGTTCTTTCCTCATGAGTTTTAGCATGAGCAATATATTTTCTCCTTGGTCTTTTCCATGCTCCACCTTCCTAATCTATAGGCTTGGCTTTCTCTTTAGCCTTTTGTGCAATGACATGTGTGTTGGCCCTTGTGGTAGGTGTTGTTGGTTTGGGCTGGCTTGGTTTAGCAACCTTCTTAACTCTTGTCACTGCTTGTGCCTTAGCCTTTCTCTTCTTTAGATCAGTAGGAATAGGTGCTTCCTTGGCTTCTTCTTCCTCTGCACCTTTTTTAGTTTCTATTTCTTCCTCTTGATAATCCTCACCCTGCCCTTGTGTCAATGCAAGTGGTGCTTGAATCTATGTGTCTTCTTCCTATTCATCCTCTTCCTCCTCGACACATTCACCAAATTTTTATTTTAGTTTCTTTACCATTTTATCCTTCTTTTTTATGATAGATGTAGTCTTCAACTCCATAGTAATCTTTGACTTGGCCATCTCATAGTTACCAAAGGCTTTGGCATCTTTTTCTACTTCTTCTGCAAGTAATTTTGTTATTGCTATAGAGGCCTCATTAACATTAATTTCATAACCTAATGTCCTTAGCCATCTTAATCTAGGAATTTTTGTGTGAACAAATGTGTGATTAGCATCAACTAGGAAAAAAACATCATCATAATATCTTTTCAATAATGATACTAGAATCCTTAATCTCTTCTTCATGCATTATTTGAAATCCTCAAAATAACTAGTCATTACTAACTCAAAATTTTCACCTAATTGTTCAATAAACTCTCCTATTTGAACTACAACAGACCTATTTGTCTTCCCTGCAATAGTACCAAATGTAGGAAATGTGTGCTGACAATAAAATAAGGTACATACCAAAATAGCTCTGAATATACACTAAGCACTATTTGTTTTCCTTATTACTCCTAGCTTTTCAATCAATTGTTATAGCTATAGGTCAACAAGATCATATGTATGATCCTTCTACATAATCTTGTAGCACTATCTTGATTGATAAAACTTATGTATAATTACACTTACTACAAAAGCTATCAGAGGATCTATGATAGTATCTATGGTCATTCCTCTCTTGTTCCACATAGCTCCTATGTTCTTTTCAATAATTTATTTGGACTCACTCCTCATAGTCTTTGGCTGATCTAGGGTTGGATACCCTATTACCCTATGGATTATTCTCTTTGTGATTTTAATTGTTCCATTTTCTAACCACACTAAGCTATCATGAATTCTACTCAAAAAAATCTAGATCCACTTAGTTTTGAAAATGTTAGGAAATATAGGGCATGAGTTAACCCTTTATTTTCTACTATCTTGAATTCTTCCCTTAACACACTATTTTCACATAGTTTTCCATATGCTTCTCTAATTTCTATGTCACCAATGCTACCAATCTTACAATTATAACCCTTTCTGACATCTTTAATCATTAAAACTTTTGGTGGTATCAAAGATAGTGCACCAAAGGGATCTTGTTTGTATGTTATGTCTGGAATAGCCTTGAAAATAGGTTTTTTAACCTTGTTGCTAACCAACTAAACATTTAAAACATCTTTTCTATCTACAACTCTTTCTTTTGAAGAACTAGATACCATTTTACAAATCTAGGGTTTAAAAAATTTGAAATAGTGTACCTCGACACAAGATAAATACCTTGTAAATCCTAATGAAATGATGTCAAATAGCTACTCAAATCTCCTTCAAATGTTTTGGATGAAATTTCCTGATCACCTTTATCTCTTCTCACTTTCTCTCAAATTTGAATGGTGTTAAATGAGCAGAAATTGATCAAATGCCCCGTTAAGATACCACAATTAATGTTGAGTGCTTACACAATTGTAAGCTCAGCATCAACTAATTTCTAGCTCACTCAGCATCCACTCTTCTCTCCCTTCATTTGGAAACCATTACAAGCTCAAAATCAACTAGCCAATCTATTAGCTCATCATCCACTAGAATTTCACTCGGCAATCATAGGAAACTTTTCATGTTGAATAGGAACATGAAAGTTTGACAAAACTTAAAGATTTTTCTTTTATTCCTAATAACACTTTGCATCTTTGTTCATGCTTATGTAATCCTTTTTGAAATAAATCCTTTGGAACTGACTTATGATATAACTTTTGAATATTAGTTCCACATATCTCTTGATTGCTTAGTTTGATGAGGTGTGATCACCTGACCCATTGGGTGAAGTGATACCTTCTCTAGTTGATGTGTTGCAATCCTCCTTTCTCTTCCATTTCTTGTTCATTTCATTTCTAAAATTTTCAATATCTTCCTTGCCTTTACCTTTATTGAACTCACAACTTGGTGCTTATGACCTTGTTGGACAATATCTACTGATATGACCAATTTTTAGACAACTAAAACATGTGGTTTGACTCAACCACCTTTTTTAGTCACTCCTAAAGTGTGTTCTAATTCTCAAGAATATGTCCATACTCTTGACAATAGTGACAACTAGACCTTTTATTATAATCCCAATTATAAAATTTTCCATTGTTCTTTACCTTTTCTTTCTTGTTTGATGACCATATTGGGTTGGATCTTCACTCAAAAGCTTTGTGTCCATACTTCTGACAGTTGTAACAATATCCTTCAAATCTTTGAGTGTGCATGGTCTTGGTTCTATATTCATCTACTTGATGGCCTTTTTTGTTGCACTAATGGAAGTGAACCATGCTCTTTTTCTTATCATTCTAATTTACAATTTTGTTCCTGCACATGTTGGTAGTATGTCTTTTCTTACCACAATTATGACAAGTAGGTTTGGAATTCTTAACTCTATTACTTCTTTCTTCAGCACTTTTGGATTATTCTCTTTCTTTAATACTTGTGTATCCCAGTCTAGATGTATCATTGTTAGATCTAGGGGATCTCATCAATTGTTCAAAGTACTTGATAGCTTCACTAGGTTTATTGAAACTTTCATCAAACTCATTTTTTTCTTTTTAGGTCATTGCTCAATTGTTCATTCTACAACTTTAGTGTTGTTATCTCAATATCCTTGGTATTTAGTTCATGGTTGGTATTCATTAGCTGACCCAAAGTTTCTAAATGCATGTTAGCAATCTTGGTTACCTCTGATGATCCCTCTTCCAATCTACTAGTCAAAACTCTTTTGTTATCTTCAATCATGTCTTTATATTCTACTACTTTCTTCCTTTTTTCGGTCACCCCACATAATAATATGGCTTTTTATTCTTGTTATATCTTGAGATTTATGATTTCTTTAGCTTGGGTTCTATTTTTTTCCATTACATCTGAAATTGCTACATCAAAAATTCATTAGAGTCTCCATTTGCAAATAGTTTAGTAGTGTCCATCTCTTTCTATTGTGTGTCATTCTCCTCAATGGAGATTTCCTTCCTTCTCTTCAATGATTTATTTAGATCATCTCTTGCTTCATTCAACTGATGTAGAAGGAGTTGTATTTCAATTCCTTGATTCTCAATGATCTTTCCCAACTTGTAGACTTCCATTTCCAAGATCTTTTGTCAAAGTTGCAAAGCTTCTCTTTCAGAGAACTATGCTCTAATACAATTGTTAGAATCACGATAGGAAAGGTCAACTTCTAGGGGGGGTGGGGTGAATCAATGCTTCAAACTTTGACCCATAAAATATTCACCATGCATCCATCTCATATATTCAATAATTAAACTAAAATACCATGAAAAGGATGTACATCTAAAACATGTAAACAAATAAGCATTCACACATATAACACAAGATGTGATTACCTAGAAACCCTCTAATGAGAAGGTAAAACTAGGGTGGGGATGACACCCACAAATCTTCACTACTATAGTAATAAAGTGTATCTAATGAAGGTTACAATGTTTGATCATGAACCATGATCTACCCTATGAAAAGTCTTCCCTGTTAAAGGATTACAAAGACTATTAGGTCTTAGCCTGTTAAAGGAGTTCAACTCCCAATTAAGTATGCAACTTGTTAGAGGATTTCAATACAGCCTATTAGGACTACTCTATTAAGAGATTTAATTGATTCGCCTGTTAGAATGTCTCAGCATTGATCTTGTGGTTAGCACTCTTATGCTTGATGACATATCACCTCTATCCTATTGTATACTTGACCCTTCTTGATCAGATGTCTCTTTGTTGTTCACTATTTCCTTCCTCTATTCTCCTTTAACTAATTTTGCAATACAATTGAGATCATACTACCTTGTTCACCATGAATGTCCTAGTTTGTGCATGCAAAAACTCTGCTTGATCATTCATTCATTCCCTTTTTATGCTCACAAAATATTTAGGATTAGTTATCCTTAAGAAGACATAGGTGACTTAGGGTTAGGTATGAATCAATGGCTATGATTCACCCATTTTTCTGCTTAAACCTTCCATTTACCTAATTGGATGCATGTAATGCATAGAGATTCCAACTTAAGACTCTTTCTTATCACCAAAATATCATAATTCAATCTATAAGTTGGCTCAAAAAATGTTTACATAGTAGTTTGTGCCAATACAAACAACTATGATAAAACTGTGTTACTCGGCAATTAAAGTCCCTAATGCTCGACATATACTGATTTCAATACTATGACTCAGCATTTGAATCACTCAACATGCACTATCTACTTAGCTCTTGAATCACTCGG
This sequence comes from Cupressus sempervirens, assembly GCA_028749045.1. Lineage (NCBI taxonomy): Eukaryota > Viridiplantae > Streptophyta > Pinopsida > Cupressales > Cupressaceae > Cupressus > Cupressus sempervirens. Next base: position 63,191,331 of record CM053793.1, read on the forward strand.
CATATATTTTCTACTCAGTACTTGAGTGACTTGGCACATGAGTGACTCGAAACTCACTATTAACTCAGCATGCTCTAGCTTATACATGTTGTGCTCAGTATATGCTACTTATTTGGCATGAACTAAGTAAATTACTTAAGTGTATAGACACTCACTTGTCAAAACCAATTTGAGATCAATAGTTCCCAAGGTAGGTAACCCTGTAACATAATCAACTCATGGGAGGTCGTAGACATATATCAATTCTCATCATGATATTGGGAATTCTATATTTGAACCATAGGTGAGTATACCAAAAACATTTGGTATCATGGTATCTCTATTACAATTCATGATCACTCCTTTACAACTTTGGTGGCTCCATTACAAATTTTCATGGGTAAAATACAAACTATGGTGGATGAATTGGTTCAACCTAGACATGACTTGGTATCCAAAGATGTGAATATTTTCCCAAACACTCTCACATATAGGGGTAAAGATATTGTCCTCTACATAATTGGTGCCACTCAAAATTACACAATAAACAACTAAATAAAGACTTTCTATGATCCGATGCATAGATTTTTTTCAAGTCAAACATTTGATGCTTCTCCCTATGTAATACATAGTGATGTGGACTCTTTCCACACAAACTCACTTTCTACAACCCATGTTATTTTTCCACAAGATAGTCAATGCACCATGCTTCGAGGGATTAATTTTTATAGGGCACACATGCATTTTTTGTTAGATTTAAACCATGTAGAGACAAATAAATATCTTAATTCCTCCCAAGAACATTTTCAAAATATTCATATACAAAGCTTGGAGTGGTACCAATAATGGTTTGGATGTGTAAAGGATTAAAATGATGGAGATTCTTGTTAATAGTATTCCTAAAGTGTATTCAATGAGTGAGAGTTAAACCATCTTGGAGATCCTAGTCATTTAAATGTCTCTAGAAGTACATCATACACAATTGATAGTTTACAATCTTTGGAAAATGTTGGCAATGTATCATGAAATGCACTTTGGCAACATGTGCCCTTTGGAAAACCTTGAAGGAAAGATTGAGGATAGTTGGGTTTCTCCTTTACCATAAACCATGGTGGTAATTCCTTCACCTGTCGTCAATATACATGCAGGTTGATTAATTATTTATCCTAGCCATGCCTTTAAAGATAAGACATCAACTAAAAGAGATTGAGGTATGTGATCTTGAAACCACCAAACAAGAAGTTTTTAGGATTGAAAAGAGCTTAAATTTTCCAGGACTAATAAAAGGATTAGAAGATGCTAAGGTTCTTAATAATGGGGATGTTCTAATTTTTGAGTCTCAGTATGAAATGTGTCAAAGCCTATCCCATCATGTTGAGATTATAGATTCATTTGTTGAACACCTTCAAAAGAATATCATGAATGCCAATCCTCAAGTTGCTGAACCTTCTCATTATATGTGTAAAGATAGCATAGGAAGCTAAATGATTGAAGAAGAAAACCTTGGTTACCTTAAGTCTCAATCAGCCCCTATCCTTTATAGAATACTAGTCAGCAATGATGAGGAAGAGCCTTTTCATGAGACCACTTTCCATCCTGGTACAACCTCTGGCCTTCACAATTTCATTTTTGACTACCATAACCATACCTTTGATGATGAATAAGAATGAGTCCTAGATAACAAAAGAAATATAGAAGGCATAGAAAGAGAAGTTCCTCCCTTTTGGTTGTCTCCTATTGTGAAATGCTCACCTAATGAAGAAGGACTTCTTAAAGAGGGCTTAAGGGTGGATGTAATATTTGTGAGCTTGTTGAATATTCATAACTCCTCTAAAGAAATAATGAAGTGGACAATAGAAATCTCTCACAAAAACTCAAGTATAAAGGATCTAGCTATTAAATATGATTTTTTTTAACATTCTTCCTTCTCATCCTTATGAACCATACATTATCAATCCAAAGTGTGAACCTATTATTGAGATAATTATTGACACACTAGAGGATGTAAGGAATGAATAATCTTGCATAACCCAAGAAATTTTTGTTCCCCATGGCAAAAAGGTTAGTGACTATCCTAAAGAGTACACTATAGTAAAGGAGATGTTATTTCCTTCTTTGGATTATGAAGTTGAGGTCTACAAGGAGGGATACAATGACCTAGAAAACACTAACTAGGGTGGTTTTTAGTGGTGAATATTTGTATTTGGAAAATTTTAGAAAGTTTTTTATAGTAATTTGGCTAATAATTTAAGATTTAATGTGACCTAAATTTCCACATTTTTATTAAATTTAGTTCTTAAATATTTAAATTCACTCAATAATTTATTTTATTAAAAAAATTAAACTCAAAGATTCACCACAATATTTGGTACATTATTATATTTTATTCATTTAAATATTATATATTCTCAAAGAAATTAAAACTAATTCACCAATAATTATCATAATTATTAGTTACTTTAGGGATATATTACCAATATTTAGTTTTCACTATTGATTTAAAATATAATGTAATTATCCTCATAATTTCCATAAGATCAAACATGTTTAATTTTGATTTGTAATATTCTATGATGATTAGCACAATTTCTATTATTACTGAGATTCACCAATATTTTCTAATCAAAAATTATGATTCCAAAATAATCACCAAAGTAAATAATATTTAAAATAAAAAATTGAGAGATTTACTGGTAAAAAAAATTGGTTTTTCAAAATAATGAAAGATTTGCCAATAATTTGTATCTTTTTTTGGAGGGGGGTTTCTTAAAGTTTAGCCTAACACTGACTATGAGATTTTGGCCACTTCCATTAGCAAAGGTTTACATATTTGCCTCTTAATATTGAAGATCATCTGCAAAACAACATTAAGAGCTTTGAAGAGAAAGAAGTGGTTTATGACAAGACATGGTTTTTTGGACCTGAATGGACATATAGCTAGCTACTACATATAGTCAAAGAATTGTGTGGAGTTTTCATGTTGCTACTACTACAAGTAGGAACCTTTCCCAGGGAGAAAAATTAATTATGGAGGAAGGGATCCTACTTTAGTCATCCAGTAAGTGGATTCACTTGAGTATCTTTTATTGCTAGTTTCATAAGGTGAGAATCATCTCACCTCTATAAATATGTTAAGTTAGGAGTGTGTTTAGTTTAGTCTATTCTTGGTTTCTCAAGTTAGTGTTTATTTCCCGTCTTTCTGTGTTTTTTCTTTCCTTGTGTGTTAGTTTCCCTACTTCCTCACCACCCAAATGCATAGCATCTCCCTATGCTACTTTAGACTTTGCAACCCAATGGACTAAGGGATTGATCTTTTCTATTTGGTATTTTTTGTAATAAAGGAAGTAGGTAGTTTTTTTCTGTGTGTGTTTTTGTTGAGCTCTTTTGCAAAATCCAAAAATATCTAGGTTCCTGCCTAGGCACTAACATGCCTAGCTCCCCAGTCAAAGCTAGTTGTTGCCATGATTTCAATCACCCTATATTATTCAAACTTCTAGGATTAGGGTTGAGTCAATGTAATGTCATGTTTGTGTCTAGATTATCTTTAGGAAAGTCTCTTCTCATCTATCCCTTTGTGTACACCTAGGTGGGAATTCAAAATTAATATAATACATTTGTTCATATTAGGTGATTAGGGAAGGGAGGGTAAGTTTATGTATTTCCTAGATGAGAAGAAAGTTTTTCATAAACCCTAACTCTATGATCAAGTATTTTATTGAAGGCATGATACATCTAAAGAGATAGATCAAATTACATTAGAGAAGATGATGATGAAAAGCATTAGGATCAAATCTTAGGACCAAGGCATAGATCATAGTAACAAGTTAGAAAAAAGACTAGTTCAATTTGATGCATAAACGGTGAAGAACATAGTCAAAGGTGGAAAAGACAAAAGTTGAAATCAAATCAACAATAAAAAATGCATTTGAATCTCCACATCACAAGTTGAAAGGTCAATTTCCCTTGGAAATGAATTCCTAACCATCGATTGAGGATCAAATCAATAGTTTTCATGACATCGCAGCTTACATTCTATATGATGAAAAATAATTCATGAAGCTATGAAAAACATCTTGGGAAATTAAATGTGGAATCATCACAACTTTGTAGGTAATTAAATTCAATCTTAGGTTAAGTTTGTGAGTGAGCGAGAGCATGTATTTGCAGCATCGAAAGAGGTCAAATAAACTTTAATTTTCAAGTTGTGAAGGTGTGAGAAATAAGGTAGAGGTTAATCAAAATGGCTATCACATCGTCACAAGTAATCATAAAGTCAATGGTTTTTAGGCTGTGAATGAGTGAAAGTGAGAAATTGCACCATCATGAGGTTAAATGCAGAATTAAGAGTTGAAGTCACAGAGTTGTTAAAAGTAGCTTGGAAGGTTAAGTGTGAGGTCATAGCAACATTGTGAATAAAAGAAATTTTAAGCCTTAGACTATGGTGAAGTTGCGAGTAGTCAATCAAAATAGTAATTGAATGTTCACACCTTATTCCTGGTTTGAAGGTTTCTAAGTTGTGATGGTGTGCAGAACAGAAAATGGCAGTCAAAGTTTGAACCATCACACCATCTCAAGCAGTAATGCAATTAAGGAAGTCTAGATTGTAAACCTGTGAAGTGAAGAAACTGACAATCAAAATAGTGATCACAACATTGTGAGAGAAATATTTTAAGTGATTAATATTTATGAAGGAGTGATGCAATTAGATTCAAAGGATTTTTCTACTTCATAGGTTTGAAATAGTAGTTAGTTTTAATGTTGTTAAGGTGAAAAAATGGTTAGTATGTAGTCATCGCTAATTCCCTATGGTTAGTAAGATGGAGACATGTTAAGTTGCGACCAGAAAAAAATGGTAATACTTAAACATTAAAAGATCATCATAATGTCATAGGCTAAAAGACATTCAATACATTCTAGGTTGCAAAAAGGTGAAAAGCATTTGACAGTTAAGGAAATAATCTTTTGCATCATCACATGGTTTAGCCATAAGAAGAGGTTTTGAATTGTGAAACTATTAAGGGTACATGAAAGTTAGTATAAACAATCATTGCATTGAGTAAAGGCATCATAGGAATGATAGTTGCAAAGAAGTGAGAAGGGAAAAATAAAGAGGATTATGATGTTTTAATCTTGATCATTAATTCTAGATTGCCAGTGAGAATTCAAAACCACAATGATCATTGAGATATGAAATACAAGTTTTGGTGCCAAGATGACTATTACAAATCAAAGAGGAATATGAACCATTTTGAAGGCTTCTAATCATTTTTTATTTCTTTCTCTAATGTATTAAATTGTAATTGATGATTGTTGGATTTTTGAGTGATTCAAGTGCTTTATTAATATAACTAATGAATCTATAATTGGCCAAGAACCCTAAGAGGGGGCCTATATATGTAATTTTCTAAGTTAATAGAAAGGATTAACAAGTTTCATGTATTTTCTCCCTTGTAGTAGATACTATTGAATGAGAATGGAGAGGTGTATGGAATGAAGGATTAGATTTATGTTTGTAACTAGGCAATGTGATGTTATAATTCCACTTAGAACTAGAACTCATAGGTTTCTTTCATTGTCTCCTTTAGTTAAGCTAACATGCATGTAGGTCAATCTTTGTGAAATTGTAGGACAAGTACTTGTGAATCTATTGGTATTTTGGCTAATTAGAGTGTTATTATAGGACTAATAGTATGGATAGTCATAGTGCTATCTTTCATAGGTATTTCTACTCTTTTTTAGAGTTACATAACATCCTTCATTTGTGATTTGAAGTTAGGATTGAAGTGTGTTGGGAGTTTTCCACTGGGTAACTTTGACTAGTGAGAGAGCCACTTAGGGCCATGGATGTTCTTCCATTACATCTCCTTTCATCCTGTAGTCTTAGAGTTAGTGTTAGACCTAAAACCTCACTGACGTTTCTTTTGTCTATGAGTAACTTGGTTAGCCTCTTTTGCTCCCAGGTTAAGATCATACCCATAGTCACCCTTTTGATCACATTAAAACATCATTCCAAGTATATATTGCATATAAAGGAGTTGTATCTTATAATTTAGAGGGCAATGATGTAACACATACACTGACCCATTTGTTGGTGACATCCTTTTGTTTCCTCACATTATAGGTGTCTAGAATCAAGGTAAAGCCAAGTTAGCAAGAGGGACAAACTTTAACCAACAATAATCATTGCCTTAATTGAAACCCAATCATGGTAGCCACATTTTGGTCCCATTTATTTTCCTCATTATACAGTCTTTCCTACATGAGCAAGAAGATACTTTCCAAAATTTGCTAGAGAGAATAATCAAGATCTTGACAATCACATCCATGCATTTAACACTACTTGTAGGATTCTTCATATTTTAGAAGAGGAATTGTTTGTCTGTTTGTTTGTTGAAACCCTTTTTTGTGATGTTTCTATTTGGTTTTGTCATTTAAGATGGATTTTTCAATAGTTGTAATGTGCTAGAGAATGTATTTCTTGCAAGATTTAAAGCAACAGTCAATGTGGGTTCTCTTTTATGCCAATTTTTCAAAATTTAGAAAGGAAAAAATGAATAGAAAAGAAGGTTTGTTGATAGATTTAATCAAACATTAGCTAAGATTCCACAAATTCACCATCCTAGTTAGGCCAACTTGTTATCAATTTTTATTACCACATTGCATTCAAAAGTCAAATTTTATCTCAAAAGAAGCAAGGTATGTGATCTAGAAAATGCTAAACAAGAGGATGATTTAATATTGTTAGGATTGTTTCAAAAAAATTAAATTTAAAAAGCTTCATATAAATAATTGAGGTTAAAAGATATAGAGTTTTTATTCGATAGCTTTGGTTTCTTGATGAATGGATGTTGTAAACTAGAAAGAGAGGTGTTATATAGCAGAGAATGTTTTTTTTGTAATAATCAATAGGAAAAATAATTGTATGATTTAGATTACTCAACTGAGGAAGAAGATGAAGAGTTCCCCACATGTTTCAAAGAATATTTTTTTATGATACAATTTAAGAAATAGCCATAAGCACAAACCTTAATCAACCAAGAGATGTCAAGGAGGAACACTTTGAAAGAAGCTCAAATCATTTTAGTCCATTATTGTTACTAGCCAAATATGGTGAATATGTAAAGGTAAAAAATAATCCCCCCTTTGAGTTGTATGATTCCTAGTTAATCATTGAATACATATTTCCTTTCCATGAATAAAAATTAAAATAATCTTATCTTGGGGCTGATTTCACAAACAATGATTGTGTTAAAATATTAAGTTGGGAAAAAGAAAGGGAAAATCATGTTGACATTAAATCTAATCTTTGGATCAGCCATAACCTGATAGAGAATGTGCATGCTCTTGTTTCCACTAATATTTTCCTTCACAACAATGTAAATGATGGCCCTTATATGAAAATCATGGGTGCATATCTTTTAGCTTGTAAAAAAATCATGAAACATCCAAAATGGACCAACATGTTGAAATGATTATTGAAAGGGAATTATCATCCACTTCACACTATAATAATTTTGTGTTTGAAAAAATTGATGCAACTTCTAACATTTTTTCTTGTGTCAAAAAGAGATTGAGTTAGACCAAGCTACATAGGCAGATTTTATCCAAATGAATGGCTACTGTTTGTCTGAACTTAAACACCGAGTTGTAGTAGATTATAATTATGAAGCATATGATACAAAGAATACTCTTAATTGCAAGGTTACTTGTTGGATTTTATTGGATATGGTGAATCTTTAGTTGATATTCCTACTAAGTCTAAGTATGCAGATGCTTCATAAATGTACACATCTATTTCACAGTAGAACATACTTCTCCTAGCTAGTGAATGGTTTTATGTGAGTCATCTTTTTCCCTATCTCTTAGGGTAGGATTTTCCTTCCTATACATACTTGTGAAATTTTTTTTTGGTTGGTACATTTTGGGGTGTGTATATTATTTATATTTTTCTTGTGGTGCTGATACTTTAGGGGTTTTAGTGTCTTTCCCTCCTCCCCTCCATCCTCATTAGCAAAGCATCTCCCTATGAATTTTTTTGCTATAACTCTATTCCCAAATGGAAAAATATTGGTCTTCTTCTAGAGATGGATAGATTCTCTATGTCCTCACTAGTCCATGTCCCCAGTCAAAGCCAGTTGTTGGCTTTCCTTTGACACCCAACTTTTTAAACTTTTAAAATAAATTTCATAAGAGGAATCTACTTAATTTTCCTATTGTTTATGGTTTTTTTTATAATCACTTTGTAAGTTGACATATTATGAAAGAATAAGCAAGGAGATTTATTGAACTCAAATCTCAAACCTCAAAGTTCACAGTTTAAGGTTCAAGTTGTAAGTGTAGGTTCTCAAGTTCCAATGTTCAAATTTGCTAGTAAATTGATACAATTTAGAGATTTAAGTGTAGAGATCAAGGTTTTTTGGTTCCAATGATGCAACTTCAATGCCCAAAAATCTAAGTCCAAGATTTAGAGTTGTGAATTTGGGATGCATAAACTTTGGAGACACACAACCTTGTCATGAAAATTCTAGTTAAATTTGTGACATTGTATATCATTCTAATCATAATTATAAGTCAAGTGTACCATCTTCTTGCAATCCCATATCATAGGTGAAAGTACTTTTGATATATATTTACATGACTTACATGGAGCTCAAGTTTAGAAATTTTTTTTTCATTAAGAATCATATGTGAAGAACAATGGAGAATTTTTTATCCTTTGATTGCCATTAAGCTTCAATGAGAAGCTATCATGGTAGGAGTGGTATTGGTACTATTATACTCAGTGATACCCCTTTTCCTTTAAGCATCATCATCAAAGACAATTAATTAGGAAGATAATTAACATTTCATGGAGTCCCTGTTATGATATACTTACAATAAATTTGAAATTCTATACTATACCAACAATGTTGTGCTAGTGGATTGGACTTTGTCACCTCAAGACTATAGTCTTTACCATGTGACAATACTTAGATTCTTTCTTCTCAATATATTAGAGATTGCCATTATCTATGAGAAGAAAACACCTTTTCCTAATATTTATCTTTGAATTTTTTAACAAAACTCCAAGTGATCATACATGTACATGTATTGCTGTTATATTGTGTATAGTTTTAAATGCAACTATAAGCATGAATTTTGTGCAGTCATAAAAATGGGTCTCAATGCGAAGGCCATGTTGAAAATAATTGTGTATTGTGTATTTTCTTTGATGTTACACAAAATGTCATATCTTTACTAGTCAATGTATGTCAAGCTCACTCAAGTGATGATGATAGTTTCCCAAGTTTGCCAAGCATTCCAATGTCTGTCAAGTTCAAAAGATAGTGTCAACTAAGTTCACTTCGGTGACAAAGAGAAGTTTACTAAATTTGAGTGTTAACTGAGCTCACTTAGTTAATGAAGGAAAAGTTGGATGAAACCAATATTAATAAAGTTTACTCAAGTACCAAAGAAAGTTTTTGAAGATGCAATGTTAATCAAGTTCACTTGGTTAACATAGGAAAATCATTTTTGAGTTAGTGTATACCGAGTAGGGTCAACCAACAAAGGATTTTATATTGAGTTTAATAGATTTTTTTGTTGGTTCTAGCTGACTGAGGAGATGAATATTAATTATTCTTAGTTGTATTCAAGCCGACTTGACAATACATAAGGTATAAGTATAAGGTAAAGTTGAGGATTGAATGTGTAAAAATGAATGGAAGAATGGAAGATTCTTAGAGGAACCAAATTAGAAGGATAAGTAGAATATCCTTGTGGAGTTGCAAAGATACATTCAATCAAGAAGGATCAAGTATTCAAGCCAAAATTGAGATCTATAATCAGCAATTCAGTTGCATTAGAAATTAGGTCATCTCATTATTACTCTCTAACCATTGTAGCAGTGATCTAAATCTCTTAACAAAGTTGGCTTAACAACTATTTGTAAATCCTCTAACAAGGTGGCATTTTTAGATTGAAGTGTCTAACCTCTACCAAGGTCACTCATAATAGGTTGATTAAATCCTCTAACGGGGTCACACCTAAAAGTGTGTTTTGTAACCTTTAATAGGTTTAGATCATAACAAGGCTCACTTTAGAAGAGTGAAAATTAGTAACTAGTTGCAATTGGTGGTTTTTCCCAAATTGGGTTTCCATGTTAAATCTTGATGTCTCTAGTATTCATGTTATTTCTTATATATGTATAAAACTAAGTTAAGTAAGGTTAATCATAGAAAATATCATAAGATTTTCATGTTAATCATTTGTCAAGTTATAGTTGTTATTTTAGTGCTTACCAAGTTACAGCATTTACTAGTGTATAAACTGAGTGCCCGTGTGTTTGTTGAGCATCAATATTTTTAGTAGTGTTTATGTCCTATGCTAACATTTAAGGGATCTTGGATTTATTTTATTGGTAACTAATTCACCCCTCCCCTCTCAGTTACTCCTACTATACTTCCAATAGGGCATATCTTTTCTCTCAACAGTTGGATCTTCCTAAGTTTAGGATATGTTTTCCAAAATCAAGTTTTCTAAATATTCATCAAACAGATTAAGAAAATATGGTCCCATTAAAAAGTTACATTTGACTATGTAAAGTTCTATTGAAGAGGCAAACAACCTCTTATTCTAATAGCAACAAGCATAGAACCAAAGATCCTACACAAATTAGTCAGTTTACATGGTACTATCCATAAATTATGGCATTGATAACCATAGAAACACTAGAGAGTTCACAAGTGATATACATAAGTCTACCATATGGTACTATAGGAAGAAGAAAAATACTTCACAAAGTTTTAGATCCCTTAAAAATTGCCAAAGAATGGAATGGACAAGTTCACAAGTCTCTCAAGAAGATACAGTATCAATAATATGATAATTATGGAACATTTACAAAGAAGATTCCTGGAGAATGATTAAGAAGACTTCCAAAACATGGCTAAATAGTTGGAAGACACCTATGAGATACTCATAAATTGTCACTTGTCATTGATTTTAAATTCTTATATGTTCTATATTTTAATATAACATTATATCATTGGGAACACATATAGTGAAGTACAACAATTAAACATTTGAATAAGTCATAATTATTAAAATATTCCAATACTTCATTTAGGGGAAGTAATATGAGAAGAAAAACTAAATAAAAGTGGAAAAGGAAATTGTTTTCAAGAATCAATTAAGATGGCAACTTAGATACTATGAAGATGGCCAAGTTATAAATATGTAATAGAAAGACAATGTCGAGGGTTCTTTTTCCATCGGTCATGTGGCTACAAGGAGGACAAAAATAGTTTTCTAAAAATTGATTGTAAGAGAGACTACATGGAATTATAATGTTTTACTTTATTTTCTGGGTAGCTTGACAAGATTGTAGGGATAAAATAATCTCGTAGTTGTTTTGTAATGTGTGTGAGATAAAAAGGATTTATATATTAGATCATGAGGTTTGAATGATAATTTCGGATCAGAACTGAACATGTGGACACTTCTTTATTATTCTAAATATAATTTTGTATTTTCATGTCATGTAAATTTTTTTTTTTGGTTTGTTTACTCATGTTTTTTAGATTGAGGTATTTAAGCTCCTTCAATTTCCCTGCAATAGGGAGGATTTAGTGAATGATCTTGTGGTCATTTTTTGATTTTCCTCCTAATTATTCACATTTGTAAACACATTCATTTCATATTGATGAGTGAATATCAATAGCCTATGTGTCTTCAAGTTAAAGATACAATCTACATTTAATTCATTGAAAATATTTTATAAGGGAATTGAACCTTTGTATCAAAACTTAGAGAGCAGTTGCACATAGCCATTGCAAGTGACTCAATTTCTAGTCATGAGTTGTGCCTTATTATTTTGGAATTATTGATTCATTTTGTAAACATTTATAAAAGAGACTATTTTTTTCATTAACACACCCATAGGTTTATATTTAGCCCTCTCAACTATCCATTGTGTAGTGGAGACATATAGACACCTTGGCTATAAACAGTACTATTTGGTTTCATAAAAAGTGGAAGCATCATATCATTATGTCTGAGACAGACATAGAGGATGGTGATAATAGTGGATAGGGCTTGAGGGATGTATCAAGGTTTAGTGAAGGAATTTTAGGAGAATGAACCAAGGAGAGTATCACCAAGCCAAGGGGGAGAGGCATGGGACATGGAGGTTGGAATTGAGGGCCCTTAAAATTTTATATGGAGTACCCCACATATAATTAGGTTCACCCTAGCTCTTCTATTTGTATGAAACCACCTAGTCTATATATCTCATTTCCTATGGAAAAGGGAGCCTCACCCATTCCAATATTTGGGGAATTTTGAGATCATGTCACCTTAACATCCCCAAACATTTTCACCTTTATGCCTTCATGTACGAGAACCACATTTGTGGAGCAACAAGATGAGAAGTTATCAAAAAATTTGGAGAGCCCACAATAGTAGTGATGGAGTCGATGATAGAAGTGGTTGAGTCAAAATTCATATGGGTGGTTGGGGGAGAGGTTGTATCCATGTAGCATCCAATAAGAGAGGAGGTGTAGTAAAATTTAAGTAATATTTAGCCATGAAACTTGTGAAGTAAAATTTAATAGTGCCAAAAATCAAAGTTCATGACAACCAACTTTATCTATGAATAATGGCGATGGAAGGGGTAGTAGTGGACAATGTCACTTTTCAGCATGATGCACTCTTGCAAGCTCATTTTTTTCATTATTATGTGGGGAACCTATAGACATACCATGTGTCTATATTTTTTGACTCACACTCAACACCATGGGCCTTGACTCCTTGTATGTGAAGCATCGACGAATGTTTTTCCATGTACTTAGCCTCAATATGCACCTTCACAAGTTGTAATGATCATGAGTGGGGACACTTGCTTTATCGATCTTCATGCACCTCTACATTCAAATGATTTCCACATTTTGCAAAGGTATGATGAGAAAATTATGACATGCATAATATACCACTGCCTTAGATGGAGATTTTTTTTATAGATGTCCAATGTTCAAATGATGAGTTGGGGATGATTTTGACTTGATAGATATGGGAAGGGGAAGTCAATAAATTTTATGTTACCTATGATCAAAAAGGACAATCTATACCCAGGATTTTAAATTGGGGAGGGAAATGCATTGTAAAATGAGTCTAGAAAAATCTAGACTAAAAATAATTATCGTAATAGAGGGGATTCCTCTTTGTAAATCCTTAATATTTTAATCAAGTTTTTTTATTTATTAATATAATTAGTTTTACCTAGGGCCCTTTGGTCTCTATTTTATTACAATGAGGAAAAGCCTAGAGAGAGAGAGAGACATGAGTTCATTACAAGAATTACATTTTGTGTGTGGGTGTTGTAAGTAAATTAGAGAGATGCATCTCTTATATAAAGATGAGAAGAAAATTTATTTATTAATACCCAAGTGTATCAATGCCACATTCATAAGTGTGTATTCCAAGTATCATAATCCTCTTAAGGAGAAAAAACTATTTTCCTTAATAAAGGAATTCAAAAAATTGCATGTCCTCACACATGGACAAGTTGACAAACAAGTGATATGTCCTCTTACTTGGACTAGAGGATTAAAAATATATGAGGAATACCCTAGTTTATCCTAATCAAATAAATGACCATAGCCAAGGAAAGATTACTACTTCTAACAATGAGCATGATCGATAATGGTGATGTTTAAAAACTTAGTGGTTTGTGGACTAAGTAATCCTCAAATAAAAAAAGCATGTGTTGAAATTATTGAGTAATCATTTGATTGAGAGAAAAATTATTATATCTAGTATATTTGATATATTTCCCACTAATTCATTTGTAGAAGTTGAGAATAATTTTCTTTAATTCAATGTTGATTATCAAATTGTAGAGGGGATAATTCAAAAAAAAATCAATACTATTGTGTAAAATGTATCCTTCATTATCAACTAGAGAAGAGCTTTCCTAGATGAAATTACAACTATCTAGTAATATTGTCTTTAGTGGCCTACTATAGTGGTAAATGTGAGAAGATTAAGGTTAAGCTCAATGAGATTGGAAAATATTATAACATATTCAATGATATAGATGGAAAGTAGAGGAGGAGAGTAGGTGATCTCTGGGCTGAGTTTTTATTGTTTAGTAGGGAAAGGGAGACACTTTAATAGAATTGTAGATCTCCCATTTTTCCAGGCTACTAAGCCATTCATAGATGTATGTGAGGGAAAGTGAGAAATATCTACATATGATTCTACTTATAATCCTAATTAGATTAGCTAGAACCCAAAGGTAGAAGCGTGCCAATACTAAATTCAAATTATAAAAGGGAATGCAATACGATGAAATACAATCTTAGGCCCTTATAGGATAATGTGTATGTGAAATTGAACCAATTTCTTAAATATTGTAGATCTAGATGCTATATGTATACAATCAACCCAATTAAGATATAGATCTAAGATAAAGATATGAAAGGAAATAAAACATAAAAGACTCACCTTGAAATATATAGAGAAAGATGTATTTTAGCTCCAAAAGTTATGGATTTGATCATGTGTCAAAATATCCAATTACATGTTCCTAAAAGAAACAATGAAAGCAACAAAACCCAAAAATCATTTGGCAAGAAGGCAAAAAGGACTAGGTTGACCTAGAAGAAGGATGCATTTCCACACAATTGATGTAGTTTGGTGACACTGCAACCAACTTCACCAAGAATATTTCATACAGCTATTTCCAGATCTGCATGTAGAATCTTGTTATCCTACTCCTACACACACAAAATGAAGGGTTTTTATTGTTGGGTTGGATGAGGGCTTGCCTTGGTCAAGCCCTAGGTTAAGGAATTAAATGTAAATGAGAAATATAAATGTAAATGAATGAAAAACAAGATAAATTTTAGGATTCACCTTACTTAAAACCCTTGTCAGTAAGGATTTTATTTGCAATATGTTGTAGATCTTGAATTAGGAATGTAGGGTATCTCCACAGTTTGCAAAAAATCTACCATAATCCCATCATGGTTCCATGGATGTAAGTATGCATCAATGTAGAATATAATGAATGCTTCAATATAGATATCCTCCTTTGATGGCCAACAATAAGCTAGATCTTGAATAGGAAATTCCCACAAAGGATCCTTCAATTCTAGATAGAAGTCTCCTTGCTTGAATGTTTAAAAATGCTTGATTATCTTGAATTCTTGAAATTCTTGATGCAAAGGGAAAAAATCTTGACTTAAAAGCATGTAATTGAGATTATATATGTTAGGTTATGAAAATGAAGCCTCCAAGCCTCCTTATAAATGATTTTTTGGGTAGGAAATCAATACAAGCTTATTGGAGAGTGTAATAAAAATAATTAAACCCCTAAGGCCTATTAGACCCTAAGCCCCAAAATCATTAGGAGTAGGTCAACTTGGGTTGACCTAGTCTGGAAAAAGTCAACCTAAGTTGGCCTGGTCCTAGAGATCAAGTTAGGAGAGCCATAGAAAGAGCAAGCAGTTACCAAAAGAAATAAGGTCAAAAATAGAAGAAGATAGGGAAAAGAGGACATTGAGCATAGGTTCATCCATGGTCCAAGAAAGGAATTACGGAAAGGGTGCTAAAAGGTCTTAAAAGGAAAGTGAGTCCATTTTAAGATGGTATAGTTATCTAAGTAGAAACAAAGAGAATACTTGATCTAAAACTTTGGGCTTGTAAAGGACATAGTTAAAGTCAGAATGGAGCATGTTTCCAACATGGTCTCTAATTTTGAAAGCTTTTCATGAGAATTCACTGGTTCTAATTATGTTGGTTCATTTGAAAAGATAGTGCACTATAAAAAGTTGTGCACTCACATGGAGGAACCTATTACAGAATGGAAGAATGAGCTTTCAATCTTGAAGAATGAGTACAAATTAGTTTTGCAATAAAAAATCTTATTTTGTTATAAAACTATTTATTTCATAAGTATTTGACCCTTTTCTATCCTATAAAAAAGGGGGAGAAGTCTTGATTCAAGTAAAAAAAGGTTCATCTACTCAAGGGGAGTGTCTACTATCTTCTACTCTTATTGCTTCTAGAGTTTTTGCACTAAAGCCAAAGGGAGAGATTATTAGACTTGGCTTGTGGCTCACATTGGTTTTCATTGATGTCAAAATATCTATATTGACACTCTAGTGGTATCATTTGTTTAGTGATATATTTTGGTGTTGTTAATATTATTGAGTCTATAGGAAATGATAGTGTGGCATAATTTTTTGGGTATTGAGTGCTCTAGCATGTAGATATCTCTCAATTCTTTTTTTTGATGTATGGGTATGCTAGGTTTCATTAATACACATAGTGTTATTGGTGATTGTTGTGGCTATAATATGATAACTCTATTATCCTTTCATATATGGTAACATATTCAGATCATCAATTTTTATTTTAACACTTTGGCCACAATATATAGTGGTCCCCTATTTCATCAGTTGTATTGAAGTCCTTTGGATTCCCATCTTTTGGACTTTGTTGTGGCATTCCAACAGTGTCAATATTTATGATAAATAATGCAATATCTTATGTGTGACCCATATTCATAATGAATCATTGTGATAATATATGTTTATAGTTTAGGTTTGATGCTTAGAATGAAATGTAAAATCTTAGCTATGTGCAACAGTGTTATCACACATGTTATTATAAAGCCGACATGTATATTCGTAGATACTAACATAAATAAATAAGAACATTTTGTATCCATTATGTACGTTGATAAGAGTGTATCAATATAATTATTATTGTTATGAGTAAAGAAACACATCTATAGTATGTAAAGTTTGTGCATGTGATGCAAGTGTGAACTTACCTAGATAGTAGATTTGAGGTGTGAACATCAACATGTGTAATTACAAAGACTCGACAACTATACTCTATGTTAGTTCTAATTTCATCCTATTGGTAATGAGCCTTATTTTATTGATAGTAGGTGTTTTCTTTTTCTAGGTGTGGCCATCTTAGCAGTGAAGCCTACTAGAAAAACCCTTTCACACTAAATCACCTTCGTCGATATCACCATAATCAGTGTTTTTCATTTATGAGAGTTAACTTCTATATGATTTTTCCTAGTTTTGGTATTTCATGTTAATCATAGTATTTTTTGTGTTAGTGTTTCTATGCTTTCATTCTTATCTTCAAATTTTATATTTACTATGCTATAACTAAAAAAATTTAGTGGTGTTTATTGATTGTTAATTATTAACCACCAAATCAAAAGTTTTTATAAGTATGTAGGAGTAATTGATTCACCCCCTCTTAATTATTCAACTTGTTCATGTTAGACAACTAAGATGGGGGATGTGAATCAATTATAACCAGCTATCCTATAGGAATTTAAAAGAATTTCCATAAACTTAAACACTTTTAACTTCCATATCACTAGCTTGATAAACATATCAGAGAATAGTTAACTTTATATACCAAGTATCAGAGTAAAAATAATAAATAGTAAACACAAAATAACTTGAAACACAATAAGAATCCACACAATTTGACACAAGCATTTAACATGGAAACCCTTTTAAGGGAAAAAACACCTAGGATCAACAACCCAAAAATTTCACACTTCTAAAGTAAGCTCTATTAGGAATCAACCTTGTTAAATGTTACATACACATTATTAATGTGACCTTGTTAGAGGGCCTTTAACCAAGGATCATCTAGACCTTATCACTCCTAAAATATCTATAGAGTGTCCTAATCTAAAGGACTTACAAAACATTCATATAATGTTACCATAAAATAAGATTGTTAGGTCCACTCGGTTAAGTTATTTTATTGCTACAATGGTTGGAGAGTAACATATAAATGATTTGTTATGTTTAGCACTACCTTTTCTTGTTTAGATCTTTGTTTTGTGCTGCCCCTTTCCTATGTTCATCCTCTTTCTTATTTTTTCTCTCTTGTGACCAATCCACTCACTAATACATCTACTTAGTACTTATCTTTCATGATCTTCACGATGTAGGTCAGCTTGATTGTCCTTTAGTTATCATCTTTCTCTTCCACTTGATCAGCAATAATGAACAATACATTCATTCCTTATATAGAAAAAATTTGTCACTTCACCAAATTCTTTCATGCTTTGTTTCTTAATCACAATCATCTAATCTATATCTATCTTAAATTCATTGAATCTAGACACTTAGGTATTATGCCTTCACCTTGAACTCTATGCTTCAATTCAAATCATCAAATCTTCTTTGAATTTCTCTACCAATTGATCTCATAAAAAACTTGATCCTTACATTTGAAACTTCTCAAATAATATTTATTTTCATCAATGTTAGCCTCATATTAATTCTTTTCCAAACTATTCATCTTTTCCATTTCTCAGTTAACACTAAATTCTCCTGGTCAATAATAGACTCAATTAATACAATTCTTTCATGGTTAATACTATGCATTCTTCACTTCTTCATTAGGTTCTTGGTGAAAACTATAGTAGCTTAGTTGATACTAAGATTCTTCAATCATTGACCAAATTATATTGCTCATACATGATATCAACACTTAATTAAATCATGTGAAATAGTAGAACCAACATTTGACTGTCAGAGTCTAACTCATTCAAGTTCTCATTAAATACCATACACTTAGAAAAATTTATGATTAGCATGCATTCTGATGGTATTCCTATGGGGGAGTATCCTAGAAATGTTAGAGACATGATTTAGAGGTTGTGTATTGTATTCATGATAGAGTTTGTAATTGATGTCAATATACTTGTTATTCTTTGAAAACTGGCAGTATAGCAAACAAAGTTTGGCTTCGCCAAGTTTGGGGAATGTAGATGAGCTTATGCCTAGTTGAGGAGATGTTCTAGAGAGTTTCTAGATACTATAGTTAAGAGCATGTACAAAAATATGAAGACTGTACATAGATGTGATGGATTTAGTGAAGGAATTGTTAAAATGGAGTTTCTGGGAAGCAGTTATTGATGTATTGATTATGTCTCCTAACAAAGATAGAATCTAGTTCAGAGGACTTGGACATAGGTAGAAGGAATGGTGTAGATATTGTGGTTAATCACACACATCTAGATGACTAACAAGTAAATCATTATGAAGACTATGAGCTGGAAGTTTGTGTATAATTATAAAATGATGTAATTTTGTAATGCAATATGTAAATGTGATATCTTAAGTTGGTCCTATATTATTATTGTAAATTGGGAAAGTCTCAAGATTGATTGAATAAAAAAATTTAGGACTTGGTATAAAAGAAATATGTTTTTCTTGGTTGTAATTATCAGTGAGATCTAGTGCAGATATTGTATTGTGCGAACATATTTTGGATCATAGAAGTTATTGGTGCACTTGAGGAATGGTGAGCTTACAAGGAATAGTGTCCAGAAAAGAAGTTGTTATTGAATAGTGTTGATGTACCATTTTATTATTTAGTGTGGATGGTACTAAAGTTATTTGGATAGTGGGTCCATTGGTCTTCCTAATCAACTCCTAATAGGGTTGGCACAACTCCTAATAGGGATTCAAAGTATCCTAACAAGGACTAATATAATAAGATCCATCCTTTTGCAAAAGAACATTTATATTAGTACATCATCTCATGGGTACCATCCCGACTAGATTTTCCCTCTAATCAAGGGTTTCCCTAGTTAATAGATCTAGTGTTATTGTGTATGGTTATCTTTCTCCAGTTGTTGCATCTTCTATTTACATATTTTAGAATTAAGAATGATATTAAGAGTTCTTTTAATTTCATAACTAATCCCCCCTCTCAATTATGTTGGTGGACTTTACTTTCTAACTATTAGAGTGGGGTTTTTGTTGCACTAAAAGATCAATCTATCAATTCTCAATACAACCACTTAACTTATAGTATACAAGAGTTGGTTAAGCCCTTGTCATGAATCCCAAGGGGAGTGCTAAACAAATTTTCAATAATCTCCCCCTCAACTTTAGTCGAGGGTCTAAGGATTCAAACCTATGACCAATCTCTGATACCACCTATTAGAGAGGGGTTACCATTACACCAAAAGACTAGTATGCCAATGCTCAATAAAAACACTCAACTTGTAGTACACAAGAGGTGGTTAAGCCATTTTCACAAATCCCGAGCGGAGCACTAAAAAAATTTCCAGCACTAACAACTAGTATTAGAGCACTACTTCTTTTATCTGGACTGGATTCTTGATACTTCCTCTATGGTGGGGTATTTGTGTTTGAGTTGAGTCATTAAGGACTCTTGGCAACTATTATTTAAAAATGTCTTCAAATACTTGAGCTTATTGAAAATCTTATGTAGATAATTGACATAATGATACCTTTATCATTGATGTCAATGGGGGATAGTAATACATGAACACCATCCTTGTAAATTGATTAACATTAATGGGGGAGGGTAACAAATGAAAAAAAAATGATATGTATGTTTGGGAGAGAATAGCACATAATCATATCTTGATTAATGTCAATGGGGGAGAGATGTTCTTGAAAGAGAGATTTGATTGATGAAGAGGATTTGAAAGGACCGATGAAGAGAATTTTAAGATTTGATATATGAAGGGGATTTGAAAATATTGATGAAGATGATTTTTAAAATGCTATTGTATGGGGTAGATTAACACCTTCGTTATGCATGATTTTTATAGAGTAGATGACATTCATGGATAGAATTAATGGGGGAGCATTTGCAACAAAGAAATTTGGTATTTATAAAACTAGATGTTTTTCATCAATGTTTCCATCAATGCCAAATGGGGAGATTGTTAACATGAATGTTGATAGTATTCATATGGAGGAGTATCCTAGCAGTGTTGGATTCATGATTAAGAGGTTGTGTCTTGTATTAATGATAGACCTTGTCATTAATGTCAACATATTTTTTATTCTATAAAAAACTAGTAGAGAAGCAAATAGATTTGGCTTTGTGTGGTTTCAGGAATGTAGATAAGCTTATGCACAGTTGAGGAGATGTTTTAGAGAGTGTCAAGATACTATAGTTAAGAGAGTGTACATAAATATGAAGACTAGATAGATAAATGATAGATTTAATGAAGATAGCATTCAAATAGAGTTTTTGGTAAAAGGTTATTATTGTTTAGAATGTATCTCCTACCAGAGATAGAATTGTTTGAAAGTAAAGTCCACCAAGATAACTAGGGAGGGGGGGATCAGTTATCTAACTATTAACACATTTATCAACCTTATTATTCCTTAAGCATGTGAACAATATAATCAACAACCATAAGAAGATATTATACACAATAACACCTAAAATGTTAACTAGGGAAACTCTTGATCAGAGGGAAAAACCCGGTGGGGATGGGCACCCACAAAATGATGTACTAGTATAAAAGTTCATTGTTAAAGGATGGGTTCTTTTAGAAGTCAATGAAATACATTTAGTACATATTAGTCCCTATTAGGAGACTTTGAATCCCTATTAGGAGATTCCAACCCTATTAGGAGTTGTGTAAACCCAGTTAGGAGTTATAGAAGCAAACAAACCCACTATCCAAACAACTTCAAAGCCAAGACCACTATCAGTTTGGTTTTTCACATGCTTAAATTTTTTTCTTTAAAAGTTCATAGTCAAAAATCTAGTTATCCTTTTGCAATTAGGGATTGTGTTTTTTTTAATTGATTGTTCCCTAGAAAATCCCTAATTGTTTTTTGCCTAGTATAATTCATGCCCTAAGATCTTCATAAATTCTGATTATTGGGGTCTGCATTTTCAAATCTGTGCAAAAAATTCTAAAGCCCCAAATACCTTTTAAATCCTCTTGTTTATGAGTTTTTCCTACATTATTTTAAAAAAATTCTCATGTTGTTTTTCCCTACCCTAGTTCCTAACTCATTATTAACCCAAGGTCTTCTCATAATACTTTTTATCCTATGTGGGTTACCTTTTAAAATCAGAGTTATGATCAGATAATGATAGCCCTCAATCTTCCTTAAGATCAAGGGTTCTTGCTTTGTCTCTATGAGAAGTTGAAAGTCTTTAATTTTATGCAACATAGCGATAGAGTGACACCTGTCTGTGGGACACATTTATAGTAAAACTTCAAAAAATACCATCACCATAGATCAAACTTGAAATCTAAGACTGTCACTATGTTGCTAGAAGAAGTTGCTAGGTCTTTAATCATAGTGACATAGCAACATGACAATGTGTGTCCTAGTATGCCACTTCTATTTGCGGATGGTAGGATTGTCAAACAAAATGACAAGTGTTTGTATTCTATTAGTTATTCTACAACATGAGCCAAGCCCTTAAGTAATATTTTCATTTTTGATTTGCAGATTAATCAAGGGTTGTCACTATGTCACCATGAGGAGTTGCATGATTTTTAACTATAGTGACATAATGATAGATTGACACATGGAATAGGTGGGACCCTTTTATTTTGAGTCATGCATAGTAATCAAGAAAAACATTGAGGATCATTGATCTTAAGATAGATCCATGGTTTTCGCTTTGTCACTAAGGAAAGATGAAGGTGCTTTAACCACAGCAACAAGGCAACACATGTCCCAGTGGGCCCATCATACTATATAATACAGCTTTCTCCCAGTTGTTAGATCGAAGATTGGTCAAGACTTATCACTATTTTTATAATCCAAAGTGCAAGATTATTAACTATAGTGACATGGTGACATGATGACACATAGCATTGAGGGCCCACTTTTAAGAAAATTTACAATGCAAAGATCATAAATTTCATTCTACGAATAGATTGTCAAGAATTTGGAGCATAGTGCCTACAAAAATTGTTACTATTTGTTGGTTAATAGTTTTTCCATCTTGCTAACTTGGCTTTACCTTGACTCTAGATGCCCAAAATGTGAGGAAACAAAAGGATCTTACTAGAAAATGGGTCAGTGTATGTGTTATATTAGTACCCTCTGAATAATAAGGTACAGCTCCCTTATATGCAATATATGCAATGAATTGTATTTTCAATAGATCATTGGAAAATGGGGTATGCTCTTAACCTAAGAGCAAAAGAGGATAAACCAAGATGTTCATAACAACAAATGTGCTAGGTAGAAATAGATTTGGGAAACCTATAACACCTAGTGGAATGGACATCACAAGATACCTTGAAGAACTTCTAACATCTACTCTTACTTCTATGTGTAGATTTACCATCTAAATGCAAAAGAGGAATGAAGAGATATGCACATGAGTGAAAATGGAATTGCTTTCACTATCAGTCTTGAATGAAATGGAATCCAACCAATAACTAATAGATTCATATATATTTATCTTTCATTCCCCAATGAAATTATCAAACATGATATGAAATGAACAAGAGAGGAAGCAGAATCATATATGAAGAAAGTAAATGGAATCACTTTCACTACAAACATTGAAATGAAATAGAATACACCTAATTATCATAGGTTCACATACAATTTCCCTTCAACTCTTTATGTAGAACTAATCTAAGAATGGGAAATAAAACATGACCAAAATTACAGACTCATTCACCATCAAGTTTTCTGACCTTTGTATTATCCAATTAGGTTACATTTATAATTTATTGTTATCCATTCTTATTTCTATAAGAGAAACACTCATATGAATAAAAAAATTTATAAAATATAAAATTATCCAATTTGCATCATGATATGAGCACAAGGTATCTCTTCTACTGATGATTTTGAATCCATGATATTCCTAAAAATGCCAAAAGATTGTTCTTCTTCATGTGATCTCAAAAAATCCTATGAAAATAATTTATTCTTCCTCTTCTATTATTTTATGCCAAATACATATCTTTCTTATTCTAACGGTCACCATATTTTCAAATTTTCACCATTGATGTTAAATCAATGATTGTAATTTAAGCATTGAGACTTTCCTTTATGTTTCCTACCATGGGTCCCTCTTGTCACTTTGTCGCTAAGACTAATTTCTACACATCTCTCCATAGCAACATAGTGAGAAGCATTGATCTTTTAAGATCTACTGGCGCTTGCAAAACTAACCCACCTCTGTCACTGTTAGAGAATCTATCTAATCACAATACACCAATCTAGATCCCATTTACCTTTTTTCACTTATAAACTGAATTGGGCCCAATGGTTCCACCAGTCAAATCGTCACTATGTCACATAGAATAACAATCGAGCAACTTTGTATAGCGATATAGCAACATCCATGGATTTCTTTCTAATTTGATGGTGATAACAAAATGATGTTAGTGTAAGAAAACTTGCAAGAAATAATATAATCATTTCCACACAACCCAGATTTGAAATAAATATGGAATTAAAATCCACATGCAAGAGAATAGACAACATACCTACAAAAATTGTGACACAAGATATACCCTGGGAAACCCTCATCGAGGGAAAAATGCAACCTCCAAAAGCACTCATCACCATGTGTTATTTGCCAAAAATACCATTGCAATACAACCATGGAATCCTTCAAAGCCATAGCCACTACCAAGCAATCTATATGAACAAGCATGAATCCGCACATCCCATGCCATGCTTCCAACCTTCAAAAATTCTCCCTTGGCTAACCTGTCAAGCCTTGTCCCGCTCAACTCTTTCTTTTTTTCCTTCTGTCATCTCACTCTACAACAACTACCCTTGTGGTTGCTTATATAGTAGCAAGTCTCACAAAACCACCAAGTGGTATTACATAAATCATGTACTAAAACCATGTGCTACCTAACCCCTTGACCCCACATTTAATATTCTTTTTCCCAATATTAAATAATTATATGAAGTATTATCACAATGTTACAATACAACTCATCAAGTATATCTCATGAAAATCTTTACATGTTGCATGTCCATCTAGGGACAACATTACATAATAAAATAAAATAATACGATATAACAATATTATGCAATGTGTGCAACACCTATTATCTCAACAATATCCCACTTGTTGTATACATTACATGGGGTCAATCTGTAGCCACATAAATGAACAAGGGAACAATCCCTCCCAACACATCCACCATCATGGATCAAAGTGCTCCATCATGGTACCCATAACAAAATTAAAGTATCCAGCATCTCAAACATGAATGATCTCACCTCCTATTATGCCACTACTACTGAACATACATAAAATCCATCCAAAGAGAAAGACACCCAACCTATCACATTAGAAGATCATAAAATCCTATACCAACTAAAATGCCAAGCACAAAAACTAGATCCAAAGGTAAACACATGTATTTGTAGTTTTCAAAATATCCATAGCTAAAATAGCACCCACAACAAGTGTCAAATCCATCCAACTATCCATGCCTCTAAAGGTATACCAAGTGAATCTCACATCATCAAAATATCCAATCTATAACCTACAATCACAAGCCTCAAGAGCAATACCTACCATATATATACCAAGAAGCTCCCACTACAAAAAGATAATGTCAAATCTATAACCAATTCACTCACAACATCTCAAAGCAGTGAATCCATATAGTCTCAACGACATTCACAACACATTAACCAATAACCTGTATCATGTCCTTCTACACACACCTCTAGATGTAAATTGTAAAAGTATGATCTCCTCCATAAAACCCCAACAAGAAGCCTCAACAACACCCAAACCATACCATATAGCTAATCATGGATGTTAGCCTCTCACAAGAAGATCAAATTCATAAACTATTCCTAATCCAAGGAATATTCCCAATATAAAACCATCTCTTAAACTTAACTAGCATAACAACATATGCAAATGGAGATAACCAATACTAAACCATCTCTCAAATGAACCCTCCAGAACTAACTCATGTACTATAGCTCAAGATCCATATCCATGAAAGAAAAGCATAAATATAATGCACCTAAGAGAAACATTGGGCTATACCTCTCAAGTAGAAAACCATCAAGTAGACGTCACCAGTGGGGAATGAGAATGTGTTAGTTTGTGGTGATTGGTGAGGAAAGTATTGTAACCCTAAAGTAGCATAAAATTACTTGTATAAAAGGGCTTAGGGTTAGGTATTTTTTATTAAGTGGTGATGCAAAATTAGTTCTTGCGGCGGTATTGAGTTGTAAGGGATTACATATTGTAATTAGGCTGTAATCATTGGATCATAATAATATTGGACTTCCTATTTGGTGGACGTAGCCTAGGGATTGGGTGAACCATGCTAAATCTTGGTATCTTGCGTTCTTTTTTATGTGATCTATTGTTATTTGTTATTGGTTATATTTGCATGTAATTGTTATTTCTATCTATGGTTTAATCCTAACAAGTGGTATTGGAACGAAGTTTTTTTTTAGTTATCCTCTACATGAAATTCTCACAGTTAAGTGGGAGTCTCATGGTTGAGTGGGAGCAATGGCAGACGAGGGTAAGCTGAGGGTTAATAGGTTTAATGGGCAAAACTTCTAGTTATAGAAGATGCAAATGGAAGACTATCTTTATCAAAAGGATTTATGAAAGTTATTAGAAGACATAGCCAAGAATTAGGGATCTATATCAAATGATGAATGGGATCTTTTGGACAGAAAGGCACTTGGAAGCATTCAATTATGCCTAGCACCATCAGTGGCATTTAATATTACAAAAGCAAAGACAACAGAAGAATTGATGCAAACCCTAGCAAAATTGTATGAAAAGCCCTCCACTTCAAACAAGGTATTTCTCATGAAACATTTATTTAATATGAAAATGGTACACGGTGGATCTATTGTAGACCATTTAAATGAGTTTAATACTATTACTAGTTAGTTATCTTCTATGTGTGTCAATTTTGAAGAAGAAATTAAGGCTCTCTTGATTTTGTGTTCTTTGCTTGAAAGCTAGAATGGCTTGGTAATGGTTGTGAGTAATTTTGTTCCTAGATCTAGTACCCTAAAATATAATGATGTGATTGGTGTTATTTTGAGTGAGAAAACTCGTAGGAAATCCTTGGGTGGATTTTGGGCTTATTTATTTGGGGGATAATGAACCCTGTCAAATTGTTGGAAAGGGAAAAATTAAAATTAAGTTGCAGAATGGAAATCATTGGCTACTACATGAGGTAAGAAATATTTCAAGGCTATGTAGGAATTTAATTTCAACAAGGCAACTTGGTGATGAGGGTTGTGTAGTTACTTTTAATGATAAAAATTGGAAAGTTTCAAAAGTTTCCCTTGTAGTAGAAAAAGGTGTGAAAGTAGGCACCTTATATCTTTGTACAAGTCATATTGTTCCTTCTACTTTAATTGTTTCAGGAAAAAATGAATGTTCAGGAACAATTGTTACAGTTGAGCAGGGAGAACAAATAGTTGCTCTAGATTCTGATATAGCATTGTGGCACAATAGACTTGAGCACATAAGTAAGAAAGGTATGAAAGTACTTAATTCAAAGAAAGTTTTACCAATTCTAAAATGTGTTAATATGGATTTCTATGAAAGTTGTGTATGGAAAACAAAATAGAGTGAGTTTTGTGAAGACTGGGAAGGAAAACAAAAAGGAGAAATTAGAGCTTGTGCATACCGATGTATGGGGACTGGCTTAAGTATCTTCCCTTGGAGGCTCTCGTTATTATGTTACATTTATTGATGATGCAACTAGAAAGGCATGGATTTATTTCCTTAGACAGAAATTTGATGTATTTCAAAATTTTAAAAAATGGAAATGCTTGGTTGAAAATGACACTGGTAAGAAATTAAAATGTCTTAGATCTAATAATGGTGGTGAGTATTGCAATCATGATTTTGAAGATTATTGCTCCACTAATGGTATTCATAGATAGAAAATTGTTCCAAGGACTCCACAGAAAAATGGAGTGGACAAATGCATGAATAGAACTATAATTGAATGTACAAGGAGCATGAGGTTGCATGTTGGGTTACCCTTACACATGTGGGTGGAGGCTGTCAACACTATTGTATATTTGATTAATAGAGGTCCCTCTATTCCTTTGGATTGTGGTATTCTAGAGGAAGCATGGATTGGTAAAAAGGTGAGTTATTCTTTTCTCAAAACCCTCGGTTGTGAAGCTTTTGCTCATATAGATTTTGAAAATAGAACCAAGCTAGAAGCTAAGTCAAAAAAATGTGTATTTGTTAGATATAGCATTAATGAATTTGATTATAGGCTTTGGGATTTTGAAAATCATAAAATTGTAAGAAACAGGGATGTCATATTCAATGAGAAAGTGTTGTATAAAGATATGTTGCAGCAACATGAGAAGAAAGAAGATGATTATGTAGTGTTGGATGATACTCCAAAACCTGATGTTCCAACCATTCCCTATGATGTGCAACAACCACAACAACAATTACCACACACATCGATGAATGTTAGATGGTCAACAAGGAAAATTAGACCTCTAGAAATATTCTCTCCCTCTTTGTATTCAATTTTATTTATTGATGCTGGTGAACCTAAATGTTATGATGAAGTTGTGCAGGTGGATACTAAGATTCAGTGGGATTCTAAAATGAAAGACGAAATGGACTCTTTGGTAAAGAATAAAACATGGGATTTATGCAAGTTGCCTATAGGTAAAAGAGCTTTACAAATTAAGTGGGTCTATAAGTTGAAAGAAGAGGAAGGAGGTAAGAAAAGATTTAAAGCCAGATTAGTTGTGAAAGGATTTGCATAGAAAAAAGGAATCGATTGTGATGAGATATTTTCTCCTATTGTTAAGATGGCTTCTATCCATATTGTTTTAAGTCTTGTAGCTACTAAAGATTTGCATTTAGAGTATTTTGATGTTAAAACATCATTTCTTCATGGTGATTTGGATGAAGAGATATATATGGCTCAGCCATAGGGATTTGCGGTCAAAGATAAGGAGAACTTAGCATGCAAATTGAAGAGAAGTTTATATGGCTTGAAGCAAGCACATCAGCAATGGTATCTAAAATTTGATAGTTTTATCCATGAGCATGGATAAAATAGGTGTCATTCAGGTCATTCAAATCATTGTGTTTATATGTTGATGATATGCTTATAGTTGTGTCTAACATGGATTACATTAAGGGTTTGAAATGCCAATTAGCACATGCATTTGATATGAAGGATTTGGGGGCAGTAAAACAAATCTTTGGTATGAATATTTGCAGAGATAGGAAAAATAGAAAATTGATGCTATCTTAGGCTGATTATGTTGAGAAGGTGTTGCAACATTTCTCTATGGAGAATGCTAAAGTTGTCAGCACACCTTTACCAAGTCTTTTGAAGTTGACTAAGGAGATGTGTCCCAAGACACAAGAAGAGGAGGATAAGATGTCCAAGGTACCCTATTCTTTAGCTGTAGGAAGCTTGATGTATGCTATGTTATGTACTAGGCTAGATATTGCACATGCAGTGGGAGTCATTAGCAGGTATATGAGTCATCCAAGAATTGAGCATTGGAATGTTGTCAAATAGATTCTCAGATATTTGGGAGCTCTACTACTAATTTACAAGGCTATGTTGACTTAGATTTGGTAGGGTATATTGATACTAGGCAGAGTACTACAGGTTATGTTTTTACTATTGGTGGTGCAACTATGAGCTAGGTTTCTAGGTTACAAAAGCTTAATGCTTGGCAGAGTATGTAGCTACTACAGAGGTAGCCAGGGAGATGATATGGCTTCAGTTCTTCTTAGAAGAACTATGATGTCCTTAGAAGGATAATTATTTTTTTACAGATAGTCAAAGTTCCATTCATCTTGTAAAGAATTCAGCTCTACATTCAAAGACCAAACACATATAGTTGTGGTTCCATTTCATTCGGTCAGTTTTGGAGGATGGATAGTTAAAGCTAGAGAAGATACATACAAATGAAAATCCAACCAATATGTTGACAAAGGTAGTAACAAGGGAGAAGCTAAACTCCTCTTTACTTTGGTTGGTCTTCTAGACTAAACATGAATAAAAGAATAGCAGAGTCCAAGAAAGTTTGATCCAGTGGGAGCCTCATGGAGTAGCAGCATAGCTATAGGATTAGTTTCCAAGTGGGAGATTGTTGTTTAGTGTGGAGCCTAATTAGTCCCCAAGTGAGAGATTTTTAGTTTGTGGTGACTGATCAAGAAAGTACTATAACTCTAAAGTGGCATAAGATTACTTATATAAAAGTGCTTAGGGTTAGGTATTTTTTATCAAGTGGTGACACAAAATTAGTTCTTGTGGTGGTATTGAGATGTAAGGGATTATGTATTTTAAGTAGGTTGTAATCACTAGATCATAATAATATCAAACTTTTTGTTTGGTGGACGTAGCCCATAGATTGGTAAACCACATTAAATCTTGGTGTCATGTTTTTTTTTCTGTGTGATCTATTATTTTCTATTATTGGTTATATTTGCATGTAATTGTTATTTTTGTCTATGGTTTAATCCTAATAGAATACTCATCAAGATATCCAAGTCTCAAACAAAGACTCATCTAAAAACAATCTCCTATCAAGTCCATATTAGGTGAGTGCCCCTCAAATTTTTTTCTTAAACCATCAACTAGCATAATAAACACATCTCTAATCCAAGAGAAATTACTATCACCACCGTCTCTAAGTATCTATGATCACCTATAACAAATCAATCCATGCCAACTCTAAATGAAACATAGCAATATAATGAACTATCCAACTTATGATCAATGTACTCAATACCAAGAAACTAAATCAAGATCAATGTCAAAGTTCCAACCATAGCCTCAGGAACATAAACATGACAACATGGTCTAAACCATCTCAAAAGAGACAACATACTCCATATAACATACTATAACATGTCAAAACTCTAAGTGTGTATCAAGAGTATATCATGAAATAATAATGAAACCATCCTAACTCCAAGGATAACCTGTCAAATGAAAGCATAAACCACACCTTTACCAAGAACCTTGTGAGTCTACAAGATGCAACCATCTCCACACACCATGAAGAAAACCATCTCCACATACCATGAAGAACCATCTCCACACACCATGAAGATAACCAAGAACTCCATGAGTCCTTAGAATCTAACCATCTTCACACATCATGAAGATAACCATGTGCACTATGCAAATGTCAAAGGCACTTCTGCAACAATAGGATCTAAGACAAACCTCCAACATTTGCAAAAACTTAATAAATATATCAATGCCAAAAATCTCCCACTCAACTATGGTACCAAGCAACCTATGGCATCATAAAATCCATCTCCTTTATGAAGATCCTCCAAGTCTCTACACTCATATAACCAAAGTGTCAGCACCAAGTGAAACCAAGATCTCCAAACCAAGAAGATACAAACCAAACTAGGAACTAATCCTACACTATCACCTCATCACTATCACAAGCTCTCACTAAATTGTGTATCCAAGCTATCCATGACATCATGATGAAAAAGCCATCCTCTAACCATGAGAATCAACCAAGGCATCAAACTATCAAAGAACTCAAAGTCCACATCATGAGCTCCTCAAAAGAAACCAAATAACCATGATCCTCAACCAAGAAGATATGCCACTATAAGAAAATTAGGAATCCAAACTAATGAACATCAAGGATGTACCTATCTATCCAATCATGTCATGCCAAAATCCATGGCACCATAATCCCATCCATGAGCTGAGCATCTAACTCTCAATGTGTCCAACCAACACCAAATCTAAACCAATGTGTAGAGCTCTACAAGAGCTTTTTGTTAACTACTTGAAGTCAAAAATCTGACTCTATATGCCCAAGTTATGCCCTAATCTGTGCTCAAAATAAATAACATATGACTTCTAGGCTCTTCAAACCTTTAAAAAATGTCAAAATCATAGAACCAAAGCTACACCAAGTTGTAGCTCTCTGAATTACATTTTCAATGCCTATAAGAAGTTTAAAATCCAATATTCTGAGAGAAAGTTATGGCTATTTTACAAAGATGGTCTTTTTACCATTTTTCATGCAACTTTTTTTTTTTTGACAAAAAATTTTGATGGGATTAAATTTGACGTCCATGATTGTCTGAAATTAAAAAACCTTTGCATTTCCTCTTAACATGGCCAAACTAGGGCATATTATATATCAAAATTTATGAAAATGTTGACTCGGATCCAATGGTGAGGTATGTTTTTGCCTAGGAGGTCATTTTTGCAAGGTCTCCTAAAACCCTCATTTAAATGAAACATCCAAGAAACCCTTTTGTCCAACAATTTTACATGTCCAAAATCTACCAACATCCCATCATTATAGCAAACCCAAAACCCTTAGATCTATAATTAACAACTCATATATCTTGCCTTTTATTTTATACTCTCATGCATTCCCATGGATTCAATCTAGGGTTACAGTAATAAAACTTGGCTCTGATACCACTTGTAAGGAAACTTGCAAGAAAGAATATAATTGTTTCCACATAACCCATAATAAATTTGAAATAAATAGGGAATTAAAATCCACATGCAAGAGAATAGACAACATACCCACAAAAATTGTGACACAAGATATACCTTGGGAAACCTTCATTGAGGGAAAAAACTAGCCTCCAAAAGCATCAATCACCATGTATTATTCAGTAAAAATATCATTGCAATACAACCATGGAAGCCTTCAAAGCCATAGCCACTACCAAGCAATCTATGTTAACAAGCATGAATCCACACATCCCATGTCATGTTTCCAACCTTCACAAATACTCCCTAGGCTAACCTATCAAGCCTTGTCTCGCTCAGCTCTTTTTCTTTTTCCTTTTGTTGTCTCACTCTACAACAACTACCCTTGTGGCTACCTATATAGTAGCAAGCCCCACAAAACCACCAAGTGGTATTACATAAATCATGTGCTGAAACCATGTGCTACCTAACCCGTTGACCCCACATTTAATATTAGAATTTTAATTATTTTCTCCAATATTAAATAATTATATGAAATATTATCACAATGTTACAATACAACTCATCAAGTATATCCCATGGGAATCTTTACATGTTGCATGTCCATCTAGGTACAATGTTACATAATAAAATAAAATAATACAATATAAAAATATTATGCAATATGTGCAACACCTATTATCTCAACAATTAGTTCTCTCTATTTCATGTTGTGAGTCCCTCTTTCCAATTAGGCACACTGTGGTGAATGGTTAGCACCATTCATTACCCAGAGAATATGATGTTGAATTTCTTTGCTTCATTGGCACCTAGTGACTAGATTTTAACTGCACTTCATGAAATGTGATGGCCCACCAAACACACGTCTTTATGTCACTTTGTTGCATAAATTGAAAAATGAGCATCTTTAAATAGTGACATTATGACCTCCGTAGATCTTCTTTGAACTAATAGATAAAGGCATCTAACTTTCATTTAATATTTGAACGGGACCCAGTATGACAGGTAAGCATTTGACTTTCAACTAGCTTATAGCATGCATTTTTTTGTTCAATTGACTTGTCAACTTAGTGATGTGGATAATTAGATGTGTTTGATTCATCGAATTGATTCCAACTTTGGTCTTCACCACCTTTAACCTGATTCTTTCACCATTTTTGCATTTTTGAGTGATTCACTTTGCATCGAATTCAACTAATTTCTCTTTTATCTCATTTTTATGATCTACATTTTATCTTTAAGCCTTAGTCCTCAATATTCTTTTTTGTCTTTTGCTCCGAATATGTATGTGATATCTTCATTCTACCTATGTTATATCTTTAATAGAATACTTGATCATTGAATTAGGGTTTCTCATAAATATGTAGGAATGCTTTCATGAAGAACTTTTTCTCAACATGGATCTTTTCCTTCAACATTATTAGGAACAAGAAATTATGAATAAATAGAATATCCAAACCTTCTTCTCATCGAGATAAAGCATAGCAAAAAACCTCCAAAACCCTATTCACCTACCTTTGGACTGATGCATTTCTCACATGGTTTCCTACATTAGGTTAGCTCAAAGGAATGATGAGAAGAAAGATCATCCTATAGAAAATCTAGACTCAAACTTGATATTACATTGAATCAACCCTATTCCTAAAATTTTGAAAAATATAGGAGACTAAAATCATGGAAACATTGTGTGAATTTCCACATCAACAATCTACTACAGAAATTAGGAATGAATTGAAGAGCTAAGTAAGTATTTTTCTCCACCTACAAAAAGAATTTGGGTAGCATGAGTCTAATTAGTTACAATGCCTCCAAAGAAGGTTTTCTCTAGGAAGAGAGATTACACTTTTAGAAATATTCACGATGATTTTTTGGAGCAATTAAATGAATCCACCAATGATGTTGCATATATAAAAATTAATCCCTATGAATCCTAGGTTAAAGGTAGTAGAGGGTTTGTGTGATAGGGGGAATTGGACTAGAGATGTGGTAACATCTAAGACTGGGTTATAGTTGCTCAAGAAATGGTTCTCTAAGAGAAAAAAAATTTCTCCACATTCTAACATCTAGAATTTTGACCTAGGGAATCTATTAGTCCAAGGAGTGTTCATGGACTCAAACCTCTTTATTTTTATAGCCCAAAATTATGACCCTATAACCTAAATTGTGAGGGGAACAAATGGGGAATCCTTAGTCAAAATCACTATTGAAGAAATCCAAGGAGTGTTTGGAATGGATCCCACTTTACAATATCATGAAGCTATTGATTTTCAAGGTTTGGAGAAGGAATACCTATCCCAAAAAGATCAAATCAAGCAAGGGAAACTGAGAGTAAATTTGGCCACAATTGGAAATTTAACATTAGTCATAGCTACTACTAGGGAACCTTTTAAGAAACAATTCTTTAATTCTCATGCCCTAGATATATACATCTATGTGTAGGGTTTTTGGTGAAGATGAGAAAGATTTAATGCCCATAAAATTCACGTATATGATGATAAAAATTTCATCCTTTGGGGTTGATGTTATTTTTAATTTTGCATCATTTTTTATTGAAGAAATCCATGTGGGATTGATAGGGATTGCTAAAGGGAAAATTGAGAAAACTTTTTCCCTCTATTGTATGCTAATGCACATGTTTCTTTTTAAAGGAGTTAAGTATTTTGAGAAATAAATGGAATTGACAAGAAAACATGAAGGAGAGCCTCTACTAGTCCAATTATGGAGTACAGATGTCACTTGGGATGTAGAAGAAGCAAGCTTTGTAAGATTTGATAAGTATTTTGCATCTAGCTTGAGGAACCTTTTGTTAAATGATAATCCTAGGATATCTAAAATGTTGTTGGATTTCATTAGGCCTATGGATTTCCCTATCAATTTGAAAGTCTCCCATAATTGGGGAGATATTATTCCATATTTAGTATCTACTATTTATAGGGTATATGGATTCTAGGGAACCCCACATGCGCTACCCTACCAAGTACCTTTTAAGGTAGGTTTAGCTGAAATTTTGTGGCCGATAGGTGGATTGGAAGAGGTAGAATTAACTAGTAGATCAAGAGATTCTATTTTTCCATCTTATATTGTGGCTCATCAATTTTTAATTACAAAGGGTGGTTGGGTTTTTCTATATAAAATTTTAAACCCATATAAAATGTCAATTTCTCATCCCAGATTCAATGACAATGAGGGATTTTTCAAGATTTTTAGACAAAGGGCCAAAGCCAAAGCTCGTCAGTATAAATTATATTTTCTATAAGATATAATAAGAAATGAATTCTCGTTATAGGAACAAGAAATAAAAAAGGAAAAATAGAGAATTTATTCTAGGGTGTTAGAATTCATTAATTGTTTTGAAAATGAATATAGTCCATTGAAATATGCTAAGACATTTGCTGACAAGATAAATAAGTTAATGATAACTTTTTTAAGGATTGTGGACACCATGAATGAAAAAGAAATCCCTCCTTATCATTACTTATCATGATAGAGAAAGAGAGGTATGAAATATTATCTTTTACCCCTATTGTAGGTTTAGGCCAATTAGTTATTGAAAGGAAAATTGTTTACAGCATAGTTAGAACTAAGGAGTAGATTAGTGCTAAGGTAAAAGAAAAAGTTGGATCAATCACTAGTGTTTCAACAAGAAGAATTCAATTTGAAGAGAGGCCTTTAGAGCCAGTGCCCAAGAGGTAGAAAATAGAGGGAAAGTAGGTGTCACAAGAAGAAAATTATACACCATCCCAATCTCCCTTCTGTACAGAAGAATACATTACTAATGATAAAATTGAGCAACTTGGATCCCAGGGTAGGGTATTCATTACCACAGTAGAGATATAATAAGGAAATCCTGAAGAACCTCCTATGACTAGCCTGGAATTAACTATGGCTAATTTTAAAGGGAAGGAGCTAGATCCTGTAATCGAATAGGCTAGCCATGAATTTTTATTTGATGACAATTTTATAAAATCAAGGGCCTTCTATCAATTTACATGGAGAAAAAATATCGTAAATTTTGAGGAAATATGAAATAAAAGGAAGACAGAGCAACTAAAGAAATAAGACCTAGCCATAAAAAATGAGATCAAGGAAGAGATGGTGCAAGAGCTCAATAATATTACTCCTAAAGAAGGAAGAGAAATGATGAGATCAATTGGGGTTTTACTTCTTCCAAACATGTACATTGTAGATGCAATGGTGTTTAATACTATTACAAAGGAATTGAGTACTAAAGAGAAAAAGAAGAAGACACTCAGTGGGGCTAAATATAGTGAAGACCATGTTGCCTTGGTTATTTGGACTCTAAAACAAGGATATAGAACTAGCTCTTCTCAACCTAGTGATTATAAGTTGATGGGAAATTTAATTATCAAAAAAGTAGAGAATAATCTAAATGATGAGGAAGTAGAATTAATTTTTGGTATACCTACTCTCACTTTAGCCATAGCTAGGAGAGAGAGAAGAAGTCTACACATGAGCTATAGGGGAAATATGAACAAGTCTTAGTCACCTACAATAATGAAGTCCAAAAAAGGATTAAACATGATAACCAAATGACAAGATCTCAAGTGTTGGAAATATAAGAGGAGTAACTGAGAGGGGAGGGGTGAATTAGTTACTACAAAATATTTCCTAGATCCCTTAGATGTCAATACAAAAATAATTTTGTCAAAACTTGATTCTGCTAATACTCGATAAACAAAGAAATGTTGTAACTCGATAAACACTATAATTGCTCAATAATTACTTAGCATGCCAATGTTAAGATGTTATCTATGATTACCATTACTTTAACTTAGTTGCAAACATAGAAAAGAAATAACGTGAACACATTAGACACCAAGATTTAACATGGAAACCCAATTTCAAAAAAACCACCAATTGCAACTAGTTATTGTTTTCACTCTTTTGAAGTGAGCCCTATTAGGATCCAACCCTATCAAAGGTTACAAAACACACTATTAGGTGTGACCTTGTTATATGATTTAATCACTCTATTAGGAGTGGCCTTGTTGGAGGTCTTTGGATAGTTCAATAGAATTGCCACCTTGTTGGAGGATTCACAAAAAGCTATTAAGACAACTCTATTAATAGATTTAGATCACTACAATGGTTAGAGAGTAACAATGACATGCCCTAATTTGGATGCAACTGAATTTTTTGATTACAAATCTCAATTCTGGTTTGTATACTTGATCCTTCCTAATTGAATATATCACTTTAGCTCCACAAGGATGTTTGTCTTATCCTTCTAATTTCCTTCCTTGTTGCATCATCAAATCTTTATTACATTCACATATCCATCTTCTTTTGTCTAATCCTCAACTTGACCTTTTGTTTATATCTTTCATATTATCAAGTCAACTCAAATACAACTCGCAATAACTAATATTCATCTTCTTGGTTGGCTAAAACCAACGATCAAATCAATTAAACTCAATATGCCAAAACAAGAAAATCCTTTGTTAGTTGACCTTGTTTGGTAGGTACTAACTCAAAAAAAAAATTCCTATGATAACCAAGTGAACTAGGTTAACATTGCATACTTGCACAAATCCTCTAGTAATTGAGTGAGCTTAGTTAGCACTGGTTCCATCCAACTTTTTTTCATTAACCGAGTGAACTCAATTAACACTCATCTTCCATAGACTTTCCTTAGTTGCCCAAGTGAACTTAGTATACACTGCCTTCTGGACTAGACAAACTTTGGAATGCTTAGTAGACACAAAAAACTATCTTTACTGCCTAAGTGAGTGCAGCATACACTGACTGATAATGATATGACATTTTGTGTAACATCAAAGACAATACACAATTAAAAAATTATATTCAATAATCTCTCTCTTTGGCATTGATGGCAATACAACATGTCATATTACAATGAAAATTTTGAAGCAAGAATAAAGGAACATATCCTTAGTTTCATTCTTATTCTCATCCATGAGAACTCCCTCTATCAGTGTGAACTCTTTCTACCTTAAGTTTCTCCCTCTTTGATAATTCTTTACTTCTAATATCCCTCTATGACATCTCTTTACTATGATAGCACACTTCTCCATCTTTTCAACAAAATTTCTATGAGATATGACAATACACTTCTCCCTCTTTGACAACACATGCCAAAGACAATACTTAATGAAAATCAATGTACCTTAAGTACTGATTCATTTTCAATATTTCCTTGTCAATACTTCACCAACTAATTGATCTTCAACATGCTCTATTTGATGCATCACTAAACTTTGTTTAGTGAGCTTCAGATAGGGGAATGGCCCCTAACTTACCTCTTAGATACAAAAATGCATCCTTAGGTAATGGCTTGGTGAATATATCTACAATTTGTTCTTTTGTGTTCATATATTCCAATCTTACTTCTTTATCTTACATTAATTCTCTTAAGAAGTGATATTTTATAGCAATGTGTTTTGTTTTGGTATGCATCATTGGATTCTTTGATATATTGATTGTACTAGTGTAATCATAGTATATGACTACTAGATCCTTGATCTCTACCTTCATACCTATCATCAGTTGTTTGAACCAAACAATGTTAGAACAATTAACTATTGCTGCCACATATTTTGCCTTTGTTGTGGACTGAGAGATATAATTTTCTTTCTTTCTTGTCCAAGACACTAGCCTTTTACCAAGAAAGAATGCTCCTCTACTAGTTCTTTTTTTGTCATCAATACTTCTTGCCCAATCAACATCAATGAATACATTTAAGTCCAAATTGCCTCTCATTTTGAACCATAAGCCATAGTCTTTAGTACCTTTTAGATATCTCATGATTCTTTTGACTTTCATCAAATGATTTTCTTTAGGATTTGCTAAAAATCTTGCCACCATACCGACTGCTAATGTAATATCAGGACTTGTATGCACTACATACTGCAATTTTCCAAACATTGATCTCTAAGTGGTCTAATCTACCTCTTTGGAATCATCATTTTTAGAAAGATTATGTCTACTAGACATCGGGGTTTCAACTGGTCTTGAATCTTCCATTCCAAATTTCTTTAGTATTTCCTTGATATATTTTGATTGAGTAATGTAGATACCACCTTTCTTTTGTTGAATTTATAATCCAACAAAGAACTTTATTTCTCCAAACATGGAAATCTCAAATTATTTACTCATTTCTTCTAAAAATGCTTTGCACAAGTCATCATTTCTTGTGAATAAGGTATCATCAACAAATATTTCTGCCAACACAATCCTTTTATCTAGTCCTTCTTTGATATATAGACTACTATTATCATTTGTTCTTTGAAAGCCAATTTGTATCAAATATTTATGAAGTCTTTCATACCAAGCTCTAAAAGCTTACTTGAGTCCATATAGTGCCTTGTGTAATTTGTAAACCATGTCCCTTTTGCTAGGATCTACAAAACCTTTTGATTGTTCAATGTAGACTTCATCATCAAGAATTCCATTCAAAAATGCAAATTTGCATCCATTTGATATACTTTAAATCCTTTATGAGTTGCATATTCTAATAGAGTTCTAACACCTTCTAATCTTGCAATAGGAGGAAAAATTTCACCATGATCAATACCTTCTTCTTGAGAATAGCCTTTACACACCAACCTTGATTTTTTTCTAGATACTTTTCCATCTTCATTCAGCTTGTTTCTGAATATCCATTTTGTGACAATTACATTTTTATCTTTGGGTCTAGGAACAAGAGTCCAAGTTTTTTTCTTCTCTATTTGTTCTATTTCTTCATTCATTACTTCAATCCAACTTTCATTTTCTAAAGCATCTTCAACACTTCTAGGTTCAAATTCAGCAAGTAAACATGTACCTTTCAATTTTCTTTTTGTTATTGTTCCATCAAATTTATCTCCAATGATCTAATTAGGTGCATGATGCCTTCTGACATATCTTTTTGACACAAGTTCTTTGGATTTGGAATTAGTTTCACTAATCTCATCATGAACTTCAATATCAAGCTCGGGTCCCACTGTCTATGACTCAGGTCCTTTAGACTTGGTTTGCTCTAACTTGTAGCTTCTAACTTGGATTGCACTGTTTTCAACTTGGTAACTATTGGATATTTTGGGGACTTGGGAGGTGAAGCTTGTTTTCTTTTACATAGATTTGGTAGGGTATTGGGTTTATAGTAAACAAATCTTCTATAATCATTTGGCTCTTTGTTACTTTCCTCTTCACTCTTTTCTACAAACTCATCAATTCTCACATGTGCACTTTCTATGATTTTATGAGTAGACAAATTCAAACATTTTTATGCTTTACTTCTATAGGAGTATCCTAGAAATGTGCCTTCATCACCTTTGACATCAATTTTTCCTTTTCTAGATTCTTTCAAGATATAACATTTGCTACCAAATACTTTCAAGTAACTTACATTGGGTTTGTAGCCATACCATA
This sequence comes from Cupressus sempervirens, assembly GCA_028749045.1. NCBI lineage: Eukaryota > Viridiplantae > Streptophyta > Pinopsida > Cupressales > Cupressaceae > Cupressus > Cupressus sempervirens. Next base: position 63,231,949 of record CM053793.1, read on the forward strand.
GTTCATAAGGAGTTTGATTTCAATCTTTATTTAGTTGTACTCTATTCAAGGTATGAACTATAGTTCTGATAGCTTCCTTCTAGTATTTGATTGCAACATTATTTTCTATCATCAATGTCCTTACACAATCCATGATGGGTCTATTTCTTCTATCAACTATGTCATTCTGCTCAAGTGTACTAGGAGTTGATACTTGTCTTTTAATTCCTTTTTCAATGTAAAATTTATTGGAGATGAATTCACCATCTCTATCCAACCTCAACCATTTCAATTTCTTTCTAGTTTATTTCTCTAGTCTTGCTAAGTACCGCTTGAATTTTTGAAAAGCTTCATATTTTTCTATTAGATACATTACATTCATCATTCTAAAATAATCATCAACAAAAAGAATGAAAAAAAATTCTCCACTATAACTTTCTATTCCAATAGGTCCACACAAGTCTATGTGCACAAGTTGTAAGACTTCAGACTTCTTCTGAATGATAGTTCTTGCTTTTGAAACTAGTCTTTCCCATCTTACCAATTTGGCAATTTTTGCATAGACCCATATAAGGTTTCTTCAAACTAAGAATACCTCTTACTCTTTAATGTTTTCTTATCTTAATCAAATTATCAAAGTTTACATGACATAATCTTTTGTGTCATAACCAAATTTCTTCTACTTGAGCAATAAAACATGAACTTTTGCTGAGATCAAGATAAAATAGATTACCTTTTGTTTGGTTGCTAGATCCAACTAGATTTCCTTTTCCATCTAGTTGTTTGGCCTTTCCATCTATGAATTCTACCTTAAATCCAATATTATTCAACTATGCCACACTCAATAGATTATGCTTTAATCCTTCAACCCAATAAGAATTATCACATACAAGTTCTTTAGTCAAAGAAATATATCCTTTTCCTTTTATGTTACAAGGTTCATTTTTTTTGAATCTCACACTACCACCATCATAATATTCCATGTGCTAAAATTTTGTTTTATCTCCAATCATATGATGTGAACAACCACTATCAATAATCCACTTATCATTTTTTCTTACATGAGAGATAAGTGTCATTTTATCTCCTTCATCATCAAACTCATCTTTTACAACAATATACACCATTTCATCTTCACTATTATCAAAATATTTAGTCATAAAACAAGATTTCTTACCTTTGTCCTTGTAGTACTTGAAATCATTCTTGCCTCTATGCTTATTGCTTTTCTTTTCATCCTTGTTTTCTTTGTTTGAACACCTTGTAGCAATGTGACCAACTTCTTCACAAGAAAAATAGATCAGAGGAACCTTACCTCTGTACTTTCCTTTTCCTTTGGAATACTTTCTTGCAAGTAGGGCTTCAACAACTTGAAGATCATTGTCCAAACTTTCTTCTATTTCTTCTTCTTCACTTCTTGATTCATTGGCCTTTGATTTCTTACTCCTTTTCTTAAGAGAGGGTTTAGCTTCAAATGAAGACTCAATATCTTTGGAACTAGGAACATAGTTGTCATAGTTATCTAACTCAAAAGTTGTTAATCTTCCAACTAGAGCATCCAAAGTTATTTTGTTATTTTAATCACATCTCATCTCTTGAATAGCTGATACTCTAATTTCATAAATAGCAAGAAGAGTTCTAAGTATCTTTCTTACAACTATTTTATCATCAATGTCTCCTCTAGATGCTTTGATTGTGCTCACACTTGCTTTGATTCATTCCACATATTTTGCAATGTTTTCATCTTCTCTCATTTTCATCTAATCAAAATGACCTCTAAGACTTTCTACTTTAGCTCTTCTTACATTGTCATCTCCTCCATAGATTTCTTTTAGTTTGGTCCACATTTCATGCATTGTTTTGTAGTCTTTTACTTCATCAAATTTAGCATAACTGAGAGCAGATGCAATATCAATCATCGTGATATTATGATTCTTCTTTTTAGCAATATCTTCTACTGATAATATTTTACTAGGATTTTTATATTTAGTATCAAGATATTTACAACCTAAATCAATGATGGTAGCCAAATGTAACCTCATAAGTTCTTGTCATGTTGTAAAATTATCTCTATTCAACTTGGGAATCTCTCTTCTGTAAGACATCCTGATCTTTAGCTTATGTCCTTGAAACCTTCCCTGCAAACACCAAAAAGCTTTGATACCAATTTTTGGAAATATAAGATGAGTAACTAAGATGGGAGGGTTGAATCAATTACTGCAAAATATTTCCCATATCCCTTAGCTGTCAGTACAAAAATAATTCTATCAAAACATGGTTTTGTTGATATGTGGCAAACAAAGAAATGTTGTAACTTGGTAAACACTATAATTTCTTAGTAATTACTTAGCATAAAAAGCTTAACATGTTATCTATGATTACCATTACTTTAACTTATTTGCAAACATAGAAAATAAATAGCATGAATGCATTAAACACCAAGATTTAACATGGAAACCCAATTTGGGAAAAACCACCAATTGCAACTAGTTACCGTTTTCACTCTTCTGAAGTGATCCTTGTTATGAGTGTACCCTATTAAAGCTTACAAAACACATTGTTAGGTGTGACCTTGTTAGAGGATTTAATCACCCTAACCTTGGTAAAGGTCTTTAGACAATTCAATAGAAATGCGACCTTGTTACAGGATTTACACATAGCTATTAAGCCAACTCTATTAAGAGATTTATATCACTGCTACAATGGTTAGAGAGTAACAATGAAATTACCTGATTTGGATGCAACTAAATTTCTTAATTACAGATCTTAATTCTAGCTTTTTTATTTGATCATTCCTAATTGAATTTTATTTTTTAGCTCCATGAGGATGTTTTGCTTATCCTTTGATTTACTTGTTTCATCATCCAATCTTCATTACATTCGCATATCCATCTTCTTTCATTTAATCCTCAACTTGACCTTTTATTTATATCTTTCATATTGTCAAGTCATCTCAAATATAACTTGCAATAACTAATATTCATCTTCTTCGGTGGATAGAACCAAAAATCAAATCAATTGAACTCAATATGTGAAAACAATAAAATCCTTTATTAGTTGACCCTGCTTGGTAGATGCTAATTCAAAAACAATTTTCTTTTGTTAACAAAGTGAACTTAGTTAACACTGCATACTTGCACAGATCATTTGGTAACTGAGTGAGCTTGGTTAGCACTAGTTTCATCCAAAATTTTCTTCATTAACTAAATGAGCTTGATTAACACTTATCTTCTACAGACTTTCCTTAGATGCCCGAGTGAACTCTGTAGACACTACCTTCTAAACTAGATAAACTCTAGAATGCTCAATAGACACAAAAAACTATCTTTACTACCCGAGTGAACTCAGCATACATAGACTGATAATGATATGACATTTTGTGTAACATCAAAGACAATACACAATTAACCAATTGTATTCAACACTCAAGTGTAGTCTAGCTAGCTCAAAATTGCTCCTCCTCCCCTTATGCCACCATTTAACACTATTCCAATTGTGGAAATCCCAAGCACTCCTCAATATTACTGATGAGCTAAATGAAGAGAAAGCAAAACTTTGGGCACCACATGTCAAATTGGGCATCCAATATGAGGATAGAATCAAAGTGTAATGTCCCCTTTCTAGCATTCATAGCATGATGTTGTTGTTAGCCTATTTCCCACAGTCTCGTAGGCTAACTAGGACATTAAAGGGGCTTAGAGGCCATTTTTCCTAGACAGTTTCAATTGCAGGTCTTTCCGAGGGGTTCTGAGGCAACTTTGGGCATACTTACTATTTATAGTAAGTCATCTTGGACATGGCCGGACATTCAGTCACAGTGGTATGTTGATGGTAATTGTTTAAAAGCTACAGCAAGGGCTTGGGTTCAAAAGCTTGACACATACTTTCAATTGAACCCTATGCCCGAGGAAGAAGCTATTAAGTACGCAGCAATTCATCTGGATGGGTTAGCACACGAGTGGTGGCATCATGGTATGGTCACTATGGGACATGCACACATTACCTCATATGTGGAGTTTATAGAGAGGCTGATTGAACATTTTGATAGGAATAATCCAGAACTCCATTTCAAGGAGTTAGCTTAGCTTAAACAGTGGGGATCATTGGAAACATACATTTCAGAGTTTCAGAAACTTGCAGTGTTAGTAACAGATGTATCTGAATGGAGGATACTAGTTCTATTCATGGATGGGTTAGCTGATCTGTTGAGAGGGTGGATTAAAGCTCTCAACCCTTCCACTTTGCAGGAAGCCATTAAGAAAGCTTGTGGCATGGATTCCTCTTCATCTTCAAAAAATAAATTCCAGGCAAAGAGTTTCCCTTCAAGGAAAGATAAGGACAGGAAACCTTTTCATAAAGAGGTTCAGCCAGCTAAGGAGGAAAGTAAGAGGTTGGACAATGAGACACTTAATGATCTCAGGAAGAAGAAGCTTTGTTTTCATTACAGGGAGCCTTGGGATTTGTCACATAAGTGTCCATTGAAATCAAAAGCTAAGTAGATGGAGTACTTTTTAGCCGAAGAGTCAGTAGATGGAGATTCAGAGCAGTCATCCAAATCAGATGGAGATGATGATAGTTCTTCATAGGAGGAAGCACGCGGTGATAGCACAATAGCTCAGTTGTCAAGTATACAGGAGGCCGTCACTTTCAGAGTTAGGGGAACCTTGGATGGACAGAGAGTTGTGGCACTCATTGATATAGGGGTGACACATAACTTCATTGATGAGAAGTTTGTGACATGCAGAGGGCTACATACAGAGGAGCATAGGGGATTTAAGGTGATGGTTGCTGATGGCTTCAAAATTGAATGTACCAAGAAAATCTCCAACTTGCAGCTTCGTTTAGGAGATTATGACATGACAGGAGATTTCTTTGTGGTCAACATTGGTGATCAGGATATGGTGCTTGGGATGAACTGGATGAAGTCTCTGGTAGAGTTTACATTTAACCTTAAGAAAATGGAAATGAGGTTTGAGGCAAATGGTAAGAAGATAGTGCTCAGAGGTTTGTCAAATGGGAGACTTCGAGTGGTGTCACTCAAGCGGATGCAGAGTTTCTTTAGACATGATCAGGTGCAGTGGGCAGCAGAGTTTAGAGTAATGCCTGAGATGATAGAGTAGCATAAACAAGAGTATCCACCTGATGTACAAAAAATAATAACCAAACATACTAAGGTGTTTGGTGAGATACCTCCAGGGAGACCCCCGGATAGGGGAATCGAGCATGTTATTGAATTAGAGGAAGGGGCTAAGCCAGTTATCATCACACCTTACCGCCATTTGAAGAGATGTAAGGATGAAATAGAAAAGGCAATTAAGGAGTTGATTGACATGGGGCACATACGGCCAAGCAAAAGTCCTTTCGCTTCTTCAGTAGTATTGGTGAAGAAGAAGGATGGTACAATGAGGATGTGCATTGATTATAGGGAGCTAAATAAGAAGACAATCAAGAACCGATACCCTATCCCGCGCATCGATGATCTTATTGATGAATTGCATGGTGCATACTACTTCTCCAAGATTGATTTGAGATTCGGCTACCATCAGATACGGGTTAGAGAGGTGGATGTGGAGAAGATAGCTTTTAGATGCCACTATGGACATTTTGAGTTCTTAGTCATGCCCTTTGGGTTGACAAATGCCCCTGCCACTTTCTAGTCCTGTATGAATAGAGTGTTCAGAGATCAGTTGAGGAAGTTTGTGTTGATATTTCTTGATGATATACTGATATACAGTTGTACTTGGGAGGAACATTTGAAGCATATTGATACAGTGCTCAGTATTCTGGAGAGGGAGTCATTATATGCCAAGATGAGTAAATGTGAGTTTGGGATGACAAGTTGCTCTATCTAGGGCATATTATTAGTGCAGGAAGTGTTCGAGTTGACCCAGACAAGATCAGGGCCATTCTGGATTGGCCACCACCAAGGAACACTTCACAACTCAAGGGATTTCTCAGGCTTTGTGGGTTCTCCCGTAGATTTGTGAAGGGATTTTCACAGATAGTAGCACCACTTACATATTTGACACGAAAAGATAGTTTCAAGTGGTCAGAGAGGGCTCAGGATTGTTTTGACAGGTTTAAGGAGTTGATGAGTACATGTCCTGTTTTAGCCATTCCATATTTCACCAGGCCTTTTGAGCTGCAGTGTGATGCCTCAAGAGAGGGCATAGGAGCTGTTCTCATGCAAGACAAACATCCCATCGCATATGAGAGTAGAAAATTATGAGGTGTGGAGAGAACCTACAACATCTACGACAAAGAGATGCTAGCAATCATGCACGCGCTAGCTAAGTTCAGGCAGTACTTAGTGGGAAGCTGATTCACAGTAAAAATAGATCATAATAGCTTGAAACATTTCCTTGGATAGAAGGACCTTAATGACAGGCAACAGAAATGGGTGAGTAAATTACAGGCCTATGATTTCGACATAGCCTATGTCAAAGGGAAGAAAAATATTGTTGCAGATGCTTTATCTAGAAGGCCTCATTTGCTTATTGTTGGGATAGTCATGGATGATTGGAGAGAGATGATCTTGGTAGAATATGCTAAGGATAGTTGGGCATCTAGCATTATTGAGGGAGCTATTCAAGATAGTCGATACACTGTTGTAAATGATCTGATCATCTACAAGGAAAGGATTTATTTATTACCTGGGTCTGCTATGAAGCAGAAGATTTTGAGGGCATTTCATGATTCACCAATGGTAGGACATCCCGAATTCTTTAAGACATATCGGCAGGTGAGAGAGCGCTTCACTTGGAAAGGACTCAAATCAGAGGTGCTTCAGTTTGTTAGGGAATGCTTTGTGTGTCAGCAGAATAAACAGGAACATTATTTTCCAGGTGGTTTACTACAGCCCCTACCCATACCAGAGAAGAAGTGGGATAGCATTTCCATGGATTTTATCACAGGCCTCCCCAAGGCATAGGGTCGAGATTGTATTTTTGTTGTGGTAGACAGATTGACAAAATTTGCACATTTCTTTGCAATTTTGTCTACATATTCAGCAGCACAAACAGCGGAACTATTTTTTTGAGAGGTATTCAGACTACATGGGATACCACGGAGCATAGTCAGTGACAGAGACAGCAGATTTATGAGCCACTTTTGGCAGGAGTTGTTCAGGTTATGTGGAACAAAGCTCACTCTGAGTACCAGCTACCAACCCCAAACTGATGGGCAGATAGAGATAGTGAACAAATGGGTTGAGGGTTAACTTCGAAACTAAATTGTAGGAGAGCAGAAGGCTTGGGTGAAGTGGCTACATCTAGGGGAGTACTGCTATAATACCTCTTTCCATATGTCTATTCAAATGTCCCCTTTTATGGCACTGTACAGGTATGATGCTCCTAATTTTTTGGATTTGTTATTTGGGGACCGCAGGGTGCCTAAGGCCAAGGATACTTTGTAGGAGTGTCAGGACATTATGCGATCCTTGAAGGAAAATTTGCAAAAGGCACAAAATCAGCAGAAGCAATATGCTCATCAGCACAAGGTTGAGAGGTCTTTTGAGGTGGGAGATATGGTGTACCTCATGTTACAGCCATATAGACAGTCCTCTCTCAAGAAGAGTGGAGCAGAGAAATTGAAACCACTCTACTATGGACCGTTCAAAGTAATCAGGAGAGTGGGTGAAGTAGCTTATGAGTTGGAGTTGCCTGCAGATAGTAAAGCACATAATGTGTTCCATGTGTCACGCCTTAAGAAGGCATTGGGTCACAATGTGGTGCCTTCAGTAGTATTGCCACCTCTTGATGATGAGGGAAAGCTTATCTTGGTTCTCGAGGCCATACTTGACTCCAGGGAGAGGGTGCTTCGCAGGAGGACTATCAGGGAGTATCTAGTGAAGTGGAGGAACCTACCTGTCGAGGATGCTACTTGGGAAAATGAGTAGATATTGCAGCATCTAGAGCTGAAATTGCTTGAGGACAAACAATTTTGGGAAGGGCGGACTGTAATGTCCCCTTTCTAGCGTTCATAGCATGATGTTGTTGTTAGCCTATTTCCCACAGTCCTGTAGGCTAACTAGGACATTAAAGGGGCTTAGAGGCCATTTTGCCTAGACAGTTTTAGTTGCAGGTCTTTCTGAGGGGTTCTGAGGCAACTTTGGACATACTTACTATTTATAGTAAGTCATCTTGGACATGGTCGGACATTCAGTCACAGTGGTATGTCGATGGTAATTGTTTAAAATTGACAAGAAGACTTATTTATCATTGATAAGATTTTTTATGCATTGATAAAGCCATTTTATAAAGTTAAATTTAAATATTTAACTTTATTAATGCATAGACTATAGTTTGTGGGAAATATTTAAATTAAAAGAGTTCCCTTTATTTTTATAACACATTGGAGACATAAGGTACATAAAGGGAGTTATGTTTTATCCCACATTGAGAAAACGAAGGATTGAGCGCTTGTGAGAACACTATAAAAGAAATGGAAGAGTTTTTTTTGTATGCTTGGATGAAGATTAATGTTATGTCGCTGGATATCTGATTATTGGGCTTGGAGGACGGAATCCCTCTTTTCTAGCATTCTCTTCACTGTTGGAAGACACAGTCAGGAGGATCAAGGGTGTTTTCACGTCAGGAAAGACACTGGGTTTCATTTGGGGCGTTCGCATAAAGAAATTTACAAGGGTTTGAGGTACAAATCTGAAGTTAGTTATTGCTATAGTGCCATATGAACAGTATTTTGCTACAGTTGGCATGAACAGTATTTTGCTACAGTATGGCGTGAACAATGTTGGTATCAAGTTTACTTGTTTTTTTGGTTGATTAGAAGTTTGGAGGGCTTCCGACTACATCTGCAAAATACTACGGCAACTAATTCCAGGTTTCTTCTGTCAAATTTTGATACTTTGCATAATAATTTTTGAATACAAGTCTGAATAGTTGTTGCAGCCTTTAAGGCAGCTGTAAGTGCACATCTACATTTAAAAATCACCCTTTTATCAGCAGATTGAAAGAGTTTCCAGATTTTTCATATACTGTTGAATGTGTGCCAAGTGTTTGTGAAAATGTTATGATGTGTATTATGCATTTTAATGTCATTTCATAGTTGTTCGTAAATCTACTCATTGGAAAGCAATTTATTGAGGAAATCAGCTTTATGAGTTTGCATACAAAGTGTTTGACAATATTCCTTAATTAAATTTCTACAAGTCAAAGTTCAAATCAGGGGAGGATATTACACAAAGATACAATTTTATATCTAGTGCACAGGGTAGGTTTGCCTCTATTTTACTTAGAACTATCAAGGTTAGTGGAAATCTGGAATGAATTGATCAATAATAAAGCAATATTGAGGTCATTTTTGAATAAATGGATCGCAGGGATGATGCCATCACAACCCTTTTTTGTTCAGTCATTGACTTTTTTGATGAACAAATTGAAAGAACTTTTGATCAAGCTAATGATCTCCTAGATTTTTATCATAAGAGGAGTTTGTTGCAAAGAAGGATAAATAACTACTTCTTGAAGTACCTTCATAAAAAAATTGATCTTTTTCCTCATGCACTTAAAGGTATGGGTCAAATAAAAGGAAAGGGGGAATGGTTCAATGAACTGAAGGAACTAACGAGCGTTAGGCTTAATCTAGTAATAAATAAAGAAAAACACATCTAGTTTGCTAGGACCACTAATAAAGTTTTACAGGTGTAGATTTTTTTGACTCTTTTAACCAAGATTTTGTTAGATAAAGAGAATGGGAAAAGACATCCTCAAAAGAGAACAAGAAATATTAAGTTTCAACTGGCCAAATGATACACTTTTTGATAAGTGGATAGCTAGCTATTCCCCAACAACATAGGTATTGCAAGTGGTAGTTGAAAGTGAAAATGTGGACAAAGAAATTACCACAAAAAAAGTGCAATTAGTTGATAAAGAAGTTCAAATAGAGTAAAGGGAAAAGGAGAAACCAACTATAACAGTGGATATGACTACTCAAACTAATGATCTGGTAGAAGAGAAACCAATTGTGATAAACATCCAAATATCAGAGCCTAAAGCAACACGTGTGAGCCAAGTGGTCCCCCATCTTGGAGAATAATAGATATAATAGGATCAATCATTAGGAGTAGTGGATCTACAAGAAACTACTACAATAGTGCTAGTTCCACCACAAGAAAATCAATAGGAAATCCATTATGTTATAAAGGAAAACAAACACCATTTTTTGTCTTTTCTGGTGCATCTTTGTAATAATGACAGTTTTGTCTTGTTGTAAATCTTTTTGTTCCCAGGACAATTGTCCTTTTTCCTTTATATTTAAAGCTTGTAGCAACTCATACTAAATAAGTGAGTTCCCAAGGCTAGAGGAGGGTCCAAATTTGTTTTATTGCATGAGTATATGTAAGTTTTGACTTAGTCCATGTACACTGTAAATCAATTCCAAAATTGAATACTAAGATATAGTTGTTGGTCTTTTGAGTTATTTTTGATAGAGATAATCACTAAATTGTATACACTTCAAAGAAAATGAATACAAACATTGAGATTTTATTTCATCCCAAATCTTGTCTCTTCTCTTGTCTCTATTTTGTTCTCTAAAATTTTGATAGCAAAGTTTATTAAATTTAAGTTGTAATTCACTCTAAATTATATTCTAGTTTGCTTTTTCTAGTAATCTAATAGATTATATAAATGCTTAATGCAAGTTGAATGAACACCATGGTTTCAAGTGAAGATATGATAAGCATGAGATCGGGATGTTAATATAGATAATTCTTTACACAAAGTGTTGAGATAGAATCAAAAACAAGTGTGTGATCTCTATGATCTATAGCCCAATGGATAAGGCACTAGCCATCCTTTTAAGGTAATCTAAGTGGAATGCTTTGAATGATGCAGAGTACAATTATCAATCAATATTTACATTTTTGTTAACTAAGTATAAAAATGTCAGCCTACACTTGATTCATGTTGCCTAGGGTTTTGGTAAAATAGTGAGTTTCCATATCTTAAGATCATTGAATTAGAAGAAATAAGGCTCATTAATATATTGTCACTAGAATTCATGTTATAAATTTTTACTAGAAGAGTATATAGAGTTGAATTCCTAAGGTAAACTTGCTTGAATCTTGTAGAGTTCAAAGTAGAGAAGACACTGGTGTTTTGATAGTTGGTCATTTTGTTTTGATTTGTAGAATACCAATAATGGTTTGTATCTAATCCCTAGGTGTTCTGGCATTATAAAAGGTATTTTAAATTCTATCAAATCAGGAGCCAACAACCACTAGACTCACTTCCCAACTAGTCTCCATATTATTCCTTGCAGAATAAGTGAAATGTATAGCTCCTTCTCTATCCTCTAACTGGACCAAACCTCTTTTGATATTGATACCAAATCACTAACTTCACATCCAATAATATCTTGGATCACTTACTCACATCTACCAAACAATCTGCTCTTGCTTACTTTTTCTCAACCTTCATGCATACTTATAAAAAGGGAAAATACCTTCTTTATACCATATCCTTAAAATAATTCCTTGAATCAAGCTTGAGTCTTTCTCACTTAATTATAATAGGACCTCTTTAAGATAAACATTTTTTTACAATTATAGAACATTTTCAGCTCACAGTCTTTAAAACTTTACTCATTCTTAAGATCGACATTAGATGTTCACATTCAAACTCTTGGGAAAAATTCTCATTCTTTAATGGATGGTAATCAATTTTTAGATGTGTCACTTACAGGAACAACTTCATCTATGTTTTCACAATCTTACATGGATGGAAATCAATTGTTCATAACTTCTTCCCCATTCAATGTTTCTTGATATTGACATTAATCACTCTCATTGTAGTGCTTCTCCCCTATTATAAAATATCTCCCTTATTCATTGGACATATTTTTCATGTATACTTATGCAACATTGACATCAATAACAAAGGCTTCATTATGTCAATCATTTGTTCAAATTCTTCAACCAGCTCAAGAGTCCAATGAGACTATTTTATACTAGCTACCAAGAGTCCTTGATGACTTTGCTCATCTCGGATACTCCCCCGTATAGGAAGCATCAACATTCAATCCAGATAAATAATAGTGCTCAGTACCACTAGACTAATGCATCTGCATTATTTATTCCAAAGTAGGTAGGGGCATAACCCCAAGTATACCTTCCTAGTATATCTTTAATTAGGAAAGGGCTTTGTAAAGATATCTAATATCTTCTCTTTTGTATTTACACACTTCAATCTAATCTCTTTTTCTACAAATTTGTCACTCAAACAAGATACCTAATGGATATATGCTTACTCTTAGAATGCAATACATGATTCTTAGACATACTTATTTTACTTTTGTTATCACAATGTATGATAACAGGCTCCAAAAACTCTATTCCAATATCTTTTAGCATTTTCATCATCCACATTATTTGATTACAATTATTAGTTGCTACTGCATACTCTTCTTCTATTGTATTTTTTGAAATACCATTGTGTTTCTTTCTTATCCAACAAACCAATATTCCTCCAAGGAAAATTTCTCCACCACTAATGCTCTTTTTCTCATCCATACTACCTACCCAATCAACATCAATATAAGCACACAAAGTGAAATTACTTGGTCTATCATACCATAGTCCAAAATCAAGTATACCCTTTAGATATTTGGATATCCTCTTTACTGCTACATAATGTAATTCTTTAGGATTAGATTGAAATCTTGCTACTATCCCAACTGCATTTTTTATATCTATTCTAGTGTGAGTTAGATATTGCAAACCTCCAATCATAGATCTATCCTTCTTCTACTCAAATATAGATGTCTCATCTTTGCTAGATTATTTGTGACAAATTATCATGGGTGTACCAACTACATTTCAATTTTCTCAGCCAAATATTTTCAATGATTATTTCAAGCACTTTTCTTGTGATAGTAAAATACCATCACTATTTTGCATAATTTTTAAACCCAAGAAAAACTTCATCTCACAAAACATACTCATCTCAAAATCATTCTTAATTTCATTAGCAAACTTATCACTTGCTTCATTATTACCTCCAAAGATTACATCATCAAAAAATATTACAATGATCAATAATCCATTCTCAATTTCTTTCAAATATAGGTTATTTCCTGTCATAACTTTAGCAAATCTCAATTTTTCCAAATATTTATCCAATCTTGCATACAAAATTATGGGTGCTTTCTTTAGACCATACAATTCTTTATTCAATGCGCATACCAAGACGTTTTCTTCTATCAAAGGAAATCCTCTAGGGTTTTCAATGTAGATTTCTTCTTCAAGTTCTCCATTCAAAAATGTCAACTTTGCATCCATCTAATATACTTTAAACTTCTTATTTGCTACATGATCCAAGAACATTCTTATTGCTTCCATTCTAGAAATGGGGGAAATGTTTCTTCATAATCTATACCTTCTTGTTGTGAATACCCTTTTCATGCCAATATTGCTTTATTACTCACAACTTCACGTTGTTCATTCATCTTATTTTTGAATACCCATTTAGTTCCTACAACATTCTTGTATTTAGGCCTTGAAACCAATTCCCATGTCTAATTCTTCACAATCTAATCTAGTTCTTCCTTCATTGCTTGAATCCAATGATCATCCTTCCATGTCTCATCTGAACTTTTAGGTCCAACTTGAGAAATCAAGCATAATTTCTCATGTACGCTATTTCTTGTCATCACTCCTTTGTCTTTAGTTCCAATAATTTAATTGACAAGGTGATTCTTTGTCAAAGTCTTGTTTGGCTTATTCTTTATGATGTGCTTCCTCACCTCCTCATAGATGTTCTTCAAATGTTCAACAAAATCTTCTGCTTCAGCACTACTTATCTCTCCTTTATCCAACTGCCTCAATTCAAAAGCATTTCTAGGACTACTTCAATATACAATCTAGAATGGTGATTTACCAGTACTCCTATTGATATAATTATTATATGAAAATTTTGTATGTGGTAAAATCATATCCCATCCCTTTGGCTTATCTCCAACCAAGCATCTCAGCAAGTTTCCCAAACTATGATTCATAGCTTCTATCTATCCATTAGTCTATGGATGATGTGATGAACTAAACTGCAAATCTATCTTCAACTTCTTCCACAATGTATGCCAAAAGTACCCAAAAAATTTGGTATCTCTAACTGAAACTATACTCTTTGGTAGACCATGTCATCTCACTACTTCTCTTAAAAACAACTCTACTACATGAACAACATCACTAGTCTTCTTGCAAGGAATAAAATGTGTCATCTTTGAAAACTTTTCAACCACCACAAAAATAGAATCATGCCAACATTGTGTCCTTGGTAATCCAAGAAAAAAATCCATACTCACATGGCTTCTATAGTATAGGTAATGGTTGATACAACTCTATATTCTACTTCACTCCTTTTGCCATCTAACATACTCTACAACTTTGTATAAACTGTGTCACATATTGTTGTAACTATGGCTAGTAATAATTTTTAGCAACCAAAGCTATGGTTTTATCTCTGCCAAAATGTCCAGCCAATCCTCCACTATGCTTCTCATTGATGATATTCTCTCTCGTTGAACTTCTTGGAATGCACAACTAACTTCCTTTGAAGAACAAACTATCCTAGATCATAGAATCTAACCACTTTTTCTTGTCAAGTGTAACAAGTTTTGTACAAGCCTTCTACACTTCACCAAAATTAGGATCATCTAGATATAAAGTATTGAGTTCCTTGAACCCAACTACCTCTATCTGCATCTTTGTTAGCAAAATTTGTCTTCTACTAAGAGCATCTACAACTTTGTTAGACCTCCCACTCCTACATTTCAAAACAAATGTATAACTCTACAAAAATTCAACCCGCTTTAAATGACTCTGGTTCAATTTTCCTTGACTATTCAAATATTGTAAAGCTTGATGATCAGTATACAAATAAACTCCTTAAGAAGAAGATAGTGTCTCCACTTCTTCAGTGCTTGAACTATAGCATAAAATTCATGATCATAAATAGAATATTTTCTTTTTGCATCATTCAACTTCTCACTAAAATAAGCAACAATTCTACCTTCTTGGCTCAAAACAACTCCTATTGCAGTACCACTAGCATCATAGTCTACTTGAAACACCTTGTTAAAATTAGAAAGTGCTAAAATAGGCTACTCCGTAAATTTCTATTTCAACAGTTCAAAACTCTTATCTGTTCCTATAGTCCACTTAAACTCTTTCCTATCTCCTCTCATTGTTTCAGTCAAGGGTCCACAAATATTGCTAAAACCTCTTATGAACTTTCTATAAAATGTAGCTATTTCATAAAAAGATCTTACCTCTGTCACACTCCTTGGAGTAGGTTATTTGAGGATAGCCTTCACTTTCTCTAGGTCCATGTTTAGACCTTCTGTTGAGACTACAAATCCCAGGTACACCAACTTCTTCTTTACAAAACTGCACTTATTCAAGTTTATTAAAAAAAATTCTTCCCTTGACTTATCAAACACCTTGCAAATATGAATCAAATGCTCCTCCAATGTCTTACTAAAGATTAATATATCATCTAGGTAAATAATGACAAACTTTCCTAGAAACTCATTTAGTACCTCATTCATGAGCCTCATTAAGGTGCTCAATGCATTGGTTAGCCCAAAAGGCATGATTAACCACTCATATAGTCCTTCTCTTATCTTGAAAGTAGTCTTCTGCTCATTACCCTCTCTAATACAAATCTGATGGTACCCGCTCTTAAAATCTATCTTTGTGAAATACTCAACTCCACTCAAATAGTCCATAATATTATCCGTCCTTGGCAATGGAAATATATACTTTATTGTGATCCTATTGATAGCATGAGAATCTATGCACATCCTCCATTATCCATTCTTCTTTGTTACTAATATTGTTGGTACAGCACATGGACTCAGACTCTCTTCAATCAACCCCTTCTGCAACAACTCATGAACTTAGTTGTTCAACTCTTCAATTTCTATTGGTTTCATTCTGTGCACTACCTTGTTTTTCAAATTGGCCCCTAGAACCAAATCCATCTAGCTACTAATCTTCCTCACTGGGGGCAATCCATCAGGTACATTATCTAATACAATATCAAAAACTCTCCCAACATATCTACAACTTTTGCAGGTACCTCCTCTACTTCTTCTTTACTATCTTTAGAAATTATAGCAAAATACATATGCCCATGCTTCATACCTTTAAGAAACTCTTTTCCATCAACAAAACATATTTTTGCAGCACTACATACCTTTTCTTCTTTATCCTTCAATGGCTTTAACTTATGTTTCACTCCATCCTTAGTTAGAGTGTAGGTATTTGCTTGTCCATCATGTACAACATGCTTGTCAAATTGCCACAACCTTCCCAACAAAATATGAAATATGTCCATAGGTATGATATCACATAGTACCTCATCCTAGTAGATTCCAATCTTGAACTTCATTGAGCACTGCTCATTGAACATGACCTTGTGCTCAACTTGCACCCAAGCAATACGGTATGGATGTGGGTGTTCCTTCCTCTTTAGCTTCAACTTGGTGACCACCATTTCTGACACTAGATTTTCAGTATTTCCACCATCAATGATCAGATCACAACACTTATCTTCACATTTGCACCTTGTACGAAACAAGCTCCTTCTTTTCTCAAGTTCATTCTCACCACTCAGTAGGATGCTCCTGCATCAAAAACCATCACTTATCATAATAAATTTCTCAATCTTATGTAATCTTTCCTTCAATAGAATTAGTCATATCATTATTAATAATCACCATCAACTCACTCTCTTTGTTGAGGTAATCATGGGAAATCATCTTCACATTCCTATTAACTACTTTATTTATTATCCAATCAACAACTTTATTGTCTTAATAGAAAATATGGGTAATAATTACTTTATCAAATGTTTTAATGAGATCTTTAAATTCCATAATGCTACCCTCAATACTCTACATAGTCATACTCTTATTATTCAACATATTTATAATATTGAAAGAATCACCTTCCAGCCATAAATTCCTATATCTAGATTTCACTACTAACCTAAAAGCATACAGAGCCATAGTAGCCTCATCTTTATGACTAGTAGAATGACCTCTAGGGATAGCAACAAAATCTAGTACTCTATTATAATAGTCTCTTAAAACTTTTCCACACCCCATTCTTCTGAGATTCCCTTTTGTCAATCCATCAAAATTGGCTTTCAACCAACCTAAAGGAGGAGATCTCCATTTCATGTATTGTGTTTGGTCATCCTATTTAGTGTTAGCTCCTATACCATTCATAGGATTTCTTATTTGGATTTCCTCACTATTTTTGTTCTGAGATACAAAATTCTCTTTAATGGCTCAAATGATATTTTGACCCACAACCCACTCAGGATTTTCTTTATTTTTGAAAATTCTATGGTTCCATTCTTTCCATATACCCCTACAAATATTGGGAAAAGAGATCTTCTAGAGAAAACCAATTTCAACTCCTTTAATAGGAGAAATCCAATTCGAAAAATAGTCATCAATATTATTAGCTTAAACCCACCAAGTATTCCAATATTAAAGCTAGGAGCCCGAAACAATCTAGCTATATCTACAATTCAGAAAAATGTGATTCCTATCTTCCAAATCCATCTTACATAGAGAACATCTATTCACCAATTTAATACCTATTTTTTGCAAATTATCTAGACCTAAAATTTAATTTTGAAGCAAAGTCTAGAGAAGATCTTAATTTTAGGGATGAGACCCTCAATCCAAGCTCTAGCCCACATGGGGGAGTTGGCCTTATCCTCTGATTAAACACAAAGGAGACCTTGAAACATTCACCAGATTCAATCCCCCACACTTTTAAATCATCTAGATTAGGATAAAGGCTAAAGGCATTAAGGGAAATTTGGATGTTAGAAAAACTTTGATTAATCTTAGCAATGTTAACTCAACTATTATTGGACCAATAATTCTCCACATATTCCCCAAAAACCTGTTTAGATCTTTCTATTGGAATCATATCCAAAAAATCATCTACCAAAGGGTGATCCAAAAGCCACTCATCTTTCCAAAATCTAACTTTTCAGACATTACCAACTATCCACTTACGTCCTTTATTCAATATATGTTTTCCACCTTGGACAACACCCCATATAGGAGAGGAACTAGGGATAATAAGGTAGGATAAAAAGTAAAAAATAGAGGGAGCATTATATAGATACTTATGTTTCCAATTTGAGCTCTATTCCTTATCATCATGATACACTCTCCACCCTTGTTTAGCCAACAAAGTTTTATTCATACTTCTGATTGATCTAATACCCAAGCCTCCTTCCATCTTAGATTTCGAGACCTTTTCCCAAGCTATCAAAGCCAATCTCTTTTTTTCCTCAGTTTAAGACCATAAGAAGTTCCTTTGAATTTTATGAATTGCATTTGCAAATTTAGCTAGAATCCTAAAAAGACTCAGAGCATAAGTTGGGAGGCTTTGAAGAAAAGATTAGAGAAGAGTTACTCTACTAGCTTGACTCAATATATTTTAATACCTCTAAATTGGCACATTGGCATTCTGAACCAATTTTGGTTTATCAATATCACCTACGTACTATTGTACTAGGCAATTATGATTTTGATAATCTCTACTTGACCTAAAAGTCAAGTGTAGAAAATCATTAATCTGTATTAATCTCTTACTTTTCTTAATTCCTAAATATTAATTGAATTAGCTAAATTAAACCTTTTAATTGAATTAATTTAATTATAAGTCCTAAGTACTTTAATTAAATTAAATCAACCCTTTTAACTAATACACATAAAGAAGGAATTAAAATACTTTGGTTTAATTAAATATATGTCATGCTTATTGAAACTAAATATTTATTTAATTAGAATATCTAATTATGACCACATGTTTGAATGGATCAATATCCTTTCCTATTTCATCTCAAAATGAATTAACAATATTGATTAATTAACATATGTCCTCATAATTATTGAAGCTAATTTATTAATTAATTAGAAAATCTAATTATGAGCACGTATTTGAATGGATCATTGTTATCTCCTATTTCCTCTCATTCAACTCCATCAAAAATGGAGGATTCAATCTAATGCATGAGCATCTAGAGGTATAAGGGCAATCCTATGTCACCCAAAAAAATGTACTTAGACTTAGTTTCTATTTCATGTGTTTTCTTTTTTGGATATGCATTTGGGTCAAATAAAGGTTCCAACTCTCACAGTTCCACTATCAGTGTTCTAGGATAGAGTATTTGAACACCTTGGGATATGTGTAAATGCCAAAAAAAAAGGAGTATGTAATTGAGCCATCATTTTGGTGAACTAGGAGGTGTAAATTGGCCAGATGAATGTAATTGCAATTTAGAGCATTTCAAAAAAAGAATCAAGTCAAAAGGCCCCACGGTTTGAAAGTTATCACAGTTTTTCGATTTTTGGAGACCTCTTAAGAATGCTTCAAAGTCAGGTTAGGGGCATTAAATGACCTCAAAAAGGGCCAAAAAATGGGGGATGAGTGAAGCTTATCCATAGGGCTATAGAGTGCTTTGAGAACTTTTTGAAAATGTAAACTATTTGTCAATCAGAGCTACGGTTCAAAAGTTATGCCTCTTGAAAGTTCGATTACCATTTTTGGATTCTTCTAGATTTTCACCAACTTCTAACACGGCTTCTGGAGCCTTCTACTAGGTTGGTGGATGCCTACTAGACTTTCTAGAATTTACTCCTAGTCCTTAACCCTTCGGGGTCTATTCAAGGACATTTTTGGCATTGTAAAAGGCAATTCGGAGTGGAATTTGAGTGGAGGTACCAAAAGGAGAAATTATCTCCAGTTTTGTGCTATTGTAAGCACTTAGGGAATTTTTTGAAGTCTATTTTCTCTTTACTAAATGTACTAGCCTATTTTCACAATTAATACAATTTCCCTTTTCTTGTTGTGTCTATTTTGTTCTTGGGTTGTGTCCCCATCAAGTGGTATCAGAGCTCGTTTTCCTAAGTGTGTAGATAGAGTGTCGACTGTGAGCCAGTTTGCACCAAGACTATGTGATTGTGGGTTTGAGTTAAGAAGATGCCTCCATGAAGAGAGCATGGTGGAAGGGACAGAGCTATTAATCTGAGCAAGTTAGAGCCCTCCAAAGGCAGGTACAAGCATTGCAGGAGGAGCTACGTAGAGGAACAAATGTTGCCGCAGGTGACGACAGTGAGGATGAAAATGAAGAAGAAGAAGTTGGACCAAAAGGGGAATTCAATGGGGAAGTTCTGAATTAGGTAGAGGAAAGGCTTTTTAGGGCCATTACTAAGTTTTGGAAAAGACCTACAATTGATGTGGGTGTATTTTCAGGAAATCTGAAACCAGATGAGTTGATCGATTGGATCAATGAACTGGAAGAATACTTTGAGTATGAGGATATTAGGGACCTAGATAGGGTTAAGTTTGCAAAGGCCAAACTAAAAGGCCATGCCAAAATCTGGTGGCAAGAGGTTCAATTGGAAAGAAATAGAAGAGGAAAGGACAAGATCACAAGGTGGGATCGCATGGTGGACAAATTGAAGAAGCAGTTCATTCCTGTGGACTATGAGCTTGATTTGTTTAAGAAGATGCATGGGCTAAAGAAAGTAGGAAGATAAGTCCAAGAATATACAGAGGAGTTTTATCAACTTTTGATTAGAGCAGGGCATGCAGAAGTAAATAAGGAGAAGGTTGCTCATTATATCAGTGGGTTGCGACCTAGCATCCACGAGGAATTAAGTTTGGTAAGAATGACCAGCGTTGAAGAGGCAAATCAGTTTTCCCTATGAGTTGAAGAGAAGCTAAATAAGAGGTTTGAAGGGAGACAAAGAGGGCATGGTCAAGGAGGAAGGGGAAGCAGTAGGTCATCTGGAGGCCAAAATGAAACCCAAAAGAAAAATGAAGATGTGGGTACTAGCAGGAACTAGAGGAATGAGGGTTTCAACCGCTCCCGTGATCAAGACTTTGGAAATCAGAGAGGAAGAGGTAGAGGACGTGGACAAGGAAGAGGAGGCTTTCGTGGTACCTATTTCCATTGCAATGAAGAAGGTCATCATGCCTTTGAATGCCCTCAACGACAAGGAAGGATAGATAGGAGAGCTGAGGGTCAACCTAGGGTTGCTCATGTGGATGAGGATGCACAGTCATCACATTCAAAGGATGTAGAACAAGGAGAGACCTTGGTAAATGAAAGGGTCCTACTAAGTGGTGAGATTGAACTAGGACAAAGTAGTAGTTTGTTTTGTACCAGATGCAAGTGTGAGGATAAATGTTGTGATGTGATCATTGATGGTGGTAGCACTGATAACTTGGTATCAGAGGAGATGGTCTCTAAGCTGAAGCTCAAGAGGGAGAAACATCCCCAGCCCTATTGGATTGCTTGGGTGAAAGATGATCATAAGGTCCTGGTAAGTGAACAATGTCTCATAAAATTCAAAATTGGGAGTTACCATGATGAAGTTCTTTGTGATGTTATTCCAATGGATGTTTGCCATCTATTGTTGGGTAGACCGTGGCAGTTTGATAGGCATGCAATACATGATGGTCATGCAAACACATACTCTCTAACAAAAGATGGAGTTTGCCATAAACTAAAGCCCATGAAAAGGGAAGGTGAAAAGGTATGTAGCAGTGCTAGGATTTGTCTTGTTGATAGAAGAAAGTTTTTAGATTGAATGAAACATTAGCGTATGTGTTATGCTTTGATTCCTAGGAAAGATAAAGAAGGTAGTAGTAAAATACCACTTGAAGTTTCAGATTTACTAGGTGAGTTTGGAGATATTATCTCTGATAATGTTCCAGAAGGATTACCACCAATAAGGCAAATCAGTCATCAGATAGATTTAATCCTAGGAGCTAGTTTTCCTAACAAGGCTACTCATAGGATGACTCCTACTGAAACTGAGGAGCTAAATAGACAGGTTCAGGAACTATTGAGGAAGGGCTTGATTCGGGAGAGCCTAAGTCCATGTGCAGTACCTGCAGTACTAGCACCAAAGAAGGATGGAGAGTGGAGGATGTGTACATACTCTCGAGCTATAAATAGGATAACCATCAAATATCGGTTTCCTTTACCAAGAATGGATGATCTTATGGATTGCTTGAGTGGAGCTCAGTACTTCACAAAGATAGATCTCAAGAGTGGTTATCACCAGATACAGATTCGAGAAGGAGATGAGTGGAAAATAGCCTTCAAGACCAAGGAGGGTCTTTATGAGTGGTTAGTCATGCCCTTTGGATTGATGAATGCCCCAAGCACCTTCATGCGGATTATGAATGAGGTACTTAAGAAGTTCTTGGGAAAATTTGTTATTGTCTATTTGGATGATATTTTAATTTTTAGCAAGACTTTCAAAGAACATTTATTGCATATTCATAGTGTCCTTGAAAGGTTAAGGGAAGAGAAACTATTAATTAATTTGAAGAAGTGTATCCTTGAAAAAAGGGAGTTAGTCTATTTGGGGTTTGTTATATCACCTGAAGGTCTTAAAATGGATCCAAAGAAGGTAAAATCCATCTTGTAATGGCCTACTCCAAGGTCTTCTACTAAGGTAAGATCATTTCATGGTCTGGTTAGTTTTTATAGGAAGTTTATTAAGAATTTCAGTGGCATATGTGCACCCCTAACTGACACAATAAGAGGGGATAGAAAAGAGTTCAAATAGACTGCAGCAACTGCGAGAAGTTTTGAAATGCTAAAGAAGAAGGTGACAGAACAACTTGTGTTGGCACTTCCAGATTTTAGAAAGGTGTTCCAGGCGGATTGTGATGCTAGTGGCAGTGCTATTGGGGCTGTATTGAGCCAAGAAGGTAAGCCTATTGCATATTTTAGTGAAAATTTGAATGATGCAAAGAAGAAGTATTCTATTTATTATCAAGAGTTCTATGCAATAGTTCGGGCCTTAAAGAAATGGAGGCATTATTTATTGCCAAAGGAATTTGTTTTGTATATGGATCATCAGGCATTACAATACCCAAATAGCCAAGGTAAATTGAATCAGAGGCATATGAAGTGGGTAGAGTTCTTGTAGAGCTATACATTTGTGTTGAAGCATAGAAGTGGAAAATCTAATAGGGTTGCAGATGCACTAAGTAGGAGACAGTTGTTACTAATAGTAATGAAGGGTTGAAGTAGTTGGGTTTGATGAACTCAAGAATTTGTACCCTGATGATCCTGATTTTGCTGAAGAGTGGAAAGCTTGTAAAGAGCCTGTTGTTGTAGATAGAACTAAGTGGTTAGACTATTTGATTTAGGATGGTATGTTATTCAAGGGCGGCCAATTGTGCATTCCAAGGAGTTCCATGAGGGAAAATCTAATTAAGAAGAAACACAGTGGAGGGATGGCAGGACATTTTGGTTGAGATAAGACCATTGCCATTCTTAGAGAACATTATTTTTGGCCTCGGATTTCACAAGATGTGAAGAAGTTTGTACAGAGTTGCCAGGTTTGTCAAGTTGCCAAGGGATTTAGCCACAATACTGGACTACATCATCCATTGCCTGTTCCATCAAAGCCATGGGAGGACATAAGTATGGATTTTGTTCTTGGATTGCCGAGGACACAAAGGGGTAATGACTCAATATTTGTGGTGGTTGATAGGTTCTCCAAAATGGCACATTTCATTCCATGCCACAAAACTCATGATATTGTCCATATTGTAGACTTGTTTTTCAGAGAGCTGGTAAGACTACATGGTCTTCCAATGAGTATAGTTTCTGACAGAGACACTAAATTTGTGGGGTATTTTTGGAGAACAGACTTGAAATTCAGTTCCACACATCACCCATAGACTGACAGCCAAACGGAAGTGGTAAACAGAAGTCTGGGCCATTTGCTGAGATGTTTAGTTGGGAATAAGCCCAAGGGGTGGGATTTGATTCTACCACAAGCCGATTTTTCTTACAATAACTCTATAAATAGGAGTACTGGTAGATCCCCATTCCAAATTGTGTATATGGAAGTAGCCCAAGGATTGCACCAGAATTGAGGAAGATAGAGCAAGGGGAGAGGACAAGTGCTGAAGCTGAAGAATTCACTGAACATATAAATGCATGTAATATATGAATTGAAAATAGCATGAAAAGTAAATGCATCTAATGCATCTAAGTAATTGAACATAGACACTTAACACTAGATATGATTACCCAGAAACCATCCAAAGAGAAGGTAAAATTGTGGTTGGGATGACACCCACAAATCTTCACTATAGCCAATTAAGGTTACAATGATTTTCTCATCAAACATGATATGCCTTGTAAGAGGCCTACCCTATTAAAGGCTTACAAGGACTGTTAAGTCCCACCTTGTTAGAGGATTTTAACACCCTCCAAGAAGTGTGTCTGGCTAAAGGACTTCTAAACATCCACTTGGAATGTCACCCTATTAAAGGATTTACAATAACCTATTAGGACTACTCTACCTAGGAGATTTAACTAAAATCACCTGTTAGGATGTTTTAGCATAGATCTTGTGATTGGCTTTAGTTGCCTAATTAAAGATCAAACTTGTATAGTGTCCTTCTTGATCCTCTCTGATCTGGTGTAAAAATTGTTGTATCCTTTTGTTCTTTGTTCTCCTTCAATTGATTCTACAATTCACTCTCACTGCTAAGCCACCTTGAAATGCATTGTAAACAAATTCAATCATTCACCCCTTTGTTACCTCCTATAACATTATCTCTCACACTTTCTATTCATTCACTCACATCTAATTGTTGGGGCTTCATCTTCCTTATAAATACGTTGATGGCTTAGTGTTAGGTATGAATCTACAGCTAAGATTCATCCTTTTTCCATTTAATCCTTCCTATTTTTTGATTGGTTGCATGTAAACACATAGGGATTATGCAAATAGATTTGTTCTTATCTTTAAAGAATTGAAATCTAACCTTATGTTAACTTGAAAATGGTTTACATAGTTGTTTGTACAGTCACAAACAAATATGTCCAATTTGTGTTGCTCGGCACTTGAACTTACTAATGCTTAGCACATATTATAATTCTATTTCTAACTTGGCACCTGAACCACTCAGTATCTACTATTTACTTGGCACTTGAAGCACTCAGTGTGTACTATCTGCTCAGCACTTGAGTGACTTGGCACTCATTGCAACATGGCATAGTCTTATATTTACATATCATACTTGACATGCATTACTAGTTCAACATAAAACTAAGTAAATGTCTTAAGTGTGTTGACACTCAATTTTCAAAACCATTCTAAGATCAACAATCTCCCTATTTGACATGAGTGTCAAAAAGCATTTATCTATAGATAATCAATCTAATCTTCTTGAGTATAATATATTCACAACTCAACTTATATACAAAACTTCAAATTTTCAATTTTTTGTAATAACCTATATACCTCAAAATTTATAACTCCCCCTGAGTTAATGTGCATGATCTTTACCAAAAATCTATTCTCCATTCTAAGTAGATTTATCTATTATTGATACTCTTTGTCTTCAATCTTTATCTTCAATGTATTTTCAACTAATGCTCTATCATTTGATATGCTCTGCTTCTATTCTATTCTAATCTTTCTTTCTTATTTATACTCTTGTACTCTCCCCCTTTGGTTTATCTCCCCCTTACTCTTTTCTTTCTCTACCTTTTTTCTTTTATCTCCCCCTTTTTGACACTTATGTCAAAGGTTATATACACTTAGAGTGTATTTTTCCAAAAAGGATCTATGAACCTCCATAATTATCTTTAGAGTTGCATCCCAGTTGTCACATGCAACATCCAGTAACTTGAGTTGGATTGCCAGCTTGTCTACTAGGTGAACAAGGCCATCTATTGTAAAAAGATGAGGATCTTTCTTTAAACAATTTTCTACATATCCTAGCTCTTTATGGAGTATTTCCATATGTGGGGTGAGGAAGGCTTGAGTTTGTGTCAACTTGTCTCTTATATTAGCCTCTTCTATTGTTATTAACATAGCTAGTTGACTTTGTGATTGAAGCAATGCATGAAAATGCTTCTCACTTTGAGCTAGGTTTTGTGGTAGTTGCATACTTGATACATTGAGATTTCTCTCCAGATTTAGAATTCTATGTCTTTTTTCTTGATTGAAGAGTGTTGGATCACCCAGTTTAGTATATACTAAGAAAATATTCTCCAATACTTTCTTCACATCTTCCACCTTTGTGGTTAGTGCAACTTGAGTAAGTGCAATCTCTCCAAATATTTTCTCATTTACTTTATTTTGGAATTTCTTCTTTGACCACTCAAGAAGTTTTGCACTTGTTTCAATATCTTCATTATTGACCTTCTCAACAATGTCTGATAATTCTTTCAATAGAGGCTTTGTTGCTTCAGGTGTAGGCAAGTTAAATGCATCTAAGAAGATCTCCTTGATGTCTTGTAATGCTTGCCTTTGCCTACATTCCTTTCTAAGTATTTCTTGATGTTTCTTCTTTTCCAAAGCTTGTTGTAACATGTTTATTTGTCCTAGTGTTAGTGTTGCATAATCAAACTGAGGTATCATTATTTCTTCACCTAAAGTTACATCACCATAGTGAGTTACCTTGTCAACTTTTGTAGAGCATGAGCCTGGTGCTAAAATGTGTAGTGGTATTTCCTGTCTGCTCGTCTTCTAAAGGATTTTTGTAGGAGTGCTTGATGTTGGTAATGTTACCAATGCTTGAATAGCTTCTTGCTCCTTCTCCTTTGGTGTATCCTTTCTTTCTTCAGATATGCTCCCATAAATCACAATTATTTGAGTTGCACCTAGTGGTTGTGTTGTAGGTACAGATGTGTCTATCTATCCTATTTGATATATTGTTGTTGTTTCCTTTTCCTCTTCTTTGGTAGTCTTCCCCTACTCAACTATGTCTTCTTTGATTCTTGTGTCAACCTTGATAGATGTATTTTCAATTTTTTGAATCAAAGGTTGATCACTAGTAGATAAAGGGATGGCAAAAGGTGGTTCTTATGTTTTCACCTTATCCCTTGTGATGTCAACTACTACCTTCTGAAGTTCATCAACACTTACCAATACTGGATTTTCACATAATCTTGCTTGTAGTGTGGATTGGTCAAGAATCTTCTTCGGATCTTCTACAATTAAGGGATTGATGTTTTGAGCTAAGCTATTAGGAACATCCTTAATAGTTATGATTTATGCAGGTATAATGGTATCATGAGGAGGGCTCATAGTTGGCATTTGTGTATCTTGTACACTCTAATCTTCTTGTTGCTCTTCAGCTATAGCCATGTCTTCATATTTCTTTTGTGTCTCATCCTCAATAGTATCCTTTTCTTTATCTTCTTCCTCCTTATCATTGTTGTCATCACCATTATTTATTCCCTCAAAGAGATCTTCTTCTCCTTGTTTGATAGTTGTCAATCCATAAATCAATTTCCACATTTGTATGGATTTCTTCACAACATCTTCAATATTTTCTAAAGAATGTTGAACGCCCTGTATTTTGGTGCAAACCTTCCGCCATACTTCTCGTTGGCCTTGATAATCTACCCTTTTGACAATTTTGGCATTACTTGGGCTAGTGTGGATTCTCTAATTTGTTTCTCCAAGTTTAAACAATAATGCCACTTATTTTCAAAAATATTATATAATTCTTTTGGCATAGTTTTATCTAATTCAAGTGGGGTGTTCTTGAACTTAGACATCATTTCATAAATTGATTCGTCAATCAAGTTCTGCTCTTCCCTACCAAGTTTTTCAAAATCAATACTTTTCAATCTAGATAAATATGCATTGTTTCTAACATTTTCACAGAGATTCTCAAGATCAAATTTTGGTGGATGACTTACCACTCTAAATTGGCTTGTATCCTCTAATTTTGTCCTCTCATCATCAATTTTTGGCTATGCAATATATTTTCTTCTTTGCTTCTTTTGTTCTAGCCCTTCTTGTTTTGTAGCCTTGGCCTTTTCTTTGGCCTTTTATGTAGTGGCCTGTGTGCTTGCCCTAGTTTTTCATGTTGTAGGATTTGCTTGACTTGGCTTAGCAATCTTTTTAGACTTTTTCTTTTCCACAGGTTGTGCTTTGGCCTTTCTCTTCTTTGGTTTTGCCTGTACTGGTGCTTCCTCTGCACCTTCTACCTCTTCCTCATCCTTATCTTCTCCCAATCTTTGGGTTATTGCAAGAGGTTCTTGAGCTGGTTCATGTTCTTCCTCTTCATCCTCTTCATCTTCTTCTTCTTCTTCACCTATACCTTCACCAAATTTTGCCTTTAATTTCTTCACCAATTTGTCTTTTTTCTTTAGTATGAAGGTTGTCTTCAATTCCATCTCAACTTTGGATTTCATGACATCATACTTTCCAAATATTTAGCTAATTTATCAACTTCTTCAGCTAGAAGTGCAGTGATAGTAGCTGAGGCTTTATTAACATTAATTTCATAGCCTAGGGGTCTTAGCCATCTTACCCTAGGTATGGCAACCTATACATGTGTATAGTCAATATCAACAAGAAAGAATATGTCATCATAATACTATTCAACCAAAGAAATTGGTATTCTCATCCTCTATTCCATAGACTTCTTGAAGTCTTCAAAATAGCTTGTCATGATAGTCTCAAAGTTATCTCCCATTTGCTCAATATACTCATTGACTTGAACTGCTACTAATCTGTTTGTCTTCCAACTTACCTTACCAAAGGATGGGAATGTGTTTTGAACATAGAAAAATATGCAAATTAGGATTGCTCCAAACTTACACTATGCACTCTGTGTTTTTCTAATGGCACCTAGGTTCTCATTTATCTATTGCAATTGTAGTTCAGCTAGATCATAGGTATGATCCCTCTTTACAATTTTATAGCCCACATATACTACAATGCAAGGTACATTGTTTAACCTTCTTGATTGATAAAACTTGTGAGAAATTACCCTTATGGAAAAGTCCAATAAACGATCTGTGATAGTATCAATAGTCATTCCATGTTTGTTCCATTTTGCTCTTGTGTTTTCTCAATAACTTCCTTTGAGTCACTTCACAAGGTCTTTGGCCGATCTAGGGTTGGAAAACTAGTTACCCTATGAACTATTCTCTTTGACATTTTAATGGGACCATCTTCTAGCCATAAGCATCCATCATATATTCTACTTAGCACTATCTTGATCCATTCTATTTTGAACATTGTGGGGAAATCTAGGGCATGGATCAAACCCTTTCTTTCAAAAATTTTAATTTCTTCTTTTAGAATGCCATTTTTACATAATTTTTCATATGCTTGCCTTATTTCCATGTCTCCTATTCCACCTATTTTGTAGTTAGAGCATTTTTTGACATCTTGGAC
The DNA here is from genome assembly GCA_028749045.1 of Cupressus sempervirens. NCBI lineage: Eukaryota > Viridiplantae > Streptophyta > Pinopsida > Cupressales > Cupressaceae > Cupressus > Cupressus sempervirens. The sequence goes on from CM053793.1 coordinate 63,261,175, forward strand.
CATCATGACCTTTGGAGGAATTACGGAAAGTGTGCCTAATGGGTCTTGTTTATATGCAACATCTAGAATTGCTCTAAAGTTTGGTTGCTTTACTTCATTGATAACTAATTGAATGCTAACTAATTGAACATTCAAAACTTCTTGACCCTCTACATTCCTTCAACTAGACACCATTTGGCAAGCTAAGGTTTAACAAATTTTAAACTACGTGACTCAACTTATGAAGAATACCTTGGAAATTCGATGAGCTAGAGTTGGATCGTTGCTGGAATCAGTGCAATCGCTTCAAAATTGGTTTTTGAGACACCTTCTGCACTCCTTGTAATTGATTGTGTTTGAAATGACAAATAATGAATGAAAATTAACCTTATACCCTCCAAAATGCTTGTACAGCTATAAACTCGGCATCAACATGATTTCAATTTCACTTGGCATCTACTAACATGACCATCACTCAACAGTTACTATAGGCTAAGCATCAACTAGCTAACCTAGCAACTTGACATTAACTAGTATTTCACTTAGCACACACAGAGAACTTTTCATGCTTGGAAAAAACATGAAAACTTGAAGTTTTAACCTTGAATTTTCTACAACTCTGTGCATCTTTATTCATGCTAATGTAATCTTTTCAATGTTAATTTCTTTTGGAACTAATGTAGGATATAATACTTTTGAATATCAGTCCCACATACCTCCTATTGCTTAGTTTGATAAAGTGTGACCATTTGACCTATTAGGTGAAGAGATCCCTACTTCATTTGATGTATTGCCTCCATCTTTCTTCTTCCATGTCTTGTCAATCTCATTCTTGATGTGTTCAACATCTACCTTGCCTTTACCTTTATCAAATTCACAACTTGGTGCCTTGGACCTTGTTGGATAATGTTTACTAATATGACTAGTCTTCAAGTAGTTGAAACATGTAGTTTGACTCAACCACCTCTTGTAATTAGTGCTGAAATGAGTCCTAATGCAGTTTTTAAGAACATGTCCATATTCCTGATAATTGTGGCAACTATATCTTGTATTGTAATCCCAGTTATAGGAATTTCTAGAGCTTCTTATCTTTATTGGCTTGCTTGATGACCATGTGGACTTGGATCTACATTCAAAGGTTCTATGTGCATACTTCTAACAGTTGTAGCAATATCCTTCAAATTTTGGTACATACATGGTTCTAGTTTTGCATTCATGTGCCTAATGACCTTGTTTATTGCACTTATGATAGTAGACCATGTCCTTAGGCTTAGAATTTTGATTTGTATTCTTACTCCTACACACATTAAAGGTATGCCCTTTCTTTCCACAATTATGACAAGTGGGTTTGGAGTTCTTACTTTTGTTGTTCCTTTCCTCAGCATCTTTGGATGATTCTCCTTCTTCAGTGCTTTTGTAGCCCAATCCTGATGTGTCTCTATTGGATCTAGGGGATTTTAGTAATTTCTCAAAGTACTTGATGGCTTCATTTGGCTTGTTGAAGCTTTCAGCAAATTCCTTTTCTCTTTTTAGGTCATTCTACAGTTGTTCATTCTACAACTTTAATGTAGTTATCTCAATGTCTTTGACATTCAACTCATGATGAGCATTCATCATTTGGCTTAAGGTATCCAATTGCATGTTTGAGATCCTCGATAGCTTTGTTGACTTTTAATCCAATCTATTTGCCAAAATTCTTTTGTCTTCTTCAATCATGGCCTTGTCTTCTATAGCTTTCTTCTTTTATTCAATCACATCACACAGTAGTATAGCCTATGATTCTTGCTCCAACTTACAATTTATGATTTATTCAGCTTGTGCTCTATTTTTCCCCATTAGATCTATAATTTTTGCATCAAATTCATTGGAGTTATCATCTACAAATAGCTTTGTGGTGTCAATCTCTTTATATTGTGTGTCATTTTTTGTTATGGCAATCTCTTTCCTTCTTTTCAGAGAACTCTTCAAAGCATCTCTAGCTTCATTCAGTTGATGTAGTATGAGATGTATCTCAATCTCCTAGTTCTCAATGGTCTTTCCCAATTTGTAGACTTCCATTTCAAGATATTTTCTCTAAGCTGCAAAGCTTCTTCTTTTGAGAACTAGGCTCTAATACCAATTGTTGGAATTACAAATAGGAAACATGTACTTCTGAGAGGGGGGTGAATCAAAAGTTCAAACTTTAGCTATTAAAACTTTAACCATTCATTAAATGCATGTAATATATGAACTGAAAATAGCATGAAAAGTAAATGTATCTAATGCATGTAAGCAATTGAACATACACACTTAACACCAGATATGATTACCCAAAAACCCTCTAAAGAGAAGGTAAAACTAAGGTGGGGATGACACCCACAAATCTTCAATACTGTAGCAATAAAGTGTAGCCAATTAAGGTTACAATGGTTTGACCATGAAACATGATTTTCCCTATGAAAGGCCTACCTTATTGAAGCCTTACAAGAATTGTTAAGTCCCACCTTGTTAGAGGATTTCAAAACCCTCTAAGAAGTGTTTCTAGCTAAAGGACTTCTAAACATCCACTTGGAATTTCACCCTGTTAAAGGATTTACAATAGCCTATTAGGACTACTCTACCTAGGAGATTTAACTAGAATCACCTATTAGGATGTTTCAGCATAGATCTTGTGATTGGCTCTAGTTACTTGATTAAAGATCAAATCAGTATAGTATCTTTCTTGATCCTCTTTGATCTTACATAACAATTGTTGTCTCCTTCTGTTCTTTGTTCTCCTTCAACTGATTTTGCAATTCACTCTCACTGCTAATTCACCTTGAAATGCATTGTAAACAAATTCAATCATTCACCCCTTTGTTACCTCCTATAACATTATCTCTCGCACTTTCTATTCATTCACTCACATCTAATTGTTGGGGCTTCATCTTCCTTATAAAGACTTTGGTGGCTTAGGGTTAGGTATGAATCTACGGTTGAGATTCATCCTTTTTACCCCTTAATCCTTCCTATTTTTTGATTGGTTGCATGTAAACACATAGAGATTATGAAAATATATTTTTTCTTATCTTTAAAGAATTGAAATCAAACCTTATGTTGGCTTGAAAATGGTTTACATAGTTGTTTGTGCAATCACAAACAAATATGTCCAATCTGTGTTGCTCGGCAATTGAAGTTACTAATGCTTGGCACATACTATAATTTTGTTTCTGACTCAGCACCTAAACTACTCAACATCTATTATTTACTCGGCACTTGAATCACTCAACATGTACTATCTACTTGGCACTTGAGTGACTCAGCACTCATGGCAACTCAGCACAATCTTGTATTTACATATCATACTCGGCATGCATTACTAATTTGATATAAACTAAGTAAATGTCTTAAGTGTGTTCACACTCAATTATAAAAACCATTCAGAGATCAACACTTTGCATTTGAAAAACATCAAAAATATATATTAGATTGCATTTGCATTCTTCCAAATGCTTCGTATTAGTTTGGTTTGGTTGCTAATTTCTCGGTTCTGAGAGTGAATAGCAAAACCCTAATTAATTAGAAGGCAATAGATCTCTTTGTTTAGTCATACCAAATGGACAATCCCATGTTTATTTTGGGATTTTACTGACATGTAAAGATCATATTGAAGTGTGTGTGGATTTAAAGGCCCATAATTAGCACATACACTTCTAGCACCCACCGTGGGTAGAAAAATCAATTTTCTGGCCTCAACTTTTAATCATTTTTCAACATTCTAACATTTTTATTAGTACAATTTGGTGAATTCTCACACAAAGAAAATGAATCTTAGCATTTACTTATGTACTTTCTTGCACAATAAAGTCTATTCTCGTAAGAAGAAAGAAATTTTATCGTGCAACATACAGTACTTCCTTGCATGGTATCCTATAGTCTCATGTGAGATTCAACACCACTAAAGGCATAATTGCATTTTTTAACTCTATTTTTCAATAATGTCTTTGATCTGCCACTTGTTTCTAAAGCATTTATTTTTTACTTTTGATTTTTAAGTAGTTTAATAGTTGTTTGTAGATCGATTGACAAAGACACCTTGATACAGACATACAAACAATACTAACAGTTTGATTGTAGGATGTTTAGTAAAAGATTCTCTTATCAAAGAATAAATTCAAACCTACTCAAATAATGTGTCTACTCTAATGATTTCTTATGTACATATTTTATTATTTATTAGGGCTTGTGAACTTCATAGGGATTTAGATAAAGAAATAGAGGAGTAAGCTCTTTGCTACTTAGAAGTGATGCCCAAGAGTAAATCAGAAACCTAGATGCCTTTGGAAGACAGTACCCAAGGGAGGCAAGAATGTTAGTAGTTCTCCCAAGCAAATATTTTTATGAAGAGATGACAATTTCCTTTCAAGAAAATCAAAATCTTGGAAAAAGACATATTGGGATTGATAAGCTAACTCAGTTATGAACATATTTGGTGTGTTGGGTAAGGTGACAAGGTAGAGGAGTATGCTATTTTCCCTTTGGAAAAATTAGAAACTTTGACCCTTGAATCTGAGTCAACCTTTAGAGGGCCTATCAGAGAAATCCAACCTCTGGAAATGACACAAGTGAGCACCCACCTTTTTCTAGTGATTCCAACTCACTCTAATAAAGAAACTTTGTATAGAAAAAGACTCCAAATCCATGTTAATTTCTTCTTCTTGATTTTGATATCACATATCAAGAAGAGGCTTTATCTGTTGCACTGAGTGGTGCCACCCCTAGTCTTGCTGGTCAAGTGTGTGCACTTACAAATTTTGGTGTGGGCTAATAGCCTCAACTTCATTCATGAAGCCACTAGGGATTAATATGAATGGAAACCAAGTAATAACTTTGTAGATAGTTACTACCTGGTTCACCTCTAAAAGAGGGCATAATCTTTGTGCAAGGAGGTTGAAGAATCTCTCCTATAGATCCTCACCATAGGCATGTACTTGGATGCTAGAAGGTGGTATACACCCTTGAACCCTGCCACAAGGGTGCTCATTGAGTGTATATTTTATTAAGTCCTTGGAATACACCAAAAACATGGGCACCCTCTAGTGGGTTGACACAGTTGTGTGAGATGCATGCATGTGCATAAGTTGTGAGACAAAGATTTTGTTGCCTCTACCATTTTTGGTTTTAGGGATAAAAGAGTGTCTTTTTTGAGCCTACTAATTATCCAAACAACAAAAGGTCAAGAATCCCCCATCCTTTTGAGTTTCTTTTTCCTCGATCATATTGTTTACGACAACTATTTACATCCCTTGTCCAAAAAACAATTGTTTGTCCACAAACCAACATCATGTCCAAAAAAATTGAAAATGATGTTCATATCCACCTGAAACTTACCAATATTGTTGGTATTTTATTTAGAAACTTCCAAAATCATTAGAATCTCTTCAAATACGATCCAAACCTATCAATTTTGTCCTATCCTTGCTTGCAGTTCTGCAAAAATTCATGCAAGATAACACCTTTTATGACTATTAGTTTGTGTTTCTTTGTGTGGCTTGTTTTATTTTCTCACATGAGAAGCTAAGAATCCTCATGCAAAATTATACCTAAACATTAAAATTTTGGTCAAAAACTAGTCTTTGCTATCAACTTGTCAATCCCATGTATGGCTTTGTCTGAATCCTCTTGGAGAAAACACTTGAAAAATCATTTTTTTGAATTCATTTCTAGTTCATTGTACTTCCTCATATGGCTTTTCCTAAATCCTTGCATGAACTTTGGTCATAAATTGTTGAAATTGCTCTGCCATAGGTGTTTTCTTGCTTAGTTATCTATATTTCACTATCAGAAGGTCATTTCCTCATGCAAGTCTATCCAAAATTATCTAAAAATAGTGAGCTATTATGAGCTTCCTTATCAAAAAATTTAGTCATTTATCTATCTATAATAGTGGAAAACTCATACATATTATTTAATTGATCACTTGTAATTCACACATGAACTAGTCTCCTTACTTGGTTATCCTAATTTCCTCTCTTGTGTTTGTTATAACTTATGTCACGATAGTCAAAACTCTTGGTTGTTCTAATAATTTCTTAGACTATTTGTACCTAGATATACAACACACTTACTTACTTTGAGACAACATTCTAGTGTGATCCTTTTTTAAACTTGGTTTTAAGTCATTGTCTATGAATATTGCAACAAGGAGTGAAAATGTGTTTCCTCCCCATAGACCAAGATGAATTAGAGGTAGAGGTCAAAATCATGGTCAAGGTCATTCTCAACCATACATATATTCTAAGTATAGTGAAGAGTCTTCAAGATATCCTTCACATATTAATTCACATGTTCGTCGAAGATTATTTTACATCCACTTGCAACAAGTTAGGAACCCATTACATCAAGAACATCGTAATCTTCACAAGACACCTACATCTTTCAACAAAACAGGTGAACATTTGGTTGAAACAGCTATATATGGTTGAAACAGCTATATAACATAAACAAACTAAACCTTATGACATTCCTAGAATGACAGATAAAATCACGAAATGGGTGAACATAGTACGAGAACAAATGAAGAGGAATACCAATGAAATGAAAAGAAGAAAGTTGCTTACAACTATACCAACAAATACTGGGAAACTAGAGAGATACCCCAAGAAGACATACAAAAATGCCATAAGGATAAAAACTTTTAGAAAATGATGGAGATCTTACTTCATGATGAGAAGGAGAAATATTTCCTCAGAATTGCTCAAGAAGGAGCAAAATTACCTCAAAACTTCAACATTGAAATAATTGCTACACAAGAAGAATAAACTGAAACTTCCAAGTTACAAAAACAACTCTAGGCTATGTAAAAGAAATTGGCCAAAATGTTGCTTGACAAGGATAAACCAACTAAAACATACATGATAGACACCATTTGTCCATTTCCTTTCGATAAAGACTTGGACATGCCTCCTTTTCCTAAAGGAGTAGAGTTACCCAAATACAACAAATACCTAGGAACATCTAATCCTCAAGACCACTTATGTGAGGCCTCACTTGCTCTGCCCTAACATAGATGACATATTTGCATTATGATATTTCTAATTCAATGTTTTGATACACTTTTAAGACTATAGGGTTATATCATTTTAATATCTACATTTTGACAATCTACACTTATGTTTGCACATTGGAACTAAATGATATATTTAATGATTTCATTCATGTTCTAATCTATTGCAATTACTTTGATAAAAACTGAATTGTAAAAATTCTTGTAATGTGAAATTGTAATGTTTAAGTGAAAATTAGAGTTAAAGGATAGATTGTGATATGCACTAACACCTAATTCACATGCCTAGGGACTCATTAGTCATGGATTCAATATTTTGTCACTGTGATAAAAAATAGTTTATGAAGTTTTTTAGAATATTAATTAAATGACCATGTTAAGTAAATTTTTATGTTCATAAGTAAATTTTGATATTTTAATGTTTTGAATGTGTTATGTGAAAATGATTAGAAAAAGTAAGTTAATTGGAAATGATGAAATATGAAACCCTAATGTTTGAAGTGATAATGATTTATTGCACAAATTTACATATTTCTTACATGATTTTCTTGGACTATTGATGCTCAAGTTTAGTGTGCAGGAATTTAACCATGGGATTTAATGGGCAACCAAGGCTCAAACCCATGTGAACATGACATGGTCAAGGTTGAATTGGTGGAAAAGATTCAAACCTCATTGCAATGTGTTTTATTTCATAAACGTGATTTGTATGTGTGTGTAATAGTTTAATTCATATATAATTAAAGACATGTCACTATAAATGTAATGTGTTATTTTTGTGTCACTTGACACTTGTGTTGTCCATGTGTTAATAACTTGTCATTTAGGATGTTGGGTAAAAGTCACCTAATCTAAACCTAACCCAATGCAATACCCAAGTTAACCCCTTATGGTAGAGTGTTAGAAGAAGTCTCCATCAAGGGAAATTCGAGTTTTGACTTCCTATTAACTTTTAAGGATTAAAAAATGGTCCTAGGGAGTTATTTTGGTGAAAAATAAGTGCTCTCATGATAGTGATATGGGTTGGGGATCTAAATTTAACCTTTAGTAGGCCTAGATGACCTTGGGAACCCTCCAAACAAGTCACTTTCTTAGAATTTCGAAATTAAAGAGCTCACATGTTTCTTCCTATTGGTCAAGATTACAATTTTGGTAGGGACAAGGATATAAGAGATAGTGGCTTGATGTTTTTGCCAAAAAAAGATAATGGGAGTGTCTTTTTAGTGGACCTAGACAAACTAGTAGAGTGTTCACCCACTCTCTAAGTTTAGAGACAATGAGGGTTTTCAAGGGAGAAGGCCAAGGAAAGGACCTCTTCAAAAACTATCATTTTCCTTTTTTCTTGGATTGAAGGTCAGTTCCCATGCCATTATTTTCATTGAAGTTGCATAATATTTTTGAATCTATGTTCATGTCAAAATGAAACTATGCATTATGTGTTGTGTTGTAAACATTGTGATGTGTTTATTGTTGCATTGTTTTACTTATTTTGCCTTGTTTTCTTTTCTTTTTTACATGATTTTTGTTCATGGGTGTGAGGATTTCACTCACCCTTTGGGAAGGGACAAGAAGTCCAGGGTGAAGGGATTAGTTCGGCTTGACAATGTAGTTGAGAACCTTGGAGTATGGGCTCCATTGTATGCCATAATCATTCATATATTGCTTGGGGATAATAAGGAAAGTATGGTGGAGAGAGGAAATTTATGGAGAATGGGCTCTAAGGAAGATATAGTCAATGGTAGTGTGTTGGGAGGATGATTGTGAAAGCCCTAAAAGGGCATCAAATTGGCTAATTTTTGAAAGCCCCAAAAGGACATGGAAATTATTCATTGTAGATATTGTTTGATATGGAAAGTCTCCTATTTGAAAAGCACACCTTTGCCCTATGTTTATGGTTCCATTGGTGAACCATTATGAAATATCCTTGGGATGGAATTATTCAAGTGTTGAAATGTAAAGTATGTGCATTTGCAGGATTGTATATGAAACCTAGTTTGAGCTTTGTTCCCCTAGCTCAGGGGTGGTCTCTTTGGATGCCTATGATTGGGTGGAGAGTACCCATGGTTCTTGTTGTTTTCTTTGTGATGCATTTTCAGATTTTGAGCTCATAGGAGCAATGGAAACAAGCTTAGAATGGTCATCTTGTAGATGTTGCTTGAAGGAGAAAACTTGTCTTGGTGAATTGTACATGTATTGGAGAATCTCTCTCCATCTTATTCATGGTGTTGCAATGAAAGATTGCATAGTAGCAAGGAAGGGATATGCCATTTTGTAATGTAGTTGAAAGAATGAAGTCCTTCTTTATGTTATTGAATATTGCATTATAAGGATAAACCCTTCATCTATGCCTTGGTGCATTGCATTTTAAAAGTGGACTCTTCATTGTGTAAGCATTGTTGTGGAGAATGAATTCATGTGAGAAATAAAGAAACTTGGATACTTTCATATGTAACTACCTTGTAAGATTTAATAGTATGCTTAGTTTCATTGAGATGTAAGATTGATTTATCATTACAGATGGGATGTAAAGAGTTCAATTCATTTAGGGATTTTGTTACTTTCAAACTTCATAGAAAAGATTAGACATTGATTTTCATCATGTTCATTTTTTTTTAAATCTATGAAGTGTGCATATAGATGTAGTTCAATAGAATAGATCATATAAAGAAAAGGCTCATTATGTATTATCTCAATAAGGAAATTCATGTAAAACTCCATCGGTGATATGAGAGAGAAATCTACTAGTTTCATGTTTGATTTTGATACAAATACATTTCATGTGTTAAACTATTAGTCAAGTGTTTTTTAATAGATTGAAAATTCTATACATGTGTAGATAAATGTTAAAACAACATCAAATCTATCACCAAAAAAATCATCTTAATATCATAGTTGAAATATAATAAAATAAGTCAAATATATAACATAGTTTAAACTCCATAAGAGAAAATATGTTGTAGATGCACATTTTACTTCTCTAGATTTTGTATGAGGAAGTGTAAAAATTCTCCCTGTCAAGACCAAATAATATAGACCAATATAATATTCAAAAAAGAATATTCCTTAGAATCTCCTATTTAAAATACTAATAAAATAATATTCCCTATCTAGGAGACAAGATATATATTAACACAAAACAATTACCTAAAGGGTTAAGACATGTCTAATAGTCAAAAACATAATAACTTGAAGGTACCGAGCCCATACATCCCTTGGAAAGCAAGTGGTTGGCATGCTTAGTGGAGAAGTATGTCTCACTCAAAACAAAAATACAATAAAATAAAATATCTTGAGGAGCCAACCCCATGATTAGAAAGGACATTCAATATAAACTTTTAAAATAAAACATATCCTTAAGCACATCGATATCTTGCAAAGATGGGAATGGTGGTCCATGGTTTTTTCCCCCATCACACCCCATCATTTAGCCTTAGCCAATCTTGGAGGAAAGGCCATCTTTTGTGCAGATCACCTTTAACTAGCATTTCAATCTTTGACACACTATAATAAATGTAGTGTAGTCCATAACTAGGTACATACGAAAATGGTCTTGGAAGAGGGGAAGTCACATGAATTCCACCTCCCTAGCTCATACTTCAACATAGTCACCTCCAAGGCCACCCAAACCCATGGACATATCACCCCTCACATGCCAAGTAGATGCCTCAAAAAACACAAGGAATTTGGGAGATGGGGTGGGAATAGGAGGGTTAGGAGAATAACATGGGTAGTAAGAAAATAAAAATAAAAAATCTAAGAAACCTCCACTTCTCCCAAAAAGGCTGCCATCTATCTTGGAATGGGTCTCATAAATGGGATGCCAAGTCCTCCATGTCACACGGGAGGGGCATTAGGAGGTGTAGTTTGAGAATGGGGTATCGTGGTAAGTTAGATAGGTAGTTGTTAGATGAATAGGTTATGGTAGTTTTTAAGTATGTTTAATTGAGTGATTTAGTAGTTAGGGTTAGATTTAGGTTAATATATTATTATAACACTTCTTTTAAAATTTTATAGTAGCTAGTTGGGGTGAGATATAGTACCCTTGTATTGTTTGGTTAGTTTGGAGGGGGAAATTATTGTAATGTAAGATAATACATTTTTATAATAATAAAGAATATGTATAATATTTTGGATTGTAATTAACTATAATTGTATCTCCTTTATATGAAGTACATGACAACCTAAAAAATAAAATTAATAATAAATAAATAAATAAAAATGTGTCAATCAACTATTAGATATTGCAAATTTTTTAACAATAAGAGATGTTCATTTATTACTTGATCTTATAGAGATCCCTAAGTAAATGATTTAATACAATATTTATATGATTTTATTAAATTACCTCATAAGTAAATTATAATTAAATCTCATGAAATGAGAAATTATGTAGGAATGACATATTCATATTAAATACATAGTAACATAGTTAGAAAACAAATCTTAGATGACTTAAAAGCTCATCAAAAACATCGTGAAGTGCCTTAAACAAAGAATGTGGTTTTACAATTGAGTAGACTATTCTTCCACCATCCTCATAGAAAATATACTAAAATTTTATTGGGTTCATGTATGTGTCTAACCTAAAAGTAAGATGCAAACCCTACCATACTAATAAGGATCAATTTGATTAAAGACTTGAGGTTATGATATAACCCTATAATCATAACTGATAGGTATCTAGGTCTCTTAAGCCTTCTAAAATTTGGTATAGCAGTGTTCATTTCTCTATGTTTTATCCTTCACATTATTGTTCAAAAAATAAATTGTAGTTGTGTTTTTCCTTGTAAATTTTGGGCATGACAACTTGCGAGAGTTTGGTGCTTTGTCTATGGAATTCATGCACAACCAAACATATCTTATGTATTTATTTCCATGGAGTCTAGGTGGTCAAGCTATGGAATGGTTTTCAAGACTAACTCTTGGTGTTAAAATATTTGACGAGATTGCTAATATGTTTATTCAACAATACTCACACAATATACAACACCTAGTCAACATACGAGATTTGTGTAATCTCAAACAAAAGGTTGGAGAACCTTTCCTAATGTTTCTCCAAATATGGCATCAATTGTATACCAAATACTCACAAAAAATCCCTGAAACAGAAAAAGTTGATATCTTCATGGATAATCTTTTACTTGATTTTGGGTATAGAATACAACTCCAAGGTCCACGCAACTTTGAAGATATGATTACACAAGTTATTTGAATAGAATAATTCATGGTCAAAAAGGGTGAAATAACCCTTCAAAAAGATATCAAACAAGGATCTACCACTAGCAAAGATAAATCCAAGTACATTAACAAGAACTATGAAGTAGCACATGATGGAGTGGTAGATAATATCACTCATAAACCTGCTAAAGTAGCTTTAAATTTTAGAGATAACATCAGTGCATCTAAAACTATAGACAAAACTAATTTGGATAAAAAACCTTTGGAAACAAAACAAAGAACTCATCTTGGGTTACTCAACAAAAATGTGAACACACACTTTTGGGTGAACCTCTAGACATGGTCTATAAAACATTACTCCAAAATCATATCATTACTCCATTGGATAATTCTCATCCTTATGATCCACAACCATGACCTACATGGTGGAATGATAATACATATTGTGAGTACAATTAGAATAAGGGTCACAAAAAAAATAACTGTATTAACCTACATCACAATGTTCATGACCTAACTGATGATGGTGAAATAGTTGTTGATGGAAATTAAAAGAATTCATATCACAAAGCTTTTAAGGAACCATTCTAACCTTGTGACAAAGGAGAAAGTTCTAAGCAAAAAAATAATAATAAGGTCAACCAAACATACACCAATGATGATAATGTTATCAACATGGTTGAACCTTTAAACTTTAAATCTTTTGATGTTATCACAATTAAAAGAAGAAATGACAACATGAAACCTAAGACTCAATTTCTCTTAAGAGGTGCTACATCCTTTACATCTGATCATGAACAATCACAATCTTGTGCTAATGCTAGTGCACATTTCATGCCAAGATAGTACTCAAAAGCCCGTAAAGACAAACCTATTGCTGGTCCATTTGAAAAGAATACAAAAATTGCAACATCCTCCATAGTTATGAACTATAGTATCCTCGAACAATTGCAACAAATGAATGCTTAGATAAAAATCTTTGAATTACTAAAAATCTCTCCTACTCATAGGTAGATTCTAGACAAAGTCCTCAATGAGGCAAGCATACCTCAAGATCTTAATCTTGATAGGTTTCAATCTATGGTGGGTCACTTGACCTCACCTAATTATGTGTCCTTTTATGAAGAGGATGATAATTCATTGAGTCATCCTCATAATCAACCATTGCACATTAAAGTTATGATACATCAAAAATGTGTTTGTCGCATGCTCATAGATAATGGAGCTAGTCTAAACATTTGTTCTACTATTTATCTCAAACAATTGAGTTATTATGAAGAGTCTATTGATCCTTGTCACAAAATAACCATCAAGGCATATGATGAAGTCAACTGTAAACCCCTACGTCTTATTGTGTTGCCTTCTCAATTTGGTACAGTAGAAAGGGATGTTACTTGTCAATTCCTTGACATTCAATTAGCATATAATATCTTGTTAGGGAGACCATGGATACATGAAGTGCAAGTTGTGCCTTCAACATACCATCAATGCGTCAAATCTCCATTCTAAGGCTCTGAAGTTACTATACCTGCTAATACTAGTTACACCTATAACATGTTAAAATCTACTAAAAGCTTTGTACCTACAAATAGAGAGTCTACAAATTATCATGTCAATAAGCTAAAAGAAATGGAGAAGTCACTCAAGTTGACAGAAACTAGGATGGGTGAGTATTACATTGAACTTTTTCTATCTCTGACATGTCTTCCTAAGTATCCTCGTCATTATGGGAGACCGTCTGAAGTGAAGAGACCTTTTGTGCTATCACCTCAGACTAAATTCAATGGTACCTCTGTCAAAGCTATTATGCCTTTGGAAGAGGAAGATGAAAATAGAGCCATTGTTGCATGGTTATATAAAGAGGAAATTCCATCTAATCTCATAGATCAATCTGGTGAGATCACTTCTAAAAAGTATGGTCTAGGTCTTAAGCTAATGAAAGGCTTTGGTTAGAAAGACAATGGTCCAACTGGATGTAACAACAATGGTTTGATTGATCCTATCAAAGAAATATCTAGAAGGCCTCAGGACACAATAGGTCTAGGTTTTAAGAGGGTTCCCTTTCATCTAGGGATAACTAAATTCATACTAGAATCAAAAATTTTATCTAAATGTGTTACAAACTGAGTCAGATAATCAAGCAGATACTTTTTCTTATCTACTTCCTTTAGATCTTGCTATGTTCTTTACAAAACCAAATGACTTTGTACCATGTGTTAGTACTATTGATGTTGACAGTGATTCTTTTGAAAAAACTATTGACACTCGTCGTATTTAACAAGAACAAGGAGAGCCCAGTCATACTATAGTTGTTGAATGACATTGTAAAAAGTGAGATGATAATGAAAGTGGATAATGGGTCCCCATAACTATTGGGGAGTTCTATAATCTCATTCCATGTAGCACATATTCTCGAGAGTACAATTTTGATTCTCTTTTAGAGGAAATTTCAGAAAAGGATGTAGATAAATTACATACATATGAAAATTAGCTCGAAATAGGGGAACAATCTAGGATTTGGTCAAATGAGTCTAATCCTACTAGTTTCAACGAGTCTCCAATTAATGTTATTAGAACTTGAAGGAATTCAAAGATACCTTTGGATGAAATTACTTTAGGTCTCAAATTACTAGTCCATGCATTTCATGACTATACAGTGAATGGCATTGAACCTACCACTTTTCTCTCACTCACTTATCTCGAGTTAATAGACTAAAATTCCAATACTACATCTAGTGAAGTTCCTATATTCCAGAATGACTATGCTCTTGCTTGCTATTTACACATTGTTGAACTAGTAACATCTTCCACTAGTAAACAAAGTATCAATATGACTAAAGCTAATATTAAATATCTTAGTAATATAATTAAAATAAAAAGAGATAGTTTGATGGTGAAAACCACATTATGGCAATATCAAAACCCAAAATAGTAAAAACAAAAGATGTATTGAAAGGTGAAAACCTCTCTAAGGCACCTAAGGATGAGATATTTGATGTGCTTCCAAGTCATTTTCAAGAGAGATCATTAGTGTTGATAGAGCCAACACAACCAATCAACTTGGGAACAACACAAAATCCTCATATAACACACATTGCATAATATTTATCTGCTAAAGAAAAAAAAGGAATTTGTTGCCTTCTTTCAAGAAAAAAAGATTAATTTTGCATGGACTTACTCAGATATGTTAGGCTTAGATCCTAACCTCATAATGCATCATTTATCTATTGTATCAAGAGTAAAACCTATCAAACAAAAGCTTAAGAAGATGCATCATCATGTAGCACTACTTGTTAAAGCTAAACTAGAAAAGATTTTAAAAGTTAGTTTCATCTATGTTATCAATTATGTTGATTGGATCTCAAACATTGTTCCAGTCTCCAAACATGATAAGTCTATCCAAGTTTGTATAGATTTTTGAGATCTAAACTTAGTATGTCTAAAGGATGACTTTCCACTACCCTATATTGATATGATAGTGTATATGATAGCAGGATATGAAATGTACTCACTCATGGAAGACTTTTTTGGTTATAATCAAATTAAAATTGCACCAAAAGACCAAAAGAAAATTGCTATACTTTTGCATGGGGTGCCTTCTATTGGAATGTAATGCCATTTGGTCTAAAAAATGCTAGTGCTACATATCAAAGGGCGATTACAACAATCTTCCATGACATGATGCATAAAATGATGGAAGACTATGTCAATGACAAGACTACATAGGGCAACACTCATCTTTGAGATTTGGGACCAATCCTAGATTGTATGATGAAATTTAGTCTCAGGTTAGATCCCAAGAAATGTGCATTTGGTGTCACATCTGGTAAGTTACTTGGCTACACTGCATTTGCAAAAGGAATCAAGTTAGATCCAAGAAAAGTTCAAGCAATAATGGAAATGCCCCCACCACATAATATTATTCAAATGAGGGGGTTAAAAGGAAGACTTCAATCCATTTTCAAATTCATTTCACTACTAGTGGATAGGTCACATCCTTTTACTAAGACTCTACATAAGGGTTTAAATATGACTAGAATAAATATTGTGATCAAATTTTAACGTAGATAAAATAGTATCTTACCAATCCACCAATCCCGATGCCTCCTATTTATGGGAAGCCTCTTATTTTATATATCTTTGCAACAGAGTCATCTCTCAGTATCTTGCTAGTTTGAGAGGACAATGATAATAAGGAATGAGCTATCTACTATCTTAGTCACACGTTGACATCTTATAAAATGAACTATAGCATTATTAAAAAGCTTTCTTGGTAGTCCTCTTTGCTTCTCAAAAGTTGAGGCATGACATGCTTGCTTACACTATGCAATTGGTTCCTAAAATTGATCCATTGAAGTATTTACTTAGCAAGGGAACTCTAACAAGAAGGTTAGCTAAATGGGTCATGATGTACTAAGTTAATTTGATATTGTATATGTTGAAAGAAAGGTTGTCAAAGGATAAGAAATTGATGATTAATTAGTAGAAGCACCAACGTGCAAAGTCTTCTACCATTGAATATTGAATTCGTTGGTGAATCTATTTTAATGCTAACACATTAGATATGGGTAATGTTCTTTGATGGCTCTTTCACAAAGGAGGGATCCAGTGCTAGACTCTTATTTATAACACCATAGAAATATTATTTACCTAAGATATTGAAGATTCTCTTTCCATGCATAAATAATATTGCAGAGTATGAAGCTTTAATCAATGGCATGAAAATTGCAGTTGAATGGAGGGTGGATGAATTGAATATCTTTGGTGATTTAGAACTAGTTATCAATCAAATCAATGATGTTTATCAAAAAAAGGATGATAAGTTGACTCCTTATAAATTAATGGCAGATGAGAAATAATTTGCACATATTACTTTTCAACAAATTCCTCAGGTTGATATTAAGATGGCTGATGTAATGGCTACTCTTGCTTCCATGCTACAGATGCCTAAGAATGACTTTTGACACAAATTCCTGGTGGAGACATTACCCTACCGTAATTATAATTCACTTGAATCCTGGATGATTTTTTCTATTGTAGGCATGATTCATCCCGCTACCATCATATCTATTCTTACTTACATGACCAAATCATTCCATATAATCTAAACTAGAATGAAATTGTCACTTAATTTGTAGTGTATCCTGGTATGTCATCATTGTAAATGACTATTTTAGGAGAGGTATTGATAGAATACTCCTTAGGTGTCTAGAATATGATGAGTCAAAATGTGCATTAATTGATGTACATAAAGGCATTTGTGGATCTCACTCTAATGACTTGCCACGAGCTCATAAACTTATCAGAGTTGGTTACTATTGGCTAGATATGGAGCAAGAGGCAATTAAATATGCCAAGTCCTATAAATAGTACCAACTCCATGGAAATTTGATTCATGCTCCAGCTAGGGAGCTGATTCCATTTATCATGATTTGGCCATTTCAACAATGGGCCTTTGATCTAGTGGGTCAAATTTTGTTTGTCTTCTTCAAACAGACACAAGTTCATTATCACAACTACAAACTACTTCACCAAATGGGTGGAAGTAGTCCCTCTTTCTGAGGCTAATGGTAAATTGGTAGCTTTTTTCATTCTTAATTACATCATATGTAGGTATGGTGTACCATCCTCCATCATTACTAACAATAGGGGACAGTTTAAAAACAAGGATCTCAAAGAGTTGTACTCAAAGTTTTGAATCAAGTAGCATTGGTCTTCTATTTATTATCCCTAGGTTAATGGACCAGAAAAAGCATCCAACAAGGCTATCCTTAAGATCTTACATCGTATACTCCACAAATCTGGAAGGGACTCATAGCTTCATATTAATCTAGCTCTATGGGCTTACAAAACAAGTATTAGAACTCCTATAGGAACAACACCCTTTGTTTTGGTATATGGAGAAAATGTTGTGCTTCCTATTGAGGTTGAGATTCCTAATTTGAGAATCTCTCTAAAAGGCCTCACTAATGATGATGATTATAGAATATCTCAGCTTCAAGAGCTAGAATTGCTAGATGAATGTCAACAAGTGGTGTATGGTCATCTCTGAGCGTATCAAATGCATATGTCTAAAAGCTACAAAAAGAAAGTCAAACCATGTGACTTCCAAGTGGGTGACCTTGTCCTAAGGAAAACCCTAAGAACCAACAACAATGGATATAGAAAGGGAAGTTTGAATCTAATTGTCTTGGTCCATACATCATTACTATAGTATTTAGATCTAGTGCTTATCAACTCTCAACAACTAAAGGAGAATCACTCAAAGAGTTGATCAACACTCTCCATCTGAAGCTATTCTATAGTTGACATACTTTCAAAAAGCTCTTTGTACATACTTAAATGTCCTGAAAAAAATTCTATTATCTTGGTGAAAACCTAGCAATAGGCACTTTGGTAATACCAAAAAAATTCAAAAAAATTGATATACTTAAAAATACAAAAAAAAGAGTCAAAAATTTTTAAAATTTGAAAAACAAGAAAGTGCCATCGATGCAAATCTAGCAAATAGGCATCATGGAAGAAAAAATATAATCTCTACCAAGAAGGTGAAAACCTAGTAAACAAGTGCCTCTTGTTTTACATGCTACATCTTACAGCACATATTCTGACTATTATACAATTACTTTCCTGCTTTCGATCATGCATCCATGAATTGAATTTAGTCATAGTCCTAGTTGCAATACCCTATGGTCTCATAGAAGATCTCTCTCACATCAATCACTAGTTGTTCTAACTGTGTCTATCTACTGTCACTTACTTCACTATTGAGGTTCCTCTCAAAGAAGATCTCTCTTGCGTCAGTCACCAATTATTCTAACCACATATGTCTATTGTCGCTTACTTTACTATTGGGATTCCTCTCGAAGAAGATCTTTCTCATGTTAGTCACTAGTTTTTCTATGTCTATCTATTATTGCTTAAATTCCTACTGAGATTCTTATTAGTCAAGATTTCTCTATGATGTTAGTCACTAGTTGTCCTAATTGAGTTTGTCTATTTTTGTCATCCTATTGAAGAGATTTCTTATGCATATGTTCTAAAAATTGACACTTCACATCAATCCTATAGCAATGACACTAAAATGGAAACATTGACACTGTTTGAGTTAGGATGAGCTTTTCTTTGTTTGTGTTGCTTTCGCTTTATCATTTTCCTGTCAGCAACTTGAGGATGTCTCTTTTGATGAGAGAAGCAAGGACTGGGGGCATAATCTTTTCTTTGATTTTTGCTTGTTGGTTTAGTTCTAATGATGTAAAGCATCCATATAAAAAGGGTGTCTACTATAAGAGTTTCTATCTAGTATTAGATGGTTGTGTGTACCTCGACTCATTTTATATGGATACTTCAGTGAGGTTGGTTCTTCTCCTTGATAGTTTGAGTAAATTCTCTATGCTACAGTTTAATATTGATACTCGTCTTGCTAAGTGAATGCATGGGTCACTACGAGTATACTTCATAAATTTTTGTCTCAGGTTAGAAACACAAGGGTCATTTTGGACAAAATCTTTATTGAATGCTTTGTATGAGAAGGATCTCTCATGTGTCTAGTGTGTTTTCACACAAGAAATATTATGTTCATCCTAGCATTTATATTCTGATGCTTATGTTTGCTTGATACATTAAAAAGGTAAAATGTTCTAGTCATTTTGGCTTCTTATGCCTTAATGCTTACATCTAATTCTGACAAAACTAAGACACATGTCATATTCATATTCTCATGGTTGCAATGTCAATGTGAATTGTATGACATTTGTGGGTCTAACTAAACACACAGTGATGATAATTTTATGAGTTTAGTAACTAGATCTAGGGACACATCTAGCATAGGGTTGCATTTCATTCTCCACTTGCATAAGAGTACATTTTTATTACTATTTTACTTGCATCTTTTGAAATGAGAGTTTGTTGGTTTCTTCAAAGTATCATATTTATTCTTGATTGCACAAGCATTCAACTCCTTGGTTTATCCTTTTGACTTTCATGGGATGCCTATCATTAACAACAAACTTGAAACCTACATGAGATGTTAGTTCATTCACATTTTGCATTTCATATACATATTATTCATCTCATCTCCACTACATTTATACATCATATTAATTCACATTCATCACAATCATATCACTAATATCTCGTGTATGAAAAACTATAAGAGAAAAAAGTGACACATACAAAGGTAATAAAATAAAAAGATCTCATATATATAAATATCTCCAATGGAGTAAGTGTACATTGATACAAAAATGTGTGTTGCTCGAGAACAATCGATCTCAAAATGATGCAAAATGATGCTAAGACATCCAAAATACATCCTTAGAAGGTAAGATAGAAGAAAGAAAGCTAACTATTTCCTTCTCCTTCATCCCCAAGTAAAGGAGGAGGAGGAGGAGCATCTACTCTCACTAGTTGACATACACCATCTAATGCTCTAGCATACTTAGAAAATCTAGGCATTTCTCGGTTGCATCAGGCATGGTTGTGATATATCTTGCATAGTAATAGGTTTCTCTAGCACCTTGTAATTGAGCCTCATCTCGCTCCTACTCCAACTACCCATGAAGCTTATGGATCTCTCAATCTTGATCTGCTAATTGCATATCCCGAATGATGACTTGAATCTGCAACTTTCTTAGTTTTTGTTATGCCATCCTCACTCTCTCCCTAGATCTCCTTAGAGCATCTTGGCTTTGCACATGCAACTCTCTACTATGTAGCTCTAGAGTAGGCTATTCTTGCATCTCCTCATCACACATATCCTTCTCTGGCTATTTTGATGGCTAGTCATTTATGCACTGCCTCTATGCATCACCACTAATGTCACCCAAGGTACCCATCTTACCTTGAGCATATCTATGCCTAGTACCACTCTCATCAACATCTAGATCCAATCTCATCTGATGTGGAGGGGTCTTCACTTATGATGTATGATGCCTAAGTACCTGTTATTGTGGCTACCATTATGGTTTTTATTGTGGTGCATGCACTAGTTGTATAGGTACCACCATCCCCACTAGGTTTCTAAGTTGAGGAAAGGGATGACTCACAAAATGCTCCCTATATGTTGGATTCATCCCCCCATCTACAACTATAGACATATAATCCTAGCACATCATAGTAATGGAGCACAAATCAATCATCAACCTCCCAAGGTCTAGTCTAACCGACCACTCCTTCTCCACCTCCATGGTGAAGTGGGCATAAGTGCAATAATCTTGTGAGATGTCTTATGGCCTTCCATACTATTGCCACATGCATGTCAATGGAAATCTCTTGATCACTTGGATCAAGCGACCAATTAGTGGTCGAGATGAAAACATGTATCCAACCTTCGCTTGTGCATCATTCCATGCCTTTGTGTCTCTCCAAGGTCATCATATCACTGACACCATGAGCTATGATCTCCACATATTAGTCTTACCTAGAGTAGCCTAGTTCATCTGGCCTCGATACCTACAATTGTAAGGCTCCTTAGCCTATCTCATGTCATCACATATGGGTCTCATAATTGATAAGTGCTCCCATGCCTAGACCTATAACACATTGTTGCCCAAGTTTCAATTCATATCTTTTGCCTTAAAGTTCTAAGTCAAGTCAAGTGTCAAAGCAATGAGTATGAGTCTAGATTTCCTATAGGATGATCTTGCTTCTCATCATTCCTTTGACTTAACTAATGTAGGAATCATATGAGCAATGCATCAGTCTAAATCTAGGTGATTAGGGTTTTGGAGGGTTATTGTTATGCTTTATCCTGATGAGAAAAAGGTACAGATATTATATTTATTCATATTTTCTTGTTCCTAATAATGTTGAAGGCAAAGATCCATGTTGAGAAGTAGTTCTTCATGAAATCATTCCTACATATTTCTAAGAAACCCTAATTTTATGATCAAGTGTTCCATTAAAGACATAACACAGGTAGAATGAAGATATCATGGACATACTCAGAGCAAAAGATGACAGAGAATATTGAGGAAAAAGAAAAAAAGATGATATGGAGATCATATGAACATCATGAAAACAAGATTAGTTGAATTCACATAAATGTAGAAATGGAAAAGAAACATGGTCAAAGGCGGCAAAGACCTGAGTGGAAATCAATTCAACAAATCAAAACATGTCTAATCATCCACATCACCAAGCTAAAATGTCAATTGAATGAAAGAACATATGCTATTGGCTAGTTAAAAAGTTAGATGTTTACTTGTCATATTAAGTCACATTCAAATGAAAGTTAAATGCATTTTGTTGATCATTAGATCAAAAAGGATCTACAAAGGTCATTATGTCGCTATATAAAGATGCTTGAGCATTATTGTATGCGGCATAGAAACATGAAGGCACATGTCTAGTGGGCCATTATCTCTTACAAAGCATCATCAAAGTCTAGTCACAAGGTGCCAATAAGGAAAAATAGTCTAATGTCAAACAATAAAGTATTGCCACATGTATGCCATGAGTTATATAACTAGAAGGTGAACCCATGATGCAAAGTGAAATTAATAAGTTAAAATCTTTAAATGATCACCCTCAGATCAACATGAATCTATGTTCATCACTATCTCACTATGTAGATTTGCTCGACCATTATTCATAGCGACATAGCGAGTGAATGACATGTGTCCAATGGGCCATCACCTTTCATAAGGTACAATCATAACTCACCTGTCAGCTACAATGTGCCTAGATGGAAAAGTGGACCCACACTGCAAAACAAAGAGACTAACATCATTTTGTTATCATTGTCAAATCAAAGAGGATCTATGGAGGTTGTTATGTAACTATATGAAGTCGCTCGATCATTATTCTATGTACAATAGCGAAAAGAGGGACCCATGGAGGAAGTTATAAAGGAAGTCATAACATTTTAATCTCGACCATCGATTTGAGATTAACGATGGCAATTTGAAAATGTAGTGACTGTTGGAATATGAAATACATGGGTTACACATGAAATGATAGAAAATGAAGAATAAATGAATTTCTACAAGATTTTCTAAGACTACATAAATATGAATAGTAATTGTGTATTTTTACGAATATCATGGATTCAGAATCATCAATAGAAGAGATAGCACATGGTCATATCATGATATAAATTGGATATTTCCATATTTTATTCTTTATTACATAACTGTTGCTCTGTAAGAATTTAGAAATGATAACAACAAACTATAAATGTAATATCTTTTGACATAACAAAGGGTCAGCAAACTTGATGGTGAATTGGTCTGTAATTCCATTTACCCTATTTTCTTGTCATGTTTTATTGCCCATGCATACATTAGTTTTGCATTAAGAGTTGAAGGACAAATATATGTGATCCTGTGATAATCAAGGTGGATTCTATTTCATTTTGATATTTACAATTGAGGTGATTCCATTTACTTCCTTCATATATGATTTTGCTTCCTCTCTTCTTCATTTCATTTTATATTATGTTAGAAAGTTCATTGGGAATTAAAGGATAGAAGTGTATGAATCTATTAGTAACTTGTTGAATTTTATTTCATTAAGTTTTGGTAGTCAAAGCAATTCCATTTTCCCTCATGTACATCTCTTTCTTCCACTTCTCCTTGCATTTAGATGATTAACACTACATTTAGATTAAAAGTAAGAGTTCAAAATCTTGTGATAATCTATTATAGTCATTCCATTGGGTGTGATAGCTTGTCCAAATCTATCTTTCCTGAATTATTTGTGCGTACAAACAATTTGGTTATCCTTTACTTTTCTTAGGTTAAGAGCTTATGTTAAGATTTCTGATCTCATAAAAACATATTCATTGCACATCATTGCAAATCATATGGAGTTATACCTAACCAATTTAGAGGATAGTGATAGAATACATACATTGACCTATTTTTTGGTAACATCTTTTTGTTTCCTCACATTTTTAAGCATCTAGAGTCAAGGTAAAGTGAAGATAGCAAGAGGGACAAATTGTTAGCCAATGATTTTTGGTGACTCTACTGGGGAAGAATTTAAATGAATGCTCTGATGAATTTCCCTCCATTACTAGGTCAAAATATATATTTGAGTTGCAAGAAAAGACTTGTGGTATTCAAGTGTTTTCCATAGGGACCTGATACTAGTTTACAACCTCAACCTGTCGAAGAAGTGAAGCAAATTCAAAGTTGAAGACTGGTAAGATAAATTTGAAAAATACCATTTATCTAAACATTTGATACATTCTAGATTCCAAATATACCAAGGGTGACAAGAAGAAAGGAAAGATTGACCCAATATACGAAGAGCTCAAGAAGGCTAACTTTCCTATCCTAGAAGACCTTTGCAAAAGAGGAAGAACATGTATAAGGGAATCTATCACCAAACAACTTCAAGATACTCTCTTATCTACAGTTGTTCCTTCTAATAGAACATAGAGAAGTCAATATTTTACTCCTTTAGTTGTCAGAAATTCCATTCCTCCTACTTTTGATGCTTTATTGTTGATTGGTACAACACTTCCACTTTCTATTACTTTTAAGCAAATTAGAATACTATACTAGTAGTTATGGCACAACCATGTGGAAATACTATTGGTCCTCTTGCCCTTGGGGCTAATAAAAATCTACCAAGAGCATCAAGGAAAAAAATTTCCAAATTCAATGGAGATGGTTGTACTTCTATAGAACATCACTTGAGTGCTTTCCATAAGACTTGTGGTGTGGTAAATCCTCAACACGAGGAAGTGGTAACTAGGATGTTTATGGATACATTGGTGGAGAATGTTGTTGATTGGTTCCAAGACCTACCTACAAGATGCATCACAAATTGGAACACCATGAAATAGAGGTTTGAGGAACGTTATAAAAGTATAGAAGATGCGCAAACCTTGTTATTACAATTCACATAAATAAAGAAAGAAACCTTAGTTTCTATGAGAGATTTCAATGCAAAATTCAATAAACCTCTAAAAAGAATTCCTAATACAAGTGCACCTACTAATGATAATAAGAAAACTTTATACATTAGCTTAATGTCACCCAATCTAGGATACCAGATTCGAAGAGAAAATGTAGCTAATTTGCAAGCTGCTGAAACACTAGTTATGGAGATGGAGGATAACATGATACTCTCTGGTAAACTTCCAATATTATAGAAAACCATGCTTCAAAAATTATCTAATGAGCTCATTTCATTGAAAAAACAAATCAATAGACCTGTGTATCAACAACATCAAGAAGGTTATAGAAATACAAATGGAGGTAAAGCATTGCAAATACAACCTATTCAATAGAGACTAGCAATTGAACCTACTCCAAAAAGACAAAATATGTGAACTTTTCACCTAAGAGTAGATCATGATGGAGATACATGTGTTGATATGATCAGATATAGACAAATGGTGAATAACAAAGAACAAATAATTGAATACCCTAAAAGTGAGGATGATCATGCTCCTTGTGGTGTCTCTCAAAATTATTTCTTGGAGTATGAGTCAGATTCATAAGTAGGAGGAGATTATTTTTCTACTCTAGAAGGACCTCAGTTAATAGTAATGACTAGAATTTAGAAGAATAGAAATTAGAACAACAATTCAAATCCTATCAAAATAATGCACCATCAAATAAAGTTGATAAAGATAGTGGCATAGTAACTTCTAGGATTATATACCCTATTCATCATTCCAATTGGGTGGCTAATATTGTACTAGTTAGGAAAAAGAATGGAGAAATAAGAATTTGTGTAGATTTCATAAACTTAAATCAAGCCTCTCTGAAGGACAAATTTTCTCTCCCTAATATGGATCATCTTTTACAAATTGTTGTAGGATCAAAGATGATGTCCATGATGGATGGATTTTCAAGATATAATCAAATCTAGGTAAATGAAAAAGATCAATTCAAAATTGCATTTACCACACCATGGAGTACATTTGCAGGAGCAACTTTTCAACGTGGAATGAATTTGGCTTTTCAAATTTTGAAAGATAGAATTATTGTCATGTATCTTGATTATTTGATAGTCTTTTCTAAAAAGAGAAAAGATCATATTAGGGATCTAGAAAAGGTGTTACAAATATGTAAAGAGTATGGTATCTCTCTTAACCAAAAAAAATCAATATTTTGTGTTACAGAAGGCAAGTTTCTTGGTCATATTGTATCTCACAAAGGAGTGAAGATTGATCCAAATAGGGATAAGGCTATTCGGCAATTAAGTTTACCATTGAGAAAAATAGAAGTGTAGTCCTTCTTTAGCTAGGTAAATTGCTTGAGAAGATTTGTTCCTGATTTCTCTGTAATAGTTAAATGTATAGTTGATATGATGAAAGGCAATAAAACTTTCAAATGGAGTGATATTGGAAAAAGAGCTTTTGAAAATATCAAGGATGCCATTGCTAAAGCCCCTATACTTTTCCATCTCAATTACACTAAGAAATTCATCATTTAATAGTTATGCCTTAGAACATACTATGTTAGCCATATTGATGCAAGGAAACAAAGAGACAATACAAGCCCCAATAGCTTTCATGAGTATACCATTGAAAAATCAAGAACTAAGATATTCTAAAATGGAAAAACATGCATATGCAATGATGAGAGCCCTCAAGAATTTCAAATTTTGTGTTGCATCCTCATTCAATAATATATGTGCCAGATCCCATAGTGAAAAGTATTTTGACACAACAAGATGTTGGTTGCAATAATAGAGGAGTGTGGATAGCCAAAGTTTAAGAATATGATATAGAAATAAAACCAACCAAACTTGTAAGAGGAAATGCACTCTATAAAGCCTTAGCAAAGGATCAATAAAGCAAAGAAGAAGATACTCCAAAAGTTCTTATGTTAAGTCTTCAAGATCCCTGGTTCTCAAACATTGCTTATTTTTTGACATATGGTGAATGCCCTGATGGATTGACTACTAAGAAAAGGAGAGATTTAAGAACTAAAGCCTTGAAATATGTAATTCATGATGATATCTTGTATAAGAGAGCTATTGATGGAACATTTTTGAGATGTGTGGATAAAGAACATCAGGCGAAGTTGTTAAGATCTTTTCATGATGAAGCATGTGGAGGTCATTTTTCTAACACTATCACTACATTCAAAATTTTGAGATAGTGTTATTATTGACCTGGTATGTTTAAAAATTCATATAAGTGGGTGGCTAATTCTAAAAAATGCAATATGTTTACTAGTAAACTTTAGTTGGTTGCCTTACCTCTTAGGCTAGTAGTGATTGAAGCTCCTTTTTGTCAATGGGGTTTAGATTTTATATGTCCAATTAATCCTCCCTCTAGTCAAGGACATTCATATATACTAACTACCACAAATTATTTTAGTAAATGGGTTGAAGCTAAGCCAATGAAGAAGACTTCCTCAGAAGTGGTATGTGAGTTCCTCAACGAACATATTCTAGTAAGGTTTGGAGTTCCTATAAAATTAGTAATGGATAATGCATCTTAATTTCCCTCCTAAAAAATCATTGAATTTTGCTATGATAATGGTATTCAAGTTGGTCATTCCTCTTATTATTTCCCTCAAGGAAATGGGCAAGATGAATCAAATAATAAGAACCTGATTAATATTTTGAAGAAATTGGTCTCAAATAATTAGAAAGGTTGGCATAAGAAGATTCATGATGCTTAATGGGTTGATAGGACCACACCTAAAAGGGCTATTGGGATCTCACCTTTTGAATTGGATTATGGAGTAGAAGCTAGTTTGCCACTACCATTAGAACTAGTTGCTTGTAAATTGAAAACTACAATTGAAGATGATGTCTTCCAAGATGGGTTAGAGAAGAGGATCTTATATCTTACTAAAGTGCAAGAAGAAAGAGAAGAGATGGTTGATAAGATTACTGAACATCAAGGAAGGATAAAGAAATTGTTTAATAAAAGGGCAAGGCCTAGAAAGTTTATGGAAGGTGATTTGGTGTTGTTATAGGATAAGAGACATGAGCCAAGAGGTATGCATTCCAAGTTTCAATCCTCGTGGAAAGGGCCTTTTCAGATTATTCAAATGAATCAAAACAATTCCTTCAAGTTGGCATACCCCATAAGGGAAACCTTCCCATTTTTCTTACAATGGGTAAGATCTAAAGTTGTATCAAGTGCCAAATTGAAAATAGGTAACCCCTGCATAGTAATTAGATAGGTAGGTTTTCCTTCCTTATTTTTTGTTTTAGTTTAGTTGCTTGTTTTCCTTAGGTAGTTCCTTGTTGCTTTCTTAGCTAAGCCTATTCTTTTGTTTCCAAGTTGTTAGCCTTGTTTGGAACCAAAGATTGCATGGATTGTTTCAAGCATTAGCACACTTAAATCCCCAGACAGAGCCATCTATTGCCCAAGTTTCAATTCATATCTTTTGCCTTAAGGTTTTGAGTCAAGTCAAGTGTCAAAGAAATAAGTCTGGGTCTAGATTACCTATAGGATGATCTTGCTTCTCATCATTCCTTTGAGTTAACTAATGTGGGAATAATATGAGAAATACATTAGTCCAAAGCTAGGTGATTAGGGTTTTGGAGGGTTTTTGTTATGCTTTATCCCAATGAGAAGAAGGTATGGATATTCTATTTATTCATATTTTCTTGTTCCTAATAATGTTGAAGGCAAAGGTTCATGTTGAGAAGCAATTCTTCATGAAAGAATTCCTACAAATTTCTAAGAAACCCTAATTCTATGATCAAGTATTCCATTAAAGACATAACACTGGTAGAATGAAGATATCACAACATACTCAGAGCAAAAGATGACAGAGAACATTAAGGATGAAGCCAAAAGATGATTTGGAGAGAATATGAACATCATGGAAACAAGATTAATTGAATTCACATAAATGTAGAAATGGTAAAGAAATACAATCAAAGGTGGCAAAGACCTAAGTGGAAATCAATTCGATGAATCAAAACATGTCTAATCATCCACATCACCAAGTTGAAAAGTCAATTGAATGAAAGAATGTATGCTATTGGCCAATTGAAAAGTTAGATGCGTACTTGTCATATTGGGTCCCGTTCAAATGAAAGTTAAATACATCTCGTTGACCATTAGATCACAAAAGATCTACGAAGGTCATTATGTCACTATATAAAGATGCTTGATCATTATTCTATGTGACATAGCAACATGAAGGCATGTGTTTGGTGAGCCATCATCTCTTACAGAGCACTATCAAAGTCTATTCATGAGGTGCCAATGAGGCAAAATAGTCTGAAAATAGTCTGACATCAAAGAATAAAGTACTACTACATGTATGCCATGAGGTATATAACTGGAAGGTAAACCCAAGATGCAAAGGGAAATTAATGAGTTAAAATCTTTAAATGATCATTGTCAAATCAAGATGAGTCTACGTTCCTGGCTATCTTGCTATGTAGAGTTGCTCGACCATTATTCATAGTGACATAGTGAGGGAATGACATGTGTCCAGTCGGCCATCACCTTTCATAAAGTATAGTCAGAACTATTAGGATTAACCTTAGAAATAATAGTTACATGCAAATATAACCAATACCAGAAAATAGTAGATCGCATAAAAAGAGAACACAAGACACAAAACTTAATGTGGTTCACCCAATCCCTCGGCTACATCCACCAATAGCAAGTCCAATATTATTCTTATCTAGTGATTACAATCTGTAATCCCTTACAGCTCAATGCCATCGCAAGAACCAATTTTTGCATCACACATTATAAAAATCCCTAACCCTAAGCCCTTTTTATACAAGCTTTTTGTCACTTAAAAAAATTAGGGCTAGAATAAGTCATGTAATAGGAAAAATAGTAGCCCACACCTTTTACAATATAAGAGCATTTTTGGCTTCGAGGGTGCTACCTCTAAAAACCCCTATGGGGGTGTTGCCCCTTGACCCCATCCCATACTATGATAGGGAACGCACTTGGGGTGCTGCCCCATCACCCCACAGCGCGCTACCCCCAAACCCCTATAGAAATAATATGGGGAGAAAATCATGCCAAATAAACCTCTGAGTTTGATTAGGCTTCACATCACAACACGAACTCACCTACAACCATGATGTGCCTAGTTGGAAAAGTGGACCTACACTATAAAACAAAGAGACTAACATCATTTTGTTATCACCATTAGATCAAAGAGGATCTACGAAGGTTGTTATGTCACTATATGAAGTTGTTTGATCATTATTCTATGAAACATAGTGACAAGAGGGACCCATGGAGGAATTTATAAAGGAAGTCATAACATTTTAATCTCGACTATCAATTTGAGATCAATGATGGGAATTTGAAAATACAGTGCCCGTTGGAATATGAAATACATGGGTTTGGCATGAAACAATAGAAAATGAAGAATAAATGAATTTCTATAAGATTTTCTAAGACTACATAAAGATGAATAGTCATGGTGTGTTTTCAGGAATATCATGGATTCAGAATCATCAATAGAAGAGATAGCTCGTGCTCATATTATGATATAAATTGGATATTTCCATAATTTATTCTTTATTATAAGACTGTTTCTCTGCAAGAATTTAGAAATGATAATAACATACTAGGGTTAGCAAAATTCATGGTGAATTGGTCTATAATTCCATTTACCCTATTTTCTTGTCATGTTTTATTGCCCATGCATAGATTAGTTTTGCATTAAGAGTTGAAGGACAATTATATATGATCCTGTGATAATCAAGGTGGATTCCATTTCATTTTTATATTTTTAATTGATGTGATTCCATTTACTTGCTTCATATATATGATTTTTCTTGCTCTTTTGTTCATTTCATTTCATATTATGTTAGATAGTTCATTGGGAATTGAAGGATATATGTGTGTGAATCATAGAGCAACTTGTTGAATTCCATTTCATTAAGTTCTAATAGTTAAAATAATTCCATTTGCCCTCATGTACATCTCTATCTTCCATTTCTCCTTGGATTTAGACAATTAACGCTACATTTAGATTAAAGTAAGAGTTGGGAATCTTATGATAATCTATTACAGTCATTCCATTGGGTGTGATAGGCTGTCCAAATCTATCTTGCCTTAATTTTTTGTGCCTACAAAAAATTTGGTTATCCTTTACTACTCTTATGTTCAGAGCTCATAATGTTAAGATTTCTGATCTCATAAAAACATATTCATTACACATCATTGCAAATTGTAGGGAGTTGTACCAAACTAGTTTAGAGAGTAGTGATAGAATACATACACTAACCTATTTGTTGGTAACATCCTTTTGTTTCCTCATATTTTTGGGCGTATAGCAAAAGGGACAAATTGTTAACCAACACACATAATCACCTATTACCATGCTCTTCTTCTCCCAATATACAATCTCATGCATCTCATGATACATGTGGACCAGCATACACTAACCCCATCCAAAATGTGTTGGCTACTGGAGCATCCTCTGTAGCATCCGGCCCCACCCACACTCCAATTTGTGCTTGCCTCTATTATGCATCAAAAAATAACTTAGGAACACTCCAAGTACCACTACCAATCTATGTCTTTCACCATAAAGTTGAATCAACTCCTCCCAATGAATGGCTCTACCCATAATGAACTTGTCCTATAAAATGACCCTCAGTGTCAATGTGTCAGGTCTCAGCTGGATGTCATACTCTATTCGTGGTCTATGAAATGGGATCCAAAGTATCCTATAGATGTTCTTACGCATTATAGTCATCTCTCCTAGTGGCAAATGGAATGTATTCATCTCCAAGTGGAAATTCTCAACAAGTATTGTCAACAAGCCATGATTCACCCATAGATCGAGGACATCACGTACACATGATAAACCAAGAGTGCCAATATGTGCTAGCTCTATAGCATCTAACTACCTGATCAATGCCTCTATAGATAGATAATTAATGTGATTTGAAAAAAATATCTACAAATGCAACCTACAAATATGTCAACAACATAAAATGATCAATATTTTCCATATGAAATACCATATTATTCCTAATGTGCAAACACATACAACAACGACTTACGAAAATGTGAAGCGTCTACAAAAACATCAAGTTTTACACAAACTAATCATGTGAATAATGTCAAAATCTTGCGTGAGATTTCACATTCTCACGTGATGATGTAGATTCTTGCACGAAGAAATGGCTTCCTCATGCAAGGAACCCACTACACTGTGTGACAAATAAATCTATGTGAGCAAACTCATTAGTGCATGCAAAAAACAACACAAATTTAGGGTTTCTTGTACGAGACATGGGTACCTCCCATGTGAGGAAACCCTACATTCCATACAAGAAAGTGTTATAGTGGCACTTCCTTGCATGAGTTTATCTAGTAGGTTGTGTGAAAAAATGGGTTCTTGTGTGAGGACGCCGATGGCAAGAATTAAAAACACTTAAAAACATATCAAAAATTCATCAAATATGTCAAATTTGAAATGCAATGAAGGATTTTTGATTGCTCACTAAAGGTCCATAATTCGTTGGTCGTTTGTGTCGCCTAGAATGCTCAAAATGATAACTCTACATTGGGACCACCATTTTTGCCTCAAAGCTCTTTTCGTCACAAAAGATAAATGCACAAATGAATTGAAAATAGCCTTTCAGGCCCTTATATAAGTTTTGACCTAAATATTCAAAGTGCTTTGATTGACATGAGAATTACCCCATTAGCTAATTTGGTTGCTCTGAACTCATTTTCGGGATGAAAATTGAAAACTGCCACACTTAAAATGCTCAAAAATACACTTTAAAATTCTGGGACCAATGTGATTAAATGCTTGTGCAATTATACTTACTAATACTTTGTGATTTTGACAATATTTTCAAATTACATGTACATTATTTCAACTTTCTTCAAAATTTTCAAAAAAAGTCAAATTTGGTCAAATTTGGTCAACCATGGTCAACCATACCTTCAAATTTCTTCAAATCTACTTCATTCTATCATGTCATCTTTCAACTTTTCTCCAGAGGGGGTCGGATGATGATTACATCATTGAACATCTTTGACTCTTTCAAATATGGTTTCAAATCTAAATATAATATCCTATTCGCTAGGGGCATCTCATCACTTGGGGCATCTTTGTTCTCCCAATCTGGCATCATATGCTATTCAATGGATCAATCTTATAACAGTCCTTGTCATAGTTTGATGGATAGGTATTGGGGCATTCAAACCCTGACTCCTAAGGATTGAATATCATTATGAGGATGATTCTATGACTCATGTTTAGGTTTTGTAAGCTTTTTTATGAACCAATATTTAGGTGTTCTATCTAGACTCTAGAGGATTAAGCTTTATTCTAGAGATAATTCTAAACTCTTGCTTTCAATCACTATTTAATGGATAGGTATTGAGGTAATCTAACCTTGACTCCTAAGGATTGAATCTCATTTTGGGGATAATCCTATGAATCATGATTAATCTTATATCTTCTAATGGGTAGGTATCAGAGCAATCTAACCTTGACTCCTAAGAATTGAATCTCATTTTGAGAATAATTCTATGAAGTTTGATAATCTTTGTTCTTTCATTTTGGTATATAGGTCTTCTATCTAGATTCCTTAAGGCTAGGCTATGTTTTGGAGATAACCTTAAAAATCTCATCAATTGGTTTTTGTATCCCCAATCTTGGAACCAATCTTAGTTGTTGGTCTATATTTTAGACTTCTAATTTGTTTGAATCAACTTGTTGCTCACACATTTATTCAAAGAAGGGAAAATCTAATACCCCTAAACTAGCACATTGGTATTTTGAACCAATTTTGTAAGGAAACTTGCAACAAAGAATATAACTATTTTCACATAACCCATAATAGATTTGAAATAAATATGTAGTTAAAATCCACATACAAGAGAATAGACAACATACCCACAAAAATGTGACACAAGATATACCCTAGGAAACCCTCATTGAGAGAAAAACCCAGACTCCAATAGCATCCATCACCATGTATTATTCAACAAAAAATGTCATTGCAATACAACCATGGAAGCCTTCAAAGCCATAGCCACAAACAAGCAATCCATGTGAACAAGCATGAATCTACACATCCCATGCCATGCTTTCAACCTTCACAAATGCTCCCTTGACTAACTTGTCAAGCCTTGTCCTGCTCGACTCTTTCCCTTTTTTGTCTTCTTCTTCTCACATATAACAACTACCCTTGTGGCTGCTTATATAGTAGCAAGTCCCACAGAACCACCAAGGGGTATTACATGAACCATGTGCTAACTAGCCCATTGACCTCACATTTAGTATTAGAAATTTAATTATTTTCCCCAATTTTAAATAATTACATGAAAATATTATCACAATGTTACAATACAACTCATCAAGTGTATCTAATGGGATCTTTACATGTTGCACATCCTTCTAGGTGCTCCTAGATAAAACATTACATAATAATAATAAAAAATACAATATAACAATATTAAGCAATGTGTGCAACAACATTATCTCAAAAATCTCCCATATACATTGCATAGGGTCAATATGTAGCCACTTAAATGAACAAGGGAACAATCCCTCCTAGAATAATCCCTCCCAGCACATCCACCATCATGGATTAAAGTATGCCAAGTGCTCCATCCTGGTACTCGCAACAAAATCAAAGTATCTAGCATCTCAAACATGAATGATCTCACCTCCTATTATGCCACTGTCACTGGGCATACATAGAAGCCATCCACACAGAAAGTCACCCAACCTGTCACATTAGAGATCATAAAATCTTATACCAACTAAAATGCCAAGCAAAAAAAACTTAATCCAAAGATAATCACATGTATCTATAGTTATCAAAATATCCATAGTAGAAATAGCACCCACATCAAGTGTCAAACCCATCTAACGATCCATACCTCCAAAGGTATACTAAGTGAATCTCACATCATCAACATATCCAATATGTAACCTACAATCACAAGCCTCAAGAGAAATACTTGCCACATATATACCAAGAATCTCACACTGCAAAAGATAATGTCAAATCTATAACCAATCCACACACAACATCTCAAAGAAGTGAATCCATGTATTATCTAGGACATCCACAATACATAAACCAATAACCTAATAGAAAAACTCTCATAACAAGTCTCTAACATTCTCCCAAGTTCTCCACAACCAATTGAGGATAGAGATAAAGGAATAACCATGTCATCTCTCACATGACATACATGAGCCCAAACTAGTGATCACAATCTCTAACCAATCTCAAATCTAATGTAAGAAAAACTAAACATCTAGGAAGATAACCAAGACCAAAGAGAAACCATGCAAATCATAACTTGTATCATGTCCTACACACACCTCTAGATGTAAAGTGTACAAGCATGATCTCCTCACAAAACCCCAACAAGAAGCCTCAACAACACCCAAAACATACCATATAACTAATATTGGGTGTAAGCCTCTCACAAGAAGATCAAACTCATAAACCATTCCTAAATCAAAGAATAACCATTCCTAAATCCAAAGGATATGCCCAATATAAAACCATCTCCCAAACTCAACTAGCATAACAACATATGCAAATGGAGATAACCAATGTTAAACCATCTCTAAAATGAACCCTCTAGAACCAACTTATGTATCATAGCTCAAGATCAATATCCATGAAAGATAAGCATAAACATAATACACTTGAGAGAAACAATGGGCTATACCTCTCAAGTAGTAAACTGTCGAGTAGACCAAGAGTGGGGAATGAGAATGCTCATCAAGATATCCAAGTCTCCAACCAAGACTCATCTAAGAACAATCTCCTCTCAAGTCCATATCAGGTGAATTCCCCTCCGACTTCCCTACTAAAATCAAACAACTGTCTCAACAAATACTTCTCTAATCCAAGAGAAAAGATCATAACCATTGTCTCTAAGTATCCATGAGCACTTGTTACCAATCAATTCATGCCAAATCTAAGTGCAACATAGCAATATCATGAAGTATCTAGTTATTATCAATATACTCAATACTAAGAAACTAAGCCAATATCATAGTCAAAGTTCCAACCATGGCCTAAGGAACATAAACATGACAACATGATCTAACCATCTCAACCAAAGAGATAGCATGTTTCATATGAACATACTATAACATGTCAAAACTGTAAATGCGCATCAAGAGTATACCATGACAGAATTGTGAAAGCATCCTCACACTAAGGATAACATGTCAAATGAAAGCATAAACCACACCTTTACCAAGAACCATATGAGTCCTCAAGATGCAACCATCTCCACACACCATGAAGAAAAATCATCTCCACATACCATGAAGAACCGTCTCCACATACCATGAAGAACCATCTCCACATACCATGAAGATAACCAAGAACCCCATGAGTCCTCAAGATCTAACCATCTTCACACACCATGAAGATAACAAGTGCAACATGCAAATGTCAAAGATGTTTTTGCAACAACAGGATCTAAGACAAATCTCCAACATCTGCAAATACTCAATAAATATATCAATGTCAAAAAAAAATTCCCACTCAACTATGGTACCAAATCACCCATGGCAACATAACATCCATCTCCTACATGAAGATCCTCCAAGTCTATACTCACACAACCAAAGTGTCAATACCATGTGAAACCAAGATCTCCAAACCAAGAAGATACAAACCAAATGAGGAACCAATTAGTATTGTCACCTCATCATTGTCACAAGCTCCCACTAAACTATGTATCCAATCTATCTATGAAATCATGATGAAAAACCTTTCTCTAACCATGAGAATCAACTAAGGCATCAAACTATCAAAGAACTCAAAGTGTACATCATGAGCTCCTCAAAAGAAACCAAATAACCATGATCCTTAACCAAGAAGATATACTACCATAAAAAAATTAGAAATCCAAACCAATGAACATCAAATATGTACATCTATATCCAATAATGTCATGCCAAAATCCATGGCACCATGATCACATCCATGAACCGAGCAACCAATACTCAATGTGTCCAACCTGTCAGCATGAAATAGTCAACCACAATCCTCCATCATGATTGTACCTGGTAACAAGATCTCATCCCTTCTACATGAAGAAAAATTTAGCAAATCATATGAGTTAGGGCATAGGAAACCCAAATCCAAGTCACCAATTTGAATATGTATCAATAATGAAATATCAATGGACAAAGACAACCCATAACCAAGCCATAAATGCAACCTATAAGTATAGACTGCTTACAACACTGCACAACTTGTAGACCCAACAAGTCATCATACATATCCAAATCAAATACTAATACTAAAATCAGCATGAGACGAATCTAAAATATGAACTGAGTATACAATAACACCAAATCTTAAATCTCCAAACATACAATGTCATAAACTCATAATGTTACCATAGTCAATATATAGCATAAACTATTTAGATTAATATATCACCAAATAAACCATGTTAAACCTATATCAAATCTAAACCAATTTGTAGAGCTCTCAAAGAACTTTCTATTGACTACTCAAAGTCCACAATCTGATTCT
This sequence comes from Cupressus sempervirens, assembly GCA_028749045.1. Classification (NCBI taxonomy): domain Eukaryota; kingdom Viridiplantae; phylum Streptophyta; class Pinopsida; order Cupressales; family Cupressaceae; genus Cupressus; species Cupressus sempervirens. Next base: position 63,298,766 of record CM053793.1, read on the forward strand.
ATATGCCCAAGTTATGCCCTAAATTGTGCTCAAAATAAACAACATCCAACTTTCAGGCTCTTAAAACCTAACAAAATGTTAAAATCACATAACCAAACCTACACCAAAGTGTAGTGCTCTAAATTATCTTTCCAATGCCTATAAGAAGTCTAAAATCTAATATTCTGAGAGAAAGTTATGGTTGTTTTACTAAGACAGTCTTTTACCATTTTCTCTATGATTTTTTTTTTTTTGGGACAAAAATTCTATCGGGACTAAATTTGATGGCCATCACAGGCTGAAACCAAAAAACATTTGTATTTTTTCTTCACATGGCCAAGATAGGGCATATTATATATCAAAATTTATGGAAACATCAGCCCGGATCTAATGGTGAGGTTTGTTTTTACCTAGGAGGTCATTTCTGCAAGCTCCCCCTAAAACCCTCATTTAAATGAAACATCCGAAAAAAAAAAAAAAAAAAAAAAAAAACCTTTTGTCCAAAAATTTTACATGCCCAAAATATACCAATATCTCATCATAACAAGAAATCCAAAACCTTTAGATTTGCAATAAACAACTCATATATCTTGCCCTTTCTTTTATTCTCTCATGCATACCCATGGATTCAATCTAGGGTTACAACAATAAAACCATAGCTCTGAAAACACTTGTAAGAAAACTTGCAACAAAGAATATATTTGTTTCCACACAACTCATAATAGATTTGAAATAAATATGTAATTGAAATCCACATGCAAGAGAATATATAACATACCCACAAAAATGTGACACAAGATATATCCTAAGAAACCCTCATTAAGGAAAAAAAACTAGCCTCCAAAAACATCCATCACTATGTATTATTCAACAAAAAATACCATTGTAATACAACCATGAAAGCCTTCAAAGCCATAGCCACAAAAAAGAAATCCATGTGAACAAGCATGAATCCACACATTCCATGCAATGCTTCCAACCTTCACAAATGCTCCCTTGGCTAACCTGTCAAGCCTTGTCCCACTCAGCTCTTTCTTTTTTTTGCCTTCTTCTTCTCACATACAAAAACTACCCTTGTGGATGCTTACATAGTAGCAAGTTTCACAAAACCACCAAGTGGTATTACATAAACCATGTGCTACCTAACCCATTGACCCCACATTTAATATTAGAAATTTAATTATTTTTCTCAATATTAAATAATTACATGAAATATTATCACAATGTTACAATACAACTCATCAAGTATATCTCATGGGAATCTTTACATATTGTACGCCCATCTAGGTGCTCCTAGATAAAACATTACATAGTCAAAAATAATACAATATAACAATATTATGCAATGTGTGGAACACCCATTATCTCAACAAATTTCGGTTTATCAATATCACCTAAGTCCTATTGTATAGGCAATTCTAATTTTGATAATCTCTACTCAACCTAAGTGTCAAATGCAAAAAAGCATTTATCTATATTAATCACTTACTTCACTTAATTCCTATATATTAATTGAATTAGCTAAATTAAACCTCTTAATTGAATTAATTTAATTATAAGTCCTAAGTACTTTAATTAAATTAAATCAACCCCTTTAGCTAATACACATAAAGAAGGAATTAAAATACTTTGGTTTAATTAAATATATGTCATTCTTATTGAAACTAAATATTTATTTAATTAGAAAATCTAATTATGACCACATGTTTGAATAGATCAATATCCTTTCCTATTTCATCTCACATGAAAAAGGAATTAATAATATTGTTTAATTCAAATATGTCCTCATAATTGTTGAAACTAATTAATTAATTAATTAGAAAATCTAATTATGAGCACATATTTGAATGGATCATTGTTATCTCATATTTACTCTCATTCAACTCCATCAAAATTGGACTCAATCTTATCTTCAATCAGGACTGTACACTCAACTCAATCTTGACCGTTGATTAAATTCCAAGATCCTATATAAGAAACCTTCAATTTCTCATTTTAGAGGATGCACATGAAAAGTATTGAATTAATGCCAATTTGATTACTCAAGTGCCTTGCATTCAAAATTGTTCTTGCTTTTGTATGCTCATTATTTAGACTAAAATGTATTTATCTAGTTATTAGTTTCATTATTCTTAGATTAGTTTCAATTTATTTAGATTAATCTAATATCTTTGCATTCAAAAAACATAAAAAATATAGATTAGGTTGTGTTTGCATTCTTCCATATCCTTCTTATTAGTTTGGTCTAGTTGTTGATCTCTCAATTCTAAGAGTGAATAGAAAAACCTTGTCTAATTAGAAGGCAACAGATTTCTTTGTTCAACCTTATCGAATGGACAATCCCATGTTCATTTCAGGAAGTTTCTAACATGTAAAGATCATGTTGAAGTGTGTGTGGATTTAAAGGCCCATAATTAGCACATATACATATTACCTTTCCATCTAGTTGATTTCTTATTGAATTTTTTTACTAGATCCTCCCAAAAGGTTTTAGAAGGACTAAGCCCCAGAGGAAGGCCTAGATAAGTACTTGGTAAAGCACCTATAGAACACCCAAGAATATTAGCAATTTTCCTTTGTCTAAGAGTAGGAGTGTTGATAAAAAAAGAGAGCTCTTATAGCAATTTATCAACTACCTAGAAGCAGTTGAATAAAGATTCAGAGCCCTTTAAAGACTTCTAGCCTCCCTAACATCATCTTTTCCTAAGAAAATAGTCTCATCCACAAATTGTTCATGAGAACAAATAAAAGGATGAGATGTAGGTCTAACACCTTGAATTTCTCCTCTCAAAATCATCTTCCCAATATACCTGCCCAAACTATTAGCCATTATAGTAAAGAGAATAGGAGAAATAGGATCACCCTACCTCAGACCCCTAGAAGGTATAAAGAAAATAGAAGAGCTCCCATTGACTAGAATACCTAGAGATGAGGTAGAGACTAGCTAAAAAGTTAGCTTATAAATAGAACCATTAAAGCCAAAAGAAAGTAAGACCTTTTGAAGAAAACTCCATTCAACTATGTCATAAGTTTTTTCAATGTCCACTTTCATAATAAAACCTTGGTTATTGGACAAAGATAAAGAATGGATATTTTCATGGACTAAAGTAATTAAGTTCAAAATTTTCCTTCTAGGAATGAAACCATTCTATTGCTCAGAAATAAGGTTAGGAAGGATAGTCAATAATCTCAAAGTAAGAACTTTTGAAATGATTTTGTAAATCAAGTTACAAAGGCTAATAGGCCTAAACTATTTAGGAGTATCAGCTCCATACTTCTTTGGTATAAGACAAAGAAAAGTAAAATTAACCTCATTAAACATTCTTTTAGCTCCAAATAATTCTTTAACTACATCACATACACCTTTACCTACCAGTTTCCACTCATTATGGAAGAAAAATATGGGGAAATCATCTAGGCTTAGGGATTTATCTCCTTCAAAGGAACAAACTACTTTGTAAATTTCCTCTCCATTGGGAATAGCAATCAACATTTTATTTTGTTCACTAGAAACCACATGGGGAATAGCTTCAAGAAGCTCAAACTATTTGGTACTATCCACATTTGGGTCAGAAGTAAGAAGAGAAGAAAAGTAAGATACCATTTCATTTGATAAATCAATTTCATTAGTAATTTTCTCTCTTCCCTTAGAAAGGCTTGAAATTATATTCTTGGCTCTATGTTTCATTGTAGTAAGATGAAAAAATTTAGTGTTTCTATCACCTTCTTCTAGACATACAGATCTAGACCTCTATCTCCAAAAGGTTTCCTCTTTAGAAATAATGTCATGGTATTCAACTAGCTTCTCATTCTCTTCTTTAACTAGCTCCTCTAAATAACCTCCCTATTGAATTTGATCTTCAATAATTTTTAGAATATGCTTCAAATTTGATTTACTCTCAAATATATTCCCAAAATACTTCTTATTTCATTCTCTAACACTTTTTTTTACCATACTTTATTTTGGAAGCATCTCGAAACACAGTCATTCCATGAACATTAATATTCCACCATTCTTCCAACAAAGCCTCAAAATTAGGATGTTGTGTCCACATTTTCTCAAATCTAAATGAAATTTTTTTTCTTACTTAAATATCTTCAGCCTTAAAAAAGAGAGGAAAATGGTTAAAAGCAATCTTCTATATAGCATTAAGAGTATAGAAAAAATCTTTGGTCCAATCTAGACACATTAGAACTCTATCCAAGTGAGCTTGAATACATTCATTTCCAACTCTTTTATTACTCCAAGTAAAGTCAATCCCTTGGAGATCCAAATCCGTTAAACCTTTTTTTATTAATGAAATCCATAAGATCCAGCCTTCCTTCCAATTGACTAGAATTTCCCACTTTTTTCATGTTCATAGAGAGGAACATTAAAATCCCCTAGAAATAACCATTTTCCATTATAATATAAACTCTTGAGCTTAGAAACAGAATCACGAATTTTTTTTCTAGAATTTTGTTATTAGGAATGTACACATTAACTATATACAAATATTTTTCTAAGATTAATTTTGAGTCTTAACCACAATGAAGTGCTTATTAGCATCCATCTGGGTACTTGTAAACATAGAATGCTTCCACATTATCAGAGTACCACCTAAAGTTCCTTCAAAACTACTAGCCATATTACGGTAGTTCTTGAATGATTTCAAATTCTCCACCTTACCTTTGTCCATTTTAGTTTCCAATATCACCATAATATAAGGTTTATGCTCTCTTATAAAAAATTTAAATACATCTAACTTATGGATACTATTCATCCCCCTAATATTCCATGTGATGATCTTCATTATGGTAAAATCTAGAATAGTGGCTTACTTCCCATCAACAATATTCTACAAAATTTCAGCTTGTCTCCCCTTTTTGGTAGTTTTTCTACCAGATTTATCTGGGGTACCAACATCCAGTTTCAATTTTATAGTCCCTATTTCCAATTTACTTCTTCGAGTCTCAACTGCTAAAGGCGAAGGATTAGCTTTTTTATCTATTTTTTTCCTTTAACCATGTTTATGTTTTGGTTCTTCCTTCTTAGTGATCAGATCCAAAAATTTAGAATCTAATTCATTTCCATTAAGAGGAATTTCTTGACATAGAGGTTTCAACAGAATAAGATTTCCTTCATCCTGTAAATCCTCCAAAATATCAATCTCATCCAATTGTCCACTCCTTTCCTCTAGGATTTCTCCTTCCTCAAACTCCTCAATCTCTTCCAAATCCTCTACATTATTTTGATAAATAACCATCTAGTTCGATAATGTTGTAGAGTCCTCAATTTCCATAATAGAAGATGGAATTTTCTCATTGTTTTGGATCTTCTTCTCTTCATCCTTTTTCATCTCCTTCCTCTAATCAGCCTGAGGTTTAAGATTATCATCACTTTTTTGGCCTTGCAAAATAGTTTCTTTAAGTAAGACTTTAGGTTTCCAAACCCTTTTTTGAATCTTCTTTTCCACATTCACCATCTTTTTTTTTTTTTAAATTTCAATGGATAATTTTTTACCCAATGACCCAATTTTTTACAAACAAAACATCCATTAGGAAGATCTTCAAAAAAACCCTCTTGAGTCCACTTTCCTAATTTTGAATGCCTTTAGATGCACAACTTTCACATAGATTCTAGCACATTGAAGTTTAGATCTAGAGGTAATCAAATTATCATTGGTCATACATTCTCTGAATGATCCATCTAGTCCCTTAAAAATGTCTTCATGCTAGAACTCAAGAGGGATACCCGGGAGTCTTACCCACACTAGAGTAGTTAGGAAGAAAGCATCTAAAATATCCATATTTGGTTCCCATTTTTTAATTGTTAAGGTATTGTTACCAAATAGCCAAGGTTCACCACATAAAACCATATTCATATCCTCCTTACAAGTAAATAAAAAGGGAAAAAAAACCCTTTCATCATTAGTGAAATATCCACTTGACCTTGGAGAGCCCATTTCCTTTTAATTGTTTTTCTTAAAGTTTCAATATCTGGTCAGGCCCCCAGAATTTTTCCAACTAGGGTTAAATCCATAGCTAAAATAGAATAATCTACTATCAAGTTTGGAATAAAAATCTAAAATTCACCTTTTTCCCAATAGGATTTGGAAGTAACATAAGGAAAAGAAGGCTTACCTTTTGGCATTTTTCCAAACAAAGAAGACCACTTTCTTTGACCCACTTCATTGTCCTCCTTCTTCTGCTCCTCAACATGTGACTCTTTAGAATCCTTACACACACCTAGAGAAGGTTCTCCTTTCAAAATATTCTTCAATGGGTCCCTTATAAGGATTAGGATCTCAATAAAACAATCAGACTAAAAACTGTCAGAAACCCCATATCTTCTAGAGCCAAAACCTAGCAAAACTTTGTCTTCTTCCTACTCTAGATTCCCACCTAATCCATTACCAAAGTACACTCCCGCATTTTGTGCAACACACTTTGAACTCCCTACATCTAGATTCCCTAGAAAACTAGAAGCAATCCCGATAGCTAAATTCTTACCTACCATTATTATAAACACATCTTTTATCCTTGTGTTATCATAGTTTCCTCTCAAACTTTTAGCTTTGGCTCTCCACACATTATGATCTCCTCCACGAACAAGTATTAGCTTAACCACATCTCTTTAGAAGCAGCACATTCTTTGACATCATCAAATTTTTCATCATTTAGGGAAGAAGCAATCTCTATCATCAGGTTGTTGTGTTCTTTCTTTTGTTTCATTTCCTAAATTGTCATAAGAGGGTTTGGAGGTGTGTACTAGTTGTCCAAATAATGTAATGCACGGTCTTTAACTCCTAACAAGTGCAACCTCATCTTGTTTTTCCATGATGATAAATTGTCCTTATCTAGCTTACGTACCTCTCTCTCACACATCTTCAGATCTTTAGCTAAAGTCCCTTCAAACTTCCTCCTTTAAGAATTGATGCTCTAATACCAATTTTTAGATAACTAGGGAGTGAATCAGCTATAACTAATTGTCATGTAGGCCTTTAAATGATTTCTAACACTTCAAACTTTCAGATCGCTAGCTCAATAAACATATTAGCAAACATTTAACTTCATATACCAAGTAACATAGTAAATTTCCTATGTATATTGAGTTGCAATGATAAATAGTAAACATGAAATAACTTGTAACACAATAAGCATCCACACAATTTGACACAAGTATTTAACATGGAACCCCTATCAAGGGAAAAAGCACCTAGGATCAACAACCCAAAAAATTCACCTTTCTAAAGTGAGCTCTGCTAGAAGCAAACCTTGTTAAAGGTTACATACACATTACTAATGTGACCTTGTTAGAGGAATTTTACCAAAGATCATCTAGACCTTATCACTCCTATAATATATATAGAGTGGCCTACTCTAAAGGACTTATAAAACATTCAATAGAATGTCACCATATAATGGATATACAAATAAGATTGTTAAGTCCACTTGGATAAAATAAATTTTAGCTACAATGGTTAGAGACTAATAGTGAAATGATTTGTTTAGTTTATCACTACCTTTTCTTGTTCAAATATTTGTTTTGCATTGTCTCTTTCCTCTATTCATCATCTCTCTTCCTTGTTCCCCCTTCTACATTATTTAGTCACTAATACATCCATGTAGCACTTCTCTTACTTGATCTTTACAATGTACTTCAGCTCATGGCTATAAAAAAATTCTTCAACTTGATCAACAACAATGAATAATGTGTTAGATATCCTTCAAGGTGTTGTGGCGGCTAGTGAGGAATTAGCCAAGGTTATCAAAGAGTTAGTTTAAGTGATGGCTCTAGTCTTTGGTTGGGTTGTTGGTCCTAGTTTTCTTGTAATTGTTTCATTTCCATCTTTTGTTTAACTGATTACTTTTAGGTTCTAGGTCCTTCTAAAACTTGGTTTTGAACTTTGATCATTTATTTGTAGGTTCCAAGTCCTTGTAAAACCTAGTTATTTGTTGTTTTTGTTAACTTAAGATTCTAGGCCCTTGTAAAACATAGGGTATTATTTTTGTACTTTTTTTGTACATCTTTCTGCTAGTTGTAAGGGGTTTTGGGTCCCCTCAAAACCTATTTTTACCTTAATCTAAAACATTTGAATAATGTGTTCATCCCTTAAATAGAAAACTTATTGCCGCTTTACCAGATTCTTCCATATTTTGTCACTTAATCATAATCATTTGATCTTCATCCATCTTAGATCCATTATATCTAGACACTCAAGTATCATGCCTTCACCTTGAAATTTATGCTTCAATTAAAATCATCAAATCTCCTTCATCAAACCTTCTTTAAAATTGCTCTAGTCATTGATCTCATAACTAACTTCATCGTTATATTTGAAACCTCTTGAACAATATTTATTTTCATCAAATGTCGGCCTCAAATTAATTATTTTCCAAATTTTTCTTCATTTCCATTTCTTGATTAATACTACATATGCTCAATCAATACTAGACTTGGTTAACATTGTTCTTGCTCGATTAATGCTACACATTCTTCACTTCTTCATTAGGTGCTCAATGACAACTATAGTATCTTAGTTAATACTAATATTCTTCATTCATCGATCAAATTTTCTTGCTTATACATGATCTCAACACTTAATCAAATCATGTAAAAAAATCAAACCAACATCATACTGTCAAATTCTAACTCATTCAAGTTCCCATTTGAATACCATACACTTATCGACACTTACATCATCATTGTACTTTCTTAAAATCCTCTTCATCAATCAAATGATATGGCACTCTCATGAATTAGCATAATGTCTTACCAATCAAGGTTTGACATCAATGACAACATAACAACTAATATGACTCTTCCACATACATTATCAACATTCTCGGTTGGGTATAATATCTCAACAACAAATTTGCTGGAGAAGAATATTGATAGAAGCAAGATGGAGATACATTATTTTTTGTTCTATAAATAATAATGATTGTAATTTTAAATTTGAAGTCGACAATTTGTTCCCCTGATTTGTGCTTAAGTACAAGTTTTTCTTCACTAGGTGATTTAATGACCTAGTAAGGCCCTATGTTCAAGTTAATCTAACTAAAAAATAATCTTGTGAGAATAGAAAATGATCATCAACTCCTCAAAAAATTCAAATCTAAATATATGAACCAAATCATTCAAATATTCATCACATTCATAATAAATGAGCACAACTTCATATAAGTTTGTAAGTCCTATCTTGTTTATCACCTACAAGAGGAAGATTAAGGATTAGAATCATAAATAGTAATACTAAAAATAATAAAGTGTGATTATAATGAATGGTCAACAACTACACATGAATCTCAAATTCAAACACATGAATCAAATTTTGAGGACAAATAATATAGCATAAAGAGAACTCACATAGTCATATCATGTCCTTGTATCAATACCAACAAATTATCTATTTGTGATAAATATATTTCTATCTAAATCCTTAAATATAAAATTCAAAATAAATTTAAACCTCTCAATCCTAAGGTTTAATACAAAAGCATAAACATGTTAGGATAGTGATATGCACTTATAATCCTCATGTTTAATATCAATTATCCAACTTTCTTGAATGAGTGCCTTTGGTATCCATGACAAGCTGAGGGGCTAATGCCAATAGATTTCCAAAATCTATGGAATCTAATTCACAATGCCTTTGGATGCAAAAACTATGTATGCAATCAAATCTAGAAGCATTAAGATGCAATATTTATTATCACCATTCTCTAGATCATGTGAGTTGTTACTATACAATAGAATTTGATGCAAAATCATCTTTTTTTAACGAGCAATCTTGCATCAACTAAAAATATTTCATGTTTTCTATACTAGTTTTATGTTCATGAAGTATCCATTTTTGCTCTTGGTTTCAGGTTGTGCACAGTTCACATCATGTTGAGGACCTATACTAAATCCTTGTCCTAAGTGTGCACATTCTAATGTTTGTTATTCTTCAAGTTCTGTGTCATTTTTTACAATCTTTGTTTCTTGCAATTTCCATATAGTGAGGCATATTATTTTTGTTTGTACAATTGTGGGTGATGACATGGCATCTTGCACAGTTGGTAGTTGAATCCTAGCCCTTGTGTGGACCTATCCTTAAGTGTGTGGTCTCTTATATTTTCCTTTTCTTTGGTTTTGGTTTACTCTTCTAATATTGGACCTATAATGTAATTGCAAGCTTACCCAACTGACTTGTAGCTTGCTTGGCTATATAAGAAGCTTGGATAGATGTAGGAAGGTAAAGATGGGGACAAAAGATTTAGATCTAGAAGTAGAAGATGCACTGGACTCTAAATTGTAATTCTTATTCTATGTAAGGCCACAACCCACAAGGCCTCATAGTTGGGCATGTCTTTTTTTATGTGAAGTTAAATAATTACACCTATTGAATTATTACATCTAGCCTTGCTTTCCTTGTGTATTTGATTAGGCTTCTATGTGTAACTCTTAGCAAGGACATCTTAGGGTTTTATCCTAAAGGTAACCTTGCCTTGCATTAGGTGGTACTAGAGCCAAGTTCTTTTTTGAGGCTTGGATCATGGAGAACCTTATTAGATTGGTTGTGGGGGTGGAAGATATAAAATTGGACCTATAACTTGTAGAAGGTTGCAATATTGTATGAATTATTGTCAATATGGTTTGTGGTCGAGGAAATTCTTATAATGTTATAATAGATATGTTGAGGAAAATTGTAGCAAGACTTGAAGTTGTTGAGACAACATAGAGAAGTGTAAATCTTGAAGATGTTACTAATGATGAAGAGGCGACCCTAATCCTAAACCTGAGGTTGGACAAGATGAAGAAAGACTTTTGAGAGCTTTGTCTAGAGTGAATGCTAAACCTATTGTTGAAGTTTCCTGCTATGATATAAGACTTGAGACTAATGTTGTACTGGATTGGATCTCTGAGAAGGATAAGTACTTTGAGTATGAAGGTACTCCTGATAACAGCAAGGTCAAGATAGAAGTCACAAAGTTGAAGGGTCATGCTTCACTTTGGTGGGATCATTTGCAAACTAAGAGACAAAAGAGGGAAAAGAAAAGATCAAGACATGGGCAAAGATGATTGGAAAGATGAAGAAGAAGTTTCTCCTTGTAGATTACCAAGTCAACTTTTTGAGGAAAATGTACAATTTGAGGCAAAAGGACATGAGTGTTGAGTAATATACTGAGGAATTCTACAAGTTGGATATCAGATCTAGACATGTAGATGATGAAGTTGAGAAAGTGGCTAAATATCTAAATGGTTTGTGGGCATCAATTCAAGATGAGATTAGCTTTGTTAAGATGGATAGTGTGGAAGAAGCATATCAGTATGCCCTAAAAGGTAAAGAAAGATTGGCAAAGAAACATGATCAAAGACATAGAGGAAGAGGTGGTAAATTTCAAAGAAATAGAGGCAAAGCCTTTGGATAAAGTAGTAGATCTAAAGTACAAGAAAAAGGAAAATCTTATTCGAAATATCACAATACAAGGAGAAAAGTAACTAAACTAGAGGTAGCTATACTAGTTACTCTAGGAATAGTAATAATGGTTAGAGGGAAGATATGTCTTGGTTCAAAGTTACTTGGCATAAATGTGGTGAAGGACATAGGGCCTTTGAATATACTAGTTATGCTAAAAGGTTTGGAGGAAGTGGCAAAAATAGTTTTTCTTGTGGGGAATTTTTTGAAACACCTAATGAACCTAAGAATGGTGAGAATCTAATGATAAGAAGGGTCTTGTGGAATGAGAAATCAGATGAAGGTCCTATTTTGAGGAGAAGTTTATACAAAACCATATGTAAAATTGATGGTAAATTTTGCAAAGTGGTCATTGACAGTGGTAGTTCAGACAATTTGGCTTCTAAGAAACTAGTAAACAAGTTGAATTTGCAAAGGTTGAGACATCTGAGCCCTTATCATGTTGCTTAGATTCAGAGTGAACATAAATTACTAGTAAGTGAATAATACCTTGTGAAATTTAAAATTGAGAATTAGTTTGATGAAGTTTTGTGTAATATTATGCCTATGAATTGTTGTCACATTTTGATGGTTAGACCTTGGAAATATGATAGAAAAGCATTGCATGATGGTAGATTGTATCACTATACTATTTGGGCAAATGGGAAGAAGTAGATTTTCTTACCTTCGATTGAGAAACTTAATGAGACACAGTGTACTACACTAAGAGTTTATTTAGTGGATGGAAATTAATTTGTTAAAGAGACAAAGGAACATAAAATATGTCTTGCTTTGAGTCCTAGGAAGATTGAGAAACAATACAAACTTGACCATGCACTTGAGATAAAATATTTGTTAGATGAATTTTGAGATGTTATTTCTAAAGATGTTTTTGATGGATTACCTCCCATGAGAAGTATTAGTCATTGTGTGGATTTGATACCGAGAGCTAGCTTACTAAATAAAGGACACATAGACTAAACCCTACAGAGAATGTTGAATTGAGTAGAAAAGTACAATAACTGCTTGAGAGAGGTTTGATAAGAAAAATTTTGAGTCCTTGTGAAGTACCTACTCTATTGACACCTAAGAAGAATGGAGAATGGAGAATGTGCACTTATTTTAGAGCTATAAATAAAATCACAGTAAAGTAAATGTTTCCTTTTCCTAGGCTTGATGACATCATGGATTGTTTGGGTGGAGATGGATACTTTACCAAAATTGATTTGAAAAGTGGATACCATCATATCAAAATCAAAGAAGGTGATGAATGGAAAACAAATTTTAAGACTAATGAAGGTTTGTATGAGTGGTTAGTTATGCCTTTTGGTTTAACTAATGCACCTACTACTTTCATGAGATTGGTGAATGGACTTTAGAAGAATTTTTTGGAAAAAATTGTGATTGTATACCTTGATGACATACTGATTTTTCAATAAGACTAGAGATGAACACCTTGAGCATATCAGACAAGTGTCACAAAGATTGAAAGGAGAAAAGTTATTGATTAACTTGAAGAAATATTCTTTTATGAAAGAGGAGTAGATATGTTTGGGTTTTGTGATTTCAGTTGAAGGTTTGAAGATGGATCCTGAAAAGGTAAAAGCTATACTGGAATGGCCTACACTTGATACTATTGAAGAAGTTAGATCATTTCATGGATTGACAAGTTTTTATAGAAAGTTTATCAAAAATTTCAATTTAGTATGTAATGCTATGACAAAGACTATGAGAGGAGATCAAAAGGATTTCAAGTGGACACAAGGAGAAAATAGGAGTTTTGAAACATTAAAACAAAAGGTTGTAGAATTGCCTACACTTTCTTTTCTTGATTTCACTAAGGTTTTTCAAGTAGATTGTGATGCTAGTGGGAATTCATTTGGAGTTTTTGAGTCAAGAAGGATTACTTGTAGCTTTCTTTAGCGGTAAATTGAATGATGCTCAAAGAAAATAGTCAATTTATGATCATGAATTCTATGCTTTTCTTCAATCTTTGAAGAAGTGTAGACATTATTTGATGCCTAATAAATTTGTCTTGTGTATACATAACTAGGCCTTACAGTACATAGCAAGTCAAAACAAAATTGAATCAGAGATATATGAAGTGGATTAAATATTTGCAGAATTTCACCTTTGTATTAAAAAATAGAATTGGAAAAACAAACAAAATTTTTGATGCTTTGAGTAGAAGAAGGAATTTTCTAACAGAAATGAAGGTTGAAGTACTTGGTTTTGAGGATTTGAAAACTTTGTATGAAACTTGCCTTGATTTGGTAGAAACTTTGAAAGCTTGTAAGTATCATTTGATAGCTAAACAAGATAAGTGACTTGACTATTTCATTCAAGATGACATGTTATTCAAAGGAATTCAACTTTGCATACCTAGAGGATCTATGAGAAGCAACATCATTAAAGAGAAGCATAGTGGTGGACTTTCTGGACATTTTGGAAATGATAAGATATTGAAGTTGATTGTTGAAAGATACTATTGGCCATAGATGTATAAGGATATTCATAAATTAATGAGAAGTTGTGGAGTTTGTCAAGTAACTAAAGGAACTAGTCATAATTTGGGATTGTATTAACCTTTGCCTATTCCTATTAGATCGTGGGAAGATATAAGCATGGATTTTGCACTTGGATTGCCTAGTGCCTAGAACCTAGAGAGGTTTTGATTCTATCTTTGTGATAGTAGACATATTTTCTAAAATGACACAGTTCATACCTTGCAAGAAAACATCTCATGTAGTACATATAATAGAATTATTTTTCAAAGAGATAGTGAGATTACATGGATTTCTAAAGATAATTGTTTCATCTGGAGACACTAAGCTCACTGAAAACTTTTGGAAGACACTTTGGAAGAATATGGGTATTGAGCTTAAGTTTAGTTCTACATTTCACCCTCAAACTAATGGACAAACCAAAATTGTGAATAGAAGTTTAGGTAACTTGTTGAGATGTTTGGTTGGAAGTAAGCCTACAAATTCAGACATGGTCTTAACACAAGCTGAATTTGCATACAACAACTATGTGAACATAAGTACTAAGAAGACACCTTTTGAGATCATAAATGGATTAAATCCTAGAGGAACAACAGAGTTAAGAAACTTAAGTAAAGAAGAAAAGAGTAGTGTTGATGTTGAAGATTTTGTGAGTTTCATAAAGGATTTGCATGATGATGTAAGAGATACCTTTTAGAATAATACTCAAAAATACAAATAGTGAGTTGATTAGAGGAGAAGATATAATTATTTTAATGAAGGTGATCAAGTAATGATTCATTTGAAGAAAAACATATTCCCAATTGGAACATACAACAAATTGAAGATGAAGAAGTTTGAACCTTGTAAAATTATGAGAAAATTTGACAACAGAAATGCTTTGAAGTGGAATTTCCTGAAGATGTCGATATTTCACCATATTCAACATTTTTTATCTCTTTGAGTACCATGAGCCTGGAAGTGAGTTGACTGATAATCCATAATATCCAAAGAAGAAAGAGGAAGGCATTGAGAAGATCTTGAATATCAAAATAAGTAGAAGCACCAAAGGAAAGGATAACATAGAATACCTTGTTTAGTGGAAAGGAAAACTAATTGAAGAGAGTTCATAGATATCATAGGATGAACTAGATCTTTATGATTCAAGTTAGAAATTCTTAAGTCTTGATGTGGACATCATTTCTCTTCTTACCCTAGGTGTCTGATGTAGGAGAATCTTGGTTTAGCAAGCAATCTTGCATCAACCAAAAATATTTATTGTTTTCTATGCCACTGTATTGTTCTCAAAGTAGTAATTGTTGCTCTTGGTTTTAGGTTGTGCACAGTTCACATCATGTCGATGACTTATTCTAGATCCTTGTCCTAAGTGTGTGCACTGTGATATTTCTTATGTTAGAATGTATAAAATAACTGGGGGGTGAATCAGTTATCCAAGGTCTAGATGTACTAATTCAACAAATAAATACTTCACCTACTTTAGATCTAATCATGCATTTAGCTCAACCTCTATAGAAGATTATCAATAACATTAACTAGCAGTCCATTGTCCTAATAATAACATACTTGTAGAATGTAAAACATCAACAATAAATCATTACAAATAGCATTTACACAAGTTTGACACTAGGATTTAATGTGGAAACCCAATTTGGGAAAAAATACTAGTAACATGTCACCAATATTTCACTCTTCTGAAGTGAGCTCTTTTAAGATCCAACCCTATTAAAGGTTACAAAGCACACTATTAAATGTGACCTTGTTAAAAGATTTAATCACCTTATTAGGAGTGTCCTTGTTAGAGGACTTTAGAACATTCTATTAGAATACCACATTGATTAAAGGATTTACATGTAACTGTTAGGTCAACCTTGATTGAAGGATTTCAATCTTGATACAATGGTTAGAAAGTAATAGTAGGTTTTGATCTGACTAATATAACTCACTTTGTAAATATAGATCATAGTTTAGATCACGTGTTGATCTACTGACTGACCTTCATTGTCATCTTTGTCTCTAATATGTTTGGTAACCCTTCAAGCAATCACTCCTCACATCTCCACAACTCTTCTCAATGTCCTTAAGTTTTCCAATCAATAGCAGCAACAACTACTCCAACCTTGGTAAGGTCTTCACCAATTTTGTTGACCTCAACAACTTCTAAAGTTAGCCCTTACACCTCCTTAAATAGGTAATTCTAATCTTTTCCCATTTAAACACCACCACAGAAGTTAGGGTTTGGTTAGATTCATTGAATCCTTCCAACATTTTGTCTCCTCCTTTTTTTTTCTTCTAGAAACTTCTCCTTGAATCCTTGCATAGAAACTTGCAAACATAGTTTCCCTCAAATTAAATGATCCAACTCATCATTCCTTATCTTCAACACATTTTACACATCCCAAGAAATCAACTGTGTTGGCTAGAAATCATGGTTTTCTCATAAACTATTAAATGTTGTCCCTCAGCCAACATTGTGTTTTGATGCTCGGTTATCACAAGGTTACTTGGTTGCTACTAATATTTATCTTTGGCACATATGTTGACACTCGGTCAATATTGATGCTTGGTCAATACTACTTTTGCTCAGCACATATTGGTGCTTGGTTGACACTAGCATCACTTGACATACACTTCAAGTTCCTTAATCTTCTACTATTTTTCTCAGTCGAGCCTATGTATTTAGTCAATCTTTGATCACTTCTTCAACACTTCAGTACAACTGTCTTCTTCACTTGTAGTATAATTTAAATAATCACTTTATCTTGTCAAAGTCCAACTATTCAAGTGCTCATTGTAGTTTTCTCCAATAACTCAACCTTTCCTCAAAGTGCTATTGTTATGTCCAACTTCTCTCAAATCCTCTTCATCAATCATCTAGATATATCACTCAAATCAAATGGAAAATTATCTTACCAATTAGCTTTGACATCAATGACAACATAACAATTGTTCCAATTTTAGTTTCCAACATGTTATTTTTTGAGTTCTGTGTCATTCTTTGTAGTCTTTGTTTCCTGCAATTTTCATCTAGTGAGGCACGATGTTTCTATTCATGCAATTTTTGGTGATGACATGGTGTCTTGTGTAGTTGGGAGCTGACTCCTAACCCTCGTGTGGACCTATCCTTAAGTGCACATAATAATATGTTTTCCTCAGCTTGGGTTTTTACTCTTCCAAGACTGGACCTATAATGTAATTAAATGCTTGACTAGGCAACTTGTGCCTTAATTGGCTATATAAGAAGTTTTGATAGATGTAGGAAGGTAGAGATGGATAGAGCTGATGTTGATCTTGAAGTAGAAGATGTGATCCTAGACTTTGAATTGTAATTTTTATTCTATGTAAGGTTGAAACCCAAAAGGCCTCACAACACGACATGTTGCTTTTTATTATGTGAAGTTAAATAATTATACCTATTGAATTGATGCATATGGCCTTGTGTTCCTTTTTGTATATTTGATTAGGCTTTCTTTTTAAACTCTTAGAAAGGGTAGCTTGGGGTTTTCTCCTAGAGCTAACCTTGCCTTGCATCATAATTTTAATAAGTGAGGTTGCAAACAAAACTCAAAGATAGGCAATTATGGAATATCTTTCTCAAAACAAGTGAAAATGCAATTATTGAGCTCATGGAACACTTACAAATGAGAAAGTGGGAAAAATGTCATCTTACCAGAATCTATTGGGATCAATGTGTAAGAGCCATTACTTTAAACTTTAGAGGTCACTCTCATTTAGCTGATGATGAGAATTTGTATCAAAATAACTTGAGATAATGTGTGTATCCATGACCTATTGTTTTGGGTTTTTTTAATAGTCCTTTAAGCCTATATATTGAGGGCCTTAAATGGTTATTTGTTAGGCTCTCTTATTCTACTATTATGTTGTCAAGTCAAAGAAGATTGTATAAGATGTTATGATGTACTTATCTCTACTCAAGTAGTTTATGCCCAATACCTCTTTAAAGGTGATTTTTTCCGCTAGAAGTTGTAATTAAAGTTTCATATGTATGTGTTAGTTTCTCATTATTGTTATAAATTCTTACGTTTGTTTAATTTTAATTTTAATGGTTAATTGCATGTGCTTATAATGGGGTAGTTGAATTTATACACTTTAATCTTATATTCTCACCATTATTGTTCATCAATTTTACTACCATAGAAAATTAAGAAGTTGTAATTTTTTCAATCAAAGCAAAATAAAAATAATAGCTACTCTATAATTCAAGAATACACCCAAAGCCACACATGTTTTTTGGTACTCCTCAAACTATTCCTAAAAACTAGCATCCACAACTAGACATTAATTAATAAGAAGATAAAGGAAATGAAACCATGCAATATACATCTCAATCTAGTCTTTAAAATAGAATGCATTTAGATGGACCCTTATGATGTTCGTCTATATCTAAATATTTTATTTGTATGCATATGTGATTGCTACATGCTATGAGATTCTAAGAATCACATGCACTTTTAAGTCAAAGCAAAATGTAATGGTAAGATTCACATAACCATGCAATTTGACATTTATATTAATAAATGACTTAATGGTGTGTTAAGTTGGGCTCAATTCCATAGCCTTTACCTATCCCATACACAAATTCTAATATAGTTATTTGCACCTTATCCATCTCTACACATCTTCTAGCACAACCTTTATTTATTACACCACAAATATTTAAGGGTCTATTTGGTTTGTGGAATTAGACCAAAATTGACTTTTGCAAAACTGGATTTGGGAAATTTTGCATTTGTGTCCAAATTTTTAAAATGGAATTTGAATTGTAGAAATCTAATTTTACCTCAAAATCAAGTTATCAGACTTCCCACTAACTACCTAGAATTGGTAATCAAAACCTTATTACACTTTTTTTAGGAGTATACAAAAATTAGATTGAATTTTTTTTGCTGCCTACAACTTCAACATTTTTTACCTACAAAATAATTTGAATCTCACAATAGGAAGCAAAATTTGAATCTTGGAAAGCCCCGTAGCTGCTCTTATACGTGGATTTTGCAAATTTCTAATCTTGAAAAAACCACTCACGAGCCAAAACTTGAGGCTAGTTTAAGGAAAGCATGTCCACTAACCTCAACCCGATGAAAATTGTAGTTCTCCTCTCTTTTAATGGAAAATCAGCCACAAAAAATTCTCTAACTCTAGATCATTTTTTTTCAAGAACACTAACATATAAAAGATAGACCCCAGAGAAAGAAAAGAAAATACACTCATAAAAAACAACACACAATCTCTGCAAATTTACATAGAAACTAAATAGAAATGATCTCAAACACTCAGAATTCAATCAAAGCTCCAATTTTTATCATTGGTTAAAAGACTCTCCAAAATCTCTATAGTTCACAAAGACGTGGTCTCATACACCCAAATTTCACTCAAGACCCCAACTTTCAGCATAAAAGAAGGAATATATTTGATTAAGACTAGAACATTACAATGTCTCCTACAACAAGTTGCCAAAAGTGACGTCTTTCATTTCTACTTGAAATGGATGTAGGAATGCAAAGAGATTAGAAGTCACCTGGGTGAGAAGTGAAGCATGCCAATGCCCATGGAAATTGAATTACAGAGGCATACCAATGCTCATGCAAAATAAATAACCCTCATTATTTAAAAAATACTTCACAGTCTCTAAAAAATCATAGATAAAACAAACATAATAGATCTCAAACACTCAAAACATGAACTTTTAGCACTCGTAAAAACAACTCACAATCTCTGCAAATTTACATAGAAACTAAATAGAAATGATCTCAAACACTCAAAATTCACTCAAAGCTCCAATTCTTATCACTGGTTAAAAGACTTTCCAAAATCTCAGCAATTCACAAAGACACGGTCTCATACACCTAAATTTTACTCAAAACCCCAACTTTCAGCACAAAAGAAGGAATATATTTGATTAAGACTAGAACATTACAATGTCTCTTACAACAAGTTGCCAAAAGTGACTTCTTTGATTTCTACATGAAATGGATGTAGGAATGCAAAGAGATTAAAAGTCACCTGGGTGAGAAGTGAAGCATGCTAGTGCCCATGGAAATTGAATTACAAAAGCATACCAGTGCTCATGCAAAAAAAAAATCCTAATTGCAATTCTAATTTGAAGAACTAAACATAGAAATCTAATCTTCCCACTCATCTTCCAGATGAACCAAACAGTTCTACTAAATTTGCAAAAATCATTTTAAAGATTTGCAAAACCTTGATTGGGCTAAATTGAGAGTTGTAGAAATCTCAATTTCTACAACTCCATAAACCAAATAGACCCTAAAGGCATTCACTTCCTACTTGGAATCTACTATCTTAGGTCATTATTACATGCATGGGGTTGGTACCTATGGATTAAACCCTTGCCTTTTCAAAGTTCAAATCAAAATTTAGCCAACTCTCACACAATACACTAATATTTGTGAGCCAACTAAACACATATATGTGCAATTAGATTATATTTTTTTAAAGACATTCACTCAATTTCACATCCCTCTTCTCTCACACATCCTCTCTTATTCTAGAATGATTCAAAGAGTAATTAGTAGCAAAACATTTTAGTTTAGTGCATTTAAAGGATAAGATATGTACATTTATGAGGCTAATCTAGGTAAACATGTCCTCTAGCAACATAACAACAATCCTTTAAATGTATTTCTAAACTGCAATCTCTATATAGTAGAAAAAGAGAGAGCAAATAGAAATCACTTAGTATAATTATAAAATTTAAATTCATATTGATTAGGATGAAATTTTAAACATGAATATATGAGAAACACCCAAATCTATAATCTCAATTCTTGACAAAATTTAAATCCAATCTAAAATTGTAAAAATACCTAATAAAAAGATAAGTAGAATAATAAAATACAAATAAACATTAATTACAATTAGATTTTAATATACTACATATAGAATATTCAAATATAATCTCAACTCTTGACAAAATTTAGATCTAATTTAAAATCTTAAAAGCACCACAAAAAGACAATTTATATATTTTCTTTGAAGGGGGGAATTTTTTTTAAAAAATCAATCATAAAAACTATATGTAATATTATCCTCTTCATATCCTAGTAATTTGATTATCCTCTTCACATTCTATAGTAACTTTAAGAAAGGGCTTATTTTTATTTACATTATTGTGATTAATAAAATAACACAAGCCTTAACTTTCTGGTACTTACCTGTAACCTTAGCACCCAGTCATTTCACTTTTAAAACGACTCTCATTTTCAGCAGTGTATTTTTCATTTTCCCCCGTGATGATGAACAACATGAGGAATTGAGCCTACGAATCGTTCGACAAAATTCCGCGTCTGAATTTGTCAAAGATTGGCAATGGCGGGTGCTGCATCCGCCTTGTTCCTTCTGGATATGAAGGGCCGTGTCCTCATTTGGCGAGATTATCGTGGCGATGTCTCTTCATCTCAAGCGGAACGTTTTTTCTCAAAGCTCATCGAAAAGGAGGTACTCAATTTCAACGAATCTCATCTGATCTCATGTTGCTTTTCAGTTGTTCATTTGATCAGGCCGATAAAATTTTAGAGAACTGTAAGTGGATGTTTGGAGTGGAGCCCATAATCTTTTAGTTACAGGAGGACATCTGAAGATCACTTGGCTTTCCTAGGGTTTGATGGAAAGGTAGATTATGTAAAGGATGGGGATGAAAATGGTCAAACAGATGGGAAATCAATGAAATTTATAATAGTTACTTGAATTTTCTATAGATCGCAACTAGAGCAGATCCGCTTTCCTTTTGGTTTTGAAATGCCAAACGCTTTTCAATCTGGGAGATGTGATTTTCTTTTTATTACATATAGCTATTGTTGAATGGAGTTTAGTCCAGGGTTGATGAGACTGCGATAGTTTTATATAAACTATCCTCATTTTTCACCTAGGGCAGGTGACAGAATTCATTCTTATGTAACGATTATACAATACTGCCATTTCTAATCACTGACCGATTGGTATTCTGATCAAGTGGTCCCTCCATTTTTCCCACAGTTGGCGTGCGAGTGAATAAATTTAAGATTCAATTTTTACAAAGGCATCTTGTGTTACAGCTGCCCATTGGCTTTATCATTAGAAAACAAATAAATCAATTACATCAGATTGCATATTGCAAGCACTAGATCTGTGTCTGAAGGCATATCGTCGAAACATTTTTAATGAACTGCATAGAAAATTTCAAGCAGTCATCTGGAAAAGCTTAGACAATATTAATTATGTAACAACTGTTAACTTTTCATCAATGTTTCGTAATGTTAGCGTTTGAAATCTGAAAATTCGTACAAAAGTGAGATAGTTACTGTTAAACTATAAAAGACCCGGGGAAGCCTTCAAATTTCTAGTAATAAATTAATTTGAGGGAAAGGTTTGCCAGGAAGGTATATTGCCGAAACTTTTTTGGTTGGACAGTAAAGGAAATATTAAGATATTATCCTAAATAGTGTAAACGATGCAAATTATATAACAAATGACATTTTTAGCTGTTTTTAGGGAATTTAGGGTTTGAAATTTATTGTAATTACCACAAGACTAACAAGTCCAACAAAAGATTTCCTTCTTTCAATTTCTGAAGATAAATCATTTTAACAGAAGAATTGTGCAGGTAATTGTTACCTTAGTTTTGTTAATAGGTATATAATGGTCCTGTGCAAGTTAGAGACCATAATTTTTTCCTATTTGTATTTCTGATTAGATTTTGGAATCATTAGGAGAAGACGTGGTTCCACCCAACACAACATATTCAACTCTTCTCTACATATTTCAAACCATGCATCGAAAACCATCACTATGTATTTCTTAGGAAGCTTTCTATACGAAGGATTCCATCTGTCAAAACATTTATCAAAACAATTTGAGCTTGGTACAGCAAACTTTCTTCTCTCATTTGCAGTGCCTGCTCAAATTATCTGGCCAGAAAGCCTCCACTGCATTTTGAGTTGAAGAATTCACTTTTATCACTATTTAAAATAGTCGTTGAAATCATTAATGCAGGGAAAACCCAGAGGCATATGCTTCTCCATAGCTACACACCCTTACAGTTTAGCTCTTTCAATGGATTTTAAAATGAAAGCAATTTAATAGAATGAAAAAAAAATAGTATAGCACTTGATTTGTTAATGTTTGGTAGCTTCTGTCAGATAACTCTTTGGATATACATGTAATTATATATGAGATATAATTCTATGTGAGATATAAACTTATTATATGTGAGAAATATATATATATATATATATATATATATATATATATATAGATAACAATAATTAAGTTTATATAAATTAATTATTTGATTATTGAATAGACATTCTATTCAATAACCTATGCTCAATATAAATGAGAGGATATTGCATATGGAAAACATATACCTCAAACAGGCAATGCCAGTACATTTGCAGCAGATCCAGAAATCTCAACATGGTATCAAAGCAGGTTGCAAGTGTAATCATAGAAGCCATGGAGAATGCAAGGACAATTCATGTAGTTGAGCAGGATGAGATAAAATTAGTGGGGTTTGTCATGCAGGAAAACTAAATTTTGCATTATCTACAAAAATGATGCTACTGTAGCACCGATTAATATTGTGACTGTTTGTGAAGATATATTTTTTTCTCTATATGAAATAAGAGTGTTTTATTTTTAGTGCTATCAGATCATAGATGTCATATCCATCTTTGACATGAGCATATATTGTTTCATCATATGCAAAATTGTAAAGGGAACTCGAGACCGCCTGAAATAATTTATTGCACACTATTGGGTTATTTGAACTTTTCCAATCCAAAGTAACCTCGTCAAAGATTTGACATACATGTTCCCTTAGTAATGCGCAGAGGCATATTGCATTGAAAGCCTTCTGAGACTTGCGTGTAATGAAATTTTTGTTGATTCCATTCCCGCAGTGTGTCATAGCATGTCAACAATGTGGTGCTGTAGGCAATGACAAGTTGTGGCGAGCATGGATTATAGATATCTTCTAGCGCGGAATGAGGAGCTCCCAGATACAAATTCCACATTTTCTTTCTCTCACACTGTATGCCTGAAATTATTCACATACTCTCTATTTTGGAAGTCAGACTGCATTAATGCTGCCACCGTAGGAAGACTCTGCGATTGCCACAAATTGAAGGAAGTTTAGAAGAAATAATTTTGAGTGTGCCATCTCATGCGCCACGGAAGCAAAGAGGATTGGCCTCCAATGTGGATCTGAAAACTTGACGAAGAGAACTTCAATATTACATGCAGAATTTATTCCTAGAAACACGTGTGCTAATGTTTCTTCCCCATAATATTATCTATAGTGTTAAACATTCAAATGTTGATAGACAAATTTCATTAGTGAAATGAAAAACACAATGTCTTATTTGGAAGAAGTTGTTGAAGTTAAAAGTGGTGGTTATTATCGTGGACATGAGTGGGGACAGAAAATTAAGGTACAGGCTATGGAGTGAGGAGGACATTGATGACTAATATCAGATTTAGAGGGAATTTGACACTTCATCAAAAGCAATATTGAATGAAGAACTCTAAAAATTGATGTTCAAAGGGAGATTGAGATTTAGAGGGAGGTTGACATTTTAGACAACCTTGAAACAGAGGGAGAAGACTGAGGATGCTATTTTGTTAACCTTCAATGAACCCGATCTTATTGATTAAAAGGGAGTAAACCATGTTGAGATGATTTCTCTGAAGTTCAATAAGTTGTCACAATCAAGAGGACTGTGACTATGTATGGGCCTACCCCCTGTGTGCATCATGAGGAAGTGACGACTTCCAAATGATGTCACTTGTATTTGGGAGAAGATGTTGTAAGGTGACGATCTTACAATCAACTTGTATTATGAGATCTAATAAATTGAGTAAATGGTGAATGTCTTGTATCTCAACATTCTGGGAGGCCATTACCCTTAGAGTACTTGGTGAATATCATTGATATTCCGAGAGGCCAATACTCTCGATATCAAATGTGATATCTAAACGTTTTGAGTAAGTGGTGAATATCATTGATATTTTGGGAGGCCAATACTCTTGATATCAAATGTGATATCAAAACTTTTTGAGTAAGTGGTGAATCTCATTGATATTTTGGAAGACCAATACTCTTGATATCAAATGTGATATCAAACCTTGTTTTTGAGTACTTGATGAATATCAGATGTCGATATTCTGGGAGATCAAGACTCTTGATATCAAATGTGATATCATACCCTAGTTTGAGAAATTGATGAATATCATATGTTGATATTCTAAAGATCAATACTCTTGATATCATATGCTATATTAAATGGTGGAAAACTTCTGAGATATCCTTAAATTACTAATGGTGTAATATTTGTCTTGTGTTTATCCTCCCTTGTTAAGAGGGAGTGTTAATGTTTGGTAGCTTCTGTCGGATAACTCTTTGGATATACATGTAATTATATATGAGATATAATTCTATGTGAGATATAAACTTATTATATGTGAGAAATATATATATATATATAACAATAATTAAGTTTATATAAATTAATTATTTGATTATTGAATAGACATGTCTATTCAATAACCTATACTCAATATAAATGAGAGGATGTTGCATATGGAAAACATATACCTCAAACAGGCAATGCCATTACATTTGCAGCAGATCCGGAAATCGCAACATAATTAACCTGGATTAGCATGCTCATGATATTACCCTATTTGGGGTCTTTGGGTGTTCTTCCGGGTCCTTTTATGCATGGCTTTGGGCTATTATTGTTGTTTGACTGTATTGGTTGGTAAAATAAAAATAAAAATAAGAAACAAGAAAATGACCATAATACAAGTTCAACTTGCCCTTGCCTATGCTTATAAGATGGTTTATAGGGTGGAAGTAGTAGCATGCCTGGTTCAATTGGCAAGAGCTTCTTGTGGTAGGCATGAGATCACTAGGTCAAGTCTCCCAACAACCTGCACGGTACCTCAAGACTTGTAAAGCCATCATCACTGGTCATGACAAAAAGTTCACCTAGTGCATTACAGTTTGTAAGGGGGCTAGCCTATTCCTGCAGTCTAAAAAAATAGAATTGTTCAGACATGTATGTGCAGATTTAGTGAATGCTATTGTAGACATCCTATATCTATATATTCTCCAAAAGGCTTATAAAAGAAGATGCCCTTTGTGGAAAATAATACGTATAATTTCTACATGCAAAAATATAGAAATGACATGTATACGTGCAAGGCGAGTGCTTTCAAATTTACTATTATTTTATATTTTTTAGTGTCTGGTAAACATTTTTAATGTCACCAGTGATGGTCACACAGCACGCCTCCGGCCCCAGGCAAAACACTTTTGACCCGGACCTATGAACTGGTGAGGCCACAAATGGGGGACCTCATCCACATTTAACAAAGTTGAGGCTCAATTCTGCGAGCAAATTGGCACAAGCCTGCAATAACAATGGTGGAATGGCGGTTTGAACCTTGTTGGTCACAACAACATCAGCACCACAACTTAACCAACACACTAAGTGGTGAACCTTGCTTTTAATATTACTAAGCAGTAAAGGAGGTATCACTGTTAATATTTGTCAATTTGCTGTCCATATTTTAACAATCCTTCATTTGAATCCATGTATCTTCTAGTCCTGGGCGATTGAGGATTCTTTAGTTAGTTTGTGTCCACTTTCTTTAAAACTGGTAATAAAACCGTTTTGAGAGGAATAAAATTCTTACATGGATCTATTAATTAGAACTCTTTTAAAACAGTGGAAAGAACACAAGAAACTGTACTTTCTGTTGACTCATCTATACTATGTGTGCATCGTGCACTTAAAAATTCCAATGTTGTACAAAGAAGCTTTTCAGATATGGAATATTTACATAGAGCTATGCAAATTACTTAAAGACATTTAGGTGGCCAATGTCACTGTGTATAGCATTTAATAAATTACATTGTCTCGTATGTGTATATTTATTAAATGTACTGCCATCTGTTATATCTTGTCTCTTATAAGGCTGAACTGGCCATGTGCGAGAGGATGGTTTCAACATGTGTGTTTGACTAGTTTTTTTATGGAATTACATGGACAGGGTGATCCCACGTTACAAAATCCAGTAGTCTATGACAATGGGGTGACTTACATGTTCATTCAGCATAACAATATCTACCTCATGACAGCATCGAGACAGAACTCTAATGCAGCTAGCTTACTATTATTTTTACATCGAGTTGTGGATGTAAGTTCAACAATCTGCACTTCTCATTCACAATTTATTTCTTGTCTGAGGCTCTATTTTCAATTATCAAATGGGATATTACATTTAGGGAACTTACTGAAGCTGTAGAGCAAGGGATTCTAGTGTATGCATATAATTCTTTCATTTGCAGCTATTGCACACATATATAGGTGTTATTACAGTAAACAAGATTTGTTAATGTTCCTCATTGTTTTCTGCTATGATTAGTTTGTTGCTATAACTGATTCACATATCAAATTTAGATTGTGTTTTGGATTGTCATGTGTTTTACTTCTGCAGGTATTTAAACACTATTTTGAAGAGCTAGAAGAAGAGTCTTTGAGAGACAATTTTGTCGTTGTTGTGAGTGTACACATCTATTTTTAATCTGAGCCACAGAGGATCGAGGGTTCAGAATTCCTTGTAATGAACTATTTGAGAATATTTTATCATTTAAAATTTAAATTATTTGTATATCATTTCACTACTTGTATTTCCCATGTGCAGTATGAACTACTAGATGAAATAATGGATTTCGGGTACCCTCAATATACAGAGGCAAAGATTCTTAGTGAATTCATCAAAACAGATGCTTACAGGATGGAAGTCACTCAGCGGCCTCCAATGGCTGTTACAAATGCAGTTTCCTGGCGAAGTGAAGGAATACGATACAAGAAAAATGAGGTTGAAGGCTAATCCAGATTTAACTTTGTGCTTTGCTTGAATATGGCAATTGATATTTTCACTAATTTTATGCTTTTAATTTGTTATTAAAGGTCTTTTTGGATGTAGTAGAAAGTGTAAATATTCTTGTGAATAGCAATGGGCAAATAGTGCGATCTGATGTAGTTGGAGCACTGAAGATGAGAGCTTACTTGAGGTAGTTTTTTCCTACTCCATGCATAATCTTATAATTGAGTCCTTATAGAAATAACAACTAATAGACTACAAAGAGGAAACATGGAATATTTCCCTTAATTTCTGCTAAGTTGATACACTGTAAACTCCAGCCAGGTTCTTGGGGAATATTATAATGTTACCAAACACCTATTTTCTTAAATATGTGCCTTACTTGTGAAATGCCTTGAAATAGGATAACCCACATTTTCTAAACTGAAATTCCCATGTATGCTATACACAGCTGAATGGATAGACATGTACCATGAGAATGGGAAATGAGAAATGAAACATAAATGGGTGCATTGGCACATGGGAGTTCTCAGATTTTATGGTTAATAAACATTTTGTGTTTATTTTTAGGTGGTTGAATTATTAAGTACCATCAGACAAAGAATCTACAAATTGTTCAAACTTTTATAAGTACAAATATTATATTCATATTTATTGTTAAGATTTAATAAATAACAAATTTTTGGTCTCGAAACGACCAACTTAATTGCTGGATACTTGCATTTCAACAGATTACATGCTTCAGCAAGAATAAAACAAATATAGAAGAATAATGAACTGTGGTGAGTGATTGAATAGAGTCCAATTTTTTGGAGTTTAGAGTGGCAGATTAAAAGTCAAAAATTATAATGGGCAAATATTGAAGTTTTACTGGAAATCAGGATTTCTTTTTAAATTTTATATTTGCTGATTTGATAAGTCATCTTTTGCAGGCCAGAAATTACAAAAGAAACATACATTCCTCAGAAATATTCTTTTTGGGATATGATGTCCTCTTATCTGTTTTGTTTCTGTCAACATAGGAATCAACCTGTTTGCTGAAGAAATTACACGGATGTAGTTTTCCTTCTCGATTTTTTGCAATTTAGATTGTTTATAAATTATTAATAATAGCATGCAATCCTAATGCAAGTTCAAAACGAGTACTACTTCTTTGCAAGGCACTTTTGTTAAAACTTAAAAGTAATGTTTAAATAAGCTAGTGTTTTTTTTTCTTCAGAACTATTTATTAGCCATGAAGCTGGATTATGCTGCACTGGGTCCCATGCCCAGAACAGGTCCAATTCCTACGGTTTGTAGGTCTTTCCTGGGTCTGTAATAGATGTATGATGAATTTGGTCAGTACACCCGTGCCCTTTACATATCATGGCTGAAGCTAGATCCCCACAGCCGATCTTTGGAAAAAATCATAATGAAAAAATACAAAAAAAGAATAAAATACTGATATGTATAGATCATTAGATGTTTTATATTATTGTTGAGTTCTGGAAGTAGTTTGACCAGTAATGATTTCTCTGTTTTATACACATGCCATAAAATATTAAACCTTTATAACTTTTGATTTAATATTTGGCATTAAATTATTGATTGTCTCATGGTTAATTTAGCATGTTTTGTGCGTAATATGGCTGTTAGTATTTTTATTTATTTGTAATATACTTTTAACATGACTGCTGAGATGTTACATAGCAAGCTGTTAATGGCAAGTGTATTTTGATTCACTTTTTTTCAGTGGAATGCCAGAATGCAAACTTGGACTCAATGACAGGGTGCTGCTAGAAGCTCAAGGCAAAGCGTCAAAGGGTAAAGCAATTGACTTGGATGACATCAAGTTTCATCAGTATGCAATCAAGCTCATTTTCTTATTCAATTCCTTAAACTATCATTATTTTGTTTTATACGAAAGTTCATGCAAATTCCTTTGATGTTGTACTTAGTCTTTTTTTCCCTTGAAAAGATGCATGTTAATTTCTATTTCTTCTGTCAGGTGTGTTCGTCTTGCTCGTTTTGAAAATGATAGAACTATATCCTTCATACCTCCTGACGGGACTTTTGATCTTATGAACTATAGGCTTAGCACACAGGTTTGTTCAAGAGAACACAGTTGTCAAATCTTTGGAGGTCTGTTACGAAGGATTTCCTTCTAAGTAGGTTTCAATATATTTTTATTACTTTGCAGGTAAAGCCATTGATATGGGTTGAAGCTCAAGTAGAAAAGCATTCAAGAAGCCGGGTAGAATATTTGGTGAGAGCACGCAGCCAATACAAAGATCGCAGGTTTCAAGTTATCTCTGGCTTATGTATGCCTTTATTTTAGATCTCAAATATCTTCTGTTTAGATAGATCTTTCTAACATCCTGGCTTCAGGGACTGGTTTGAGTATGATATTTCTGTGTATTTGCTAATTTGTCTCATGGTTTTCTTTAACTTTGCAGTACGGCAACAAATGTTGAAATTGAATTGCCAGTACCAGCTGATGCATCTACACCTCATGTACGCACGTCAATGGGTTCTTCTGCATACTCCCCAGAGAGGGATGCTTTGCTTTGGAAAATAAAATCATTTCCTGGTGGAAAGGTATCCTGCAGGTTTCATTGGTTTTCTTGTTCGAGGATAGTTAACAGTACCATGGTTCTGGATCCTGATGTTTTAGTTCCTTGATTGACTTATTATGTGGGTTTTGATTCAGGAATACGTATTGAGGGCTGAATTTAGCCTTTCTAGCATAACTGCTGAAGAAGCAACCCCAGAAAAGCGGGCGCCTATTCGTGTCAAATTTGAGATACCATATTTTACTGTATCAGGAATTCAGGTCATTTCTTTACTTTAGTTTACAAATGCAGATTATTGCTTTTGCGAGTATCATTACCTCATTATCATGATTTATAAATTATCAGAAAATTTGGATCGGCTCAGGTCTTTTTGGGCCGACACTATAGATTTTTTGACTCCATTGAAGTCACCACAGTGTTGGACCCTTTTTTGTGTTCACTTCTATATTTCTGATGAGAACAAGCTCATTACTTATATTTATATTGGCCTTAGTGAAAATCATTATACTTTTTAAATATTTAGCTCCACAAATAAATTTTTGCATTGAATAAATGGTTGAGAATTTACGTTTTGTTAATTTATATTTAGGCTACTACTTTATACCAACTTTTTTTTGTTGCAATTCTTTACTGCAGGTCAGATATCTGAAAATCATTGAAAAGAGTGGATATCAAGCACTGCCATGGGTTAGGTACATTACAACGGCAGGTGAATATGAACTAAGAATGATCTAGACAAAGTGATAACTGAGAAATGTTGCAAAAAAGAGAGAATGTTGTATTTGGTCATTCTGGTCGCTTATTTAGTTGTTTTCAGTTTCTGAATGGAGGATCAAGCAGAAGGATGTTATTTGACTATCTGCCTAACAGCTGTGTGTAACAGTCTTGTTAAAAATCCATCACAAATTTGGTTTTGCCGTGTTCATCATTCTTTCTTACTATGTATTCATATTGCTTTCAACCGTGGTATCTCAATCTCACCTAATTTACTCTTCAAGGGAAAAAAAAACCTTAGGAACAAACGTCGGTCATGAAGTTTTTTGTGTGATTGCAATCGTTTTAAGTGTAAGAATCATCATGGTAATTTCCTTAGACATATAGTAAGTCTATTTGAGCTTCACAGAAGTGGATCGGCTTGTATTGCCACTCTTATATGGCTGTTATCTTTTGATATTTTACCCAGCTACAGTTAACAAGTTTTGCAAAATTTGTTAGTATTAGGTCTCTAATGATCAGTAGTTT
Organism: Cupressus sempervirens; assembly: GCA_028749045.1. Taxonomy (NCBI): domain Eukaryota; kingdom Viridiplantae; phylum Streptophyta; class Pinopsida; order Cupressales; family Cupressaceae; genus Cupressus; species Cupressus sempervirens. Next base: position 63,330,380 of record CM053793.1, read on the forward strand.
TTAATGTTTGTATGTCATTTACTATTTTCTAAAATAATGTGACAATATGGGAAGTGGGGTTCCCATTTAGATTGACACTTTTTTCATTTTACGTTATGTCTTCAAAGACAATGTATCATGTAAGATGTCTGAGGAGTGTATAGGAGTGATTTATAATGTGAATTTGGAATACATCAGGCGATCTTTACTAATTAATCATGCATATGAGCATTATTGAAAATGTATAATAAATTTAAAATGGAGCACCTCATTTGATAGGTGGATTTTTAAACTTCAGGATTTACATTCCATGTTGAGATTGCTAACTCATTATGAACTAGGGCAGCTGAATTTATGCCCTCTTTGGGCTCATGAGTTTGGGACAGGCTTTAGGAAACCATTCTATGGTTTTCAGTTTTGGGTTTGCCCAAATATGATATGCTAAGATGAAATCTTTAGTACTCACTTGTATATGCATGGGATCTGCTATTAATATTTCTCCAAAAAAGGTTGAAAAGGTTGAAGCTCTTAAAATGTATCATAATCTATGTGATCATGATAACACATTTAAATACTCATTCAATGTCAAATTCTTTGTAAGGAACTTTTAAAGGTATACCTTATTCTAATGTTTTATTTTGTGTTACATGCTATTTATTCTGGTTGCAACTAATCGATCTATCTATTCAGCATTTCTCTCATATATTTATGATTTATTTCGAAAATTGATGTAATGTGCTAGAATTTGCAAACTTTTATTAGCATTCACTTATCATCCTCGTGTGTCTTCATCTCTCTTAGACACTCAAATGAGCAAAATAATGGGGAAGCATTTAGATTGGGTGCAAAGGAATAAGAAATTTGCATGCATTTCTCGAGGGTTCTTTCTTTTTTTTTATATTGTTCACTCAGTTTTGCAACACGATTCAATGTGTTTTTCTAGCACTACAATGACAATCCTTCCAATTTAATTTATTTAGTATCTTCAATCCTAGACCAGAGTTGGCAACAAATATTTAAACAAAGATGAATATAGGACACCAAAACAAACATCTATATATTATGTAGGGTTAGATACAACACGTAGGTTGAATCCACAATTGCAAACTAGACCCACATACATGGTCCAAGACGCAACACATTTAAGGCGCGTTGTAGAGAGAAAGACCATACTTATAAGCTAGAAACAATCAAGTTTAGGGTTCTTAAACAAAGAACGCCATTCTTCAATAATAAGATTAAGTATCATCATTTATTTTTCATACATTTTTAGCATTCCAATTTATAATTATTTTGAAAGGTGTTTTAGTGAGGTAGCAAGGCATATAACATCATTTTGGTATTATGCAAATAAAGCCAAACAATGAGTGTATATGAAGAATTAATTATTAAAAATATATATATATATATATATATATTAGTAAATGGCTTTGTCATGTGTTTTTATTAATTTTTGTCAAAATTTACATATTCCTTTACTTAGTTTGGGTATTGCAAGAAAAAGATGAAGGCATGAAAAATCTCCAGTATAGTTTCAGATTGAAGTTCTATAACTAATAGAGAAAAAGTAAAGGAGCATACCTTTTATGACATTTTTATCAAGGGCATACCTTTGTTTGCAGTTTATTTATAATGGCATACCTTGGTATAATAAAAAATATAAGAATATAACATTGGAAAATATACATAGATCATAATATATATAATGAATTCATATTCATGTGTTACTTGTGAATACACCAATTGCTTGGTATTTGTAACCCATCTCAAGTGTTCTTGCATATATGGTTAGGAAAAATCTAGATCTTGCATCATAACTAGTAGCATCAAAATGATTAAGGATATAAGGAGAAATTAAAATTTCTTATGTGTGGTAAGAAGTTGGAAAGATATAAAGAGAAAATAATATAAAATAATTTCTTACGTTTTGTAATAAGTTGGAGAGTAAATGGGTTATAGGTTGGGTTTAGTACTCATGCATAAAATCTTTATTTGTTATGTTTCAAATTTGACTATCTACATATTTGTGCAAATATTATCTACATGTTTTGAATTTATATTTGAATAATTAAATGTAATGAATCTTAATAATTATTATGTAAACTTTGTAATGGTTTAGGTTTGGATTGATATAGAGAGATAGGTTAGCCTAGGGTAAATATTGGATATAATTTTTATAAAATCTCTAGTATAAACTATCTTAATATAGCTAGGAACATGTAATCCTTCAAATTGATTATATCTATCTAATTATTTTTAAAATTGATTATATTGAATCATACTAGACTAGTTATTAAAGTTAGTATGTTAGATTGGGAAATTCGAGTTTTGGAAAAGTTAAAGTGTGGTTTCTACTTAATCTTACTTTATATCTATGGAATTGAGCCAGTCAATTTCTAAGGTAATAAGTATTATATTAATTTTATGAAGGAAACATTTTATTCAATTCACAAATAATAATGTTCCTTTTATTCTTAATGATCAACTTTAGTACTCCCTTAATTGTGCATATGTTTGCAACTAATATTGTTAAATTATTTTAGCAAGCCCTTAATTCTTTGTAATTTTGAATTTAAGCACCAATTAGTAATTGACCCCATTTTGATGGTGTTGATTACAATCTCAAAGTCTTCTTTGATTTCAAGGTTTTTGCACATGACTAGTCCTTCAAACAAAGCATCTAGTTCTATAATGTTGTTAGTGGCTTTCCCAATGGCTTTAGCTATTTTGTTGCAAATGTCACCTTCCCAATTATGGATGATGCATCTAATCCCGGTTGAACTAGGATTTTTGTGGAATGCCCAATCAAAATTTTGTTTGCACCAATTTAATTGAGGAGGGAACCATTTACATTTTTTACTTGCTTCTAAAGAATATTTTCGACCTTTTCCATAATTAGGGGGAAGCTTTAGATTATACCAATCATTTTGGATTTCATCATACCATTGTGAGAAGATGTTATTTGAGGATCTTATCTATCCAAGTCTATTATTTGTAATTTGGAGAATGCTCATTTCTATCATGTTAATTAGATTATCTCTATTTATCTTTTTATTGCAGAAAATCATGTCATTGCATTCCTTCCACAATTTCCAAATAAATATTGATGGGGCAATTTTGGTTAAAGGGTAGAAGTTGTTTTTTAATGGGTTAGATAAGATGAGATAAGATAAATTTATTAATGTCCAACAAAAGACCAATGAGAATCTAAGGGATTGGAAATAGTACAAAGGGCAAACGCCAGCAGAGGGAACACCAAATGGCGTCCGCAAAAAGAACATGAAAGAAAAACAACAAAAGAACCAAGAAAAAGAATAACAACAGCTAAGGACTCCTCATAGGAGAGAAGTAGTTCAGAACGGAAAGGTGGACATTAGGGCAATCAACTACAAATACATAATGGTAATTTTTTAAGTAACCAAAACAAACAAGTTTGCACGTAAGGACAATTTTGCAGGATGTGATCAATAGTTTCTTCTTGGGCTTCACATAGTGCACATCCAGATAGACCTTCAAATCCAATTTTCTTAAACCATTTTGTGGTTAGGATTCCTTTTTGTAGTGTGAAACATGTGAATATGCCTCCTTTAAGAAGGCATAATTTATCCCAAAATAACTGGAGTGTTAATTCAATTTGGTTCTAACTCTAGTTACTAACTAAAGATTGATATTTGTCTTTTATGTTGTAATTCTCTATTTTGGAACCCAACCAAACTAGAGTCATTCAAGTGTTTAGGGTTAATATTTCTAGAAGCTAGAGCAGAAGAAAGCTCTAATCTTTCATCATCTGTCAGAGGGGTGTTCTATGGAGATCTTCATTTCCATGCAAGGTTATGATCACCTTTGGAAAATTCAACATAGTTATTTAAGGTTTCCCGTGTAAATTGGTGAGAGTGGCCAAAGTATTAGGGGATATAGACTCAAAAAGTGGAGAATATCCCCCCCATGAATCTTCCCAAAAGAGGGCTTTATTACCCAATCCTATATCCCATGAAATTGTTTCTGTTATGATATTCTTGCATTCCAGCAAAAAGTTCCATACTCTAGAACCTTTTGGTGGATTAAGGGTTCTAAAGATATTAGTGTTGTCATCAAGATCCAAGTATTTATTAGAATGATCTTGGCCCACTTGCTTTGAGTATTTTGATGCATCCTCCATATTATTGTAGCTCTCATAGCCTGGTTTTTCTATTTAAGACTTGTTATCCCAAGGCCTTTGTTTTCTATAGGTTTACAGATTTGATCCTTTTTATTATTTCACACTCCTTGCCAAAACATTCTTTTCATTTTCCTTTCAATATCTAACTTGGCTTTGGCTAATAAAGGTAAACATGACATCTGGTACAAGGGAAGGGCTAAGAGGACTACTTTTACCATTGTTAAATGGCCAACATTTGATAGTCACTTTCCTTTCCAAGAGTCCATTTTCTAGTCAAATTTATTAAAAATAGGATCCCAAACTTTGGTAGTTCTATTGTCCTTAACAATTGGTATGCCTAAATATTTATAGGGAAAGGTACATTTCTTATAGCCTAAGATGTTACAAACTTTAGATTCTACAACCGAGCCCATATTAAGAAAAATGATTTATGATTTATCTATATTTACTTGTTGTCTCGAGGCTTTCATGTACTCATGAAGGATGTCTTTATGTTTTAAAGCTTCGTCTTTTGAGCCTTCTATTGGTAAAATGGTATCATTCACAAATTATTGGCACATAATGTTTGATACACCCTCAGTCACTTTAACATTGTTGAATCTATTTGAGGAATGGTAATGTTTTATCATTTCGCCATAGGCTTTAGTCATTCTCCAAATATAATATCATCAACAAATATTTTAGATAACAATACTTCATTTTTTTTACCATTCTTCAAATATAGGTTATTGTTATCATTTGTCCTTTCAAAACAAATCTTCACCAAATAGTTATATAATCTTTCATACCATGCTTTTGAGGCTTGCTCCAATCCATAGAGGGCTTTGTTCAGTTTACATACCATGTTCTTCTTGTTTGGATATACAAATCCTTCAGGTTGTTCAATGTATGTTTCTTCCTCCAGTATACCATTAAAAAATGCAGATTTAACATCCATCTGACATACCCTGAAATTCTTGTAGGATGAGTATGCAAGCTAAGTCTAATTCCTTCAAGTCTTGCCACAGGAGAAAAATTTTCTCCATAATCAACTCCTTGAGCAGAACCCTTGCATACCAATCTTGCCTTGTTTCTTGTTATTTCTCCATTCTCGTTGAGCTTGTTCCTAAAAACCCACATTTTTCCAGTAACATTTTTGTCTTTAGGTCTTGCCACTGAGGTCCAAGTATTGGTCTTCTCAATCTTGTCAATTTCTTCATTAATTGCTTGGATCCAATCTTAATTATCTAAAGCATCTGTTATTGACATGGGCTCAAACTCACAAAGTAAGCATGTATTATCTTTGAGTCTTCCTTTTGACATAACACTTGATTCAACATCACCAATGATTTGTTTAGGTTTATGATGTCTTCTCATATATTTTTGTAACATAGGTAGTTTTGTTCTTTGTTCTTCTTCAAGTTCATTTGGAAAAATAATCTCAGGTTCATTTCCTCTTCCTTGCTCTATTTTTGGTTCAGGTTTTACATGCTTGACATATGCTATCTGATGGTTAGCATTGTTTGTCTATAACTCAACACCTTCAATCTATTGCTTGGCACCCACTCTCTATTGCTCAACAATTTGCATTTGCACTCCATCATTTCCTATTTGATGGAAACTTGCAGCTTGACTTGTGTGTTCACTTCAAGTGTTGGGAGCATCATTATCCACATAGACGAATATACTATAGTCTTCAGGTTCTTCATTACATGAAGTCTCACCTCTTTCTACAAAATCATCAACTCTCACATTGGCACTTTCTACAAACTCTCACATTTACACTTTCTACAACTTTATTAGTGTTAGAATTTAAACACTTAATAAGTTTTTCTTTTAGTTGAATAACCTAGGAATATGACTTCATCACTTTTTGCATCAAGATTTCCATTCCTATTATCTTTTAGTATATAGCATCTACTATGAAATATTTTGAAATACTTTACATTAGGAGCATAACCATACCATAGTTCAAAAGGTGTAGCATTTGTACCTTTCTTGACTTGTACTCTATTCAAGTTATAAACAATAGTACTAGCCGCTTCTCTCCAACATTGTTGCCATACATTCTTCTCCATCATTAATGTTCTTGCATAGTCCATTATTGATTTGTTTCTCCTTTCAGCTATTGCATTCTAAGGAGGGGTCCTTGGTGCTGACATCTGTCTTTTGATTCCTTTGTCATTGCAAAATGTATTGAACTCATGTGAAATGAACTCACCACCTATGTCAGATCTCAAACACTTTAGACTCTTCCCTATTTCTTTTTTAACTCTGGCTAAATACCACTTAAATAACTGAAAAGCATCATATTTAGCTTTCACGGTCATAATTCTATAGTAGTCATCCATAAATAGAATAAAAAAATGATCTCCACGGTAACTTTGAACAACAATGGGTCCAAAAAAGTTAGCATGAAACAATTCCAAAATATCTGTAGTAATGTATGTTTTACTCTTAAAACTAGACTTTGTCATCTTTCCCAATTGACATTGTTTACACTTAGCATTTTCAGGCTTCTTTAGTTTAGGCAACCCTCTTACTTTCTTCATCTTAATGATATTCACCAAATTGTCAAAGTTCACGTGACATAATCTTTTGTGTCATAATCAAACATCTTCTTGTTATGTAACCAAACATGTATCACTTGATAGGTCTAGATAGAATAAGTTACCTCTTGTCTCCCACGTCCACCCTCCATCACAATGACCAAACCACCAAAATTACATCCAAAAAGCACAACAATATATCCAACTACCATTCTAACAACCCATAAATCCCATCCTAGCAACAACACAATCCGCATTCAACCCTGATGCAGGAGCATCCAGAGGTATAAGGGCAATCTTGTGTCACCCAAAAAAAATATACTTAGACTTAGTTTCTGTTTCATGTGTTTTCATTTTTGGACACCCATTTGGGTCAAATAAAGGTTCCAACTCTCACAGTTCAACTATCAGTGTGCTAGAAAATTTTGAAAAAATAGGAGCATGCAATTTGGCCATCATTTTGGTGACCTAGAAGGTGTGAATTGGCCAGATGAATGTAATTGTGATTTAGAGCATTCCAGAAAAAGAATCAGGTCAAAGGGCCCCACGGTTTGAAAGTTATTGCAGTTTTTCGGGTTTTGGAGACCTAAGAATGCTTCAAAGTCAGGTTAGGGGCATTAAATGACCTCGAAAAGGGCTGAAAAATGGGGGATGAGCAAAGCTGGTCCATAGGGCTAAAGAGCGCTTCGAGAGCTTTCCAAAAATGTAAATGGTTCGTCAATCAGAGCTACGGTTCAAAAGTTATGCCTCCCGAAAGTTCGGTTACCATTTCTGGATTCCTCTAGATTTGCACCAACTTCTAACGCAGCTTCTGGAACCTTCTATTTGGTCGATGGATGCCTACTAGCACTTTCTAGAATGTACTCCTAGTCCTTAACCCTCCGGGGTCTATTTAAGGAAATTTCTGGCATTATAAAAGGCAGTTCAGAGTGGAGTTTGAGAGGAGGTACTGAAAGGAGAAATTATCTCCAGATTTATGCTATTGTAAGCCCTTAGGGCATGTTTTGAAGTTTATTTTCCTGTACTGTTTGTACTAGCTTATTTTCTCAGTTAATATAATTTTCCCTTTTTGTTGTGTCCATTTTGTTCTTGGGTTGTGTCCCCATCAAAATTACATCCAAAAAGCACAACAATATATCCAACTACCATTCTAACAACCCATAAATCCCATCCTAGCAACAACACAATCCGCATTCAACCCACCTCAGTATACAAGCCAAATCCATCCATATTCACCCATGACATCTAATACATACCCTCTGCCAGGGGCATCAAGATTGGGGACACCAGCAATAACAACAATAACACATGTCAACCCCGAGTGGAAAATGGTGAAAAGTTCCCTAAAAGCACTCAAGGATGGAACATAGTCCAAAATCTTCAAGTTTGAAAATGAATGTCCATATCCATTTGACAAGACTATAACAATGATACCCTCTCCTAAACACTTGAAAATATTGAAAATAGATTTTTTTAAGTATGGAACTTATCATGGAACAATCATTATTTTTGTCAATGATGTCAAACCTACTAATTGCTAGTGAGACAATTGCTTTTTGGTCTGAATGCTATCATTTTTTTGATTGATGAAGAGGATTTGAAAAGGAAGGATAACAAGAGTACCTAGAGAAAGGTTGAGTTATATGGTGTATAAAAGGAGCACTAAGACCAAGGAAGACATTGATGATATGATGTAATATTTATCTACTCAAAGTTGAAGTTGATGGATACACTAGCTAAGTCTAGAAGAAGAAGGAAAATAAAATGTGTCTACTAAGCCTAACCGAGTGATCAGTTGGAGCTGAGTAACATTAGTTCAAGCCGAGCTAAAAATTAGTTAATGCCGAGCAAAGTAAAGAAACAATGTATGTGCCAAGTAAATTCTAGTGTGTGTCGAGTGATAGTAAAAAGGCAATAAGTTATGAGTAAAGTTTAGTTGATGTCGAGCAACCCAATGTGTTTCGAGCATCAAAACCTAGTTTTTGCCAAGTGACATCAATAAGAGTTTGATCGAGGATTCATTGACTCTGGGCCGACAAAGTTGATTTCTTAGATTATGTCAACTATGTGGAAGATAAGCTTGATGAGCAAGAGGCACAAAATTCAAGATAAAAAAATTTGAAGTGAATTCAAAAAGGATTATAGAAGAAGTTTCTAGAGGAAATAAAATGGAAAGAGGGAAGATTCAATGAATTTAACCTAACCCTAAAATGGATGATTGTAGTTGAATGGAAAAAAGACCTAAATTCTCTTTATAAGGTAATAAAAGGCTAGAAGCAACTATTTTCATGTATGAGAACCTAAGGAAGACAAGGAGTCTAGGGTGTTGATTCATATGGTGGCTAAATAGAAGAGTCTGGAATTGGCATGCAAAGTAAGAAGGATTAAGAGGATGAATGTTTAAAGGGTGAACAAGCTGCCAAAGATGAAAAGTATGAATGCCAAGAAGAATGGAGGACTGAAACAAAGATCTATAATTTGCAAGTGAGTTGTGATTTTTTATCAGATCAAGTTCTACTATTACTTTCTAATTATTATATCAATTTAGGATAAATCCATTGGATTAAGGTTGACCTAATAGTCATTTGTAAATACTTTAACCGGGTTACATTCTAATGGAATGTTTTAAAGTCCTCTAACAAGGATCACTCCTAACAAGGTGATTGAAATCCTTTAACAAGGTCACATTTAACAGTATGTATTGTAACTTTGACAAGGTTGGCCTTTCACAGGGCATCACTTCAAAAGAGTGAAAATTAGTAGCATGTTACTGGTAGTTTTTCCCAAATTGGGTTTCCATGTAAAATCCTTGTGTCAAAATGTGTAAATGATTTTTTAGCATTTAATGTTTACATTTATGCAAAGTGATTCTGACCTAGGACAGTGACCTACTAAGTCATGGAATTATTAGATGCATGCATGATACATGATAAGGAGATATATGGATATGAATTTGTTAAGTGTTGAAAAGTTCTATCTATACATTTGGACCTTAGATAACTGATTCACCTCCCCTCTTAGTTATTCCAAAGTATTCCAACAATGTCTGTCTGTATCTATTTGACAAGACTATAACAATGTTACTGTTTCCTAAATACTTTGAAATCCCTAAATTTGATAAATTTAGGGAGAAAGTGTTGGAATTACAATAGGAAAGACAAACTCTGAGAGGGGGTGGGGGTGAATCAGTGCTTTAAACTTTAACCCATAAAACATTCACCACACATCCATCTCACAATTCAATAAGTAAATTGAAATACCATGTAAGGCATATACATCTAAAGTATGTAAATAAGTAAGCATTCACACATATATGACACAAGATATGATTACCCAAAAACCTTCCAATGAGAAGGTAAAACTAGGGTGGGCATGACACCCACAAATCATCACTAATGTAGTAATAAAGTGTATCTAGTGAAGGTGGCAATGTTTGATCATGAACCATGATCTACCTTATGAAACGTTTTATTGTTAAAAGCTTACAAAGGCTATTAGGTCTTATCATGTTAAAGGATTTCAACACCCTGTTAGAAGTGTGCTTGATTAAAGGACTTAAACTCACAATTAAGTAAGCACCTTGTTAGAGGATTTCAATACAGCCTATTAGGGCTACTCTGTTAAGATATTTAACTGATTCACCTATTAAAATGTCTCAACAATGATCCTGTGATTAGCACTCTATTTCTTGATGTCAGATCACCTCTATATTGTTGTATACTTGATCCTTCTTGATCAGATGTCTCTTTCTTGTGCACTATTTCCTTTCTATGTTCTCCTTTAACTAATTTTGCAATATATCTTAGATCATAATACCTTAGTCACCATGAATTTCCTATTTGCACATGAAAACTCTTCTTCTCACTCCTAGAACATTTAGGGTTTTGTCCTCCTTAAGAAGACTTAGGTGATTCGAGATTAGGTATGATTCATCGGCTATGATTCATCCATATTGCCACTTGAACCTTCCCTTTATCTAATTGTATGCATGCAACACACAGGGATTCACATATAAGATTCATCCTCATCAATAAAATATCATAATTTAATCCTTAGGTTGGCCCAAAAATAGTTTACATAGGAGTTTGTACAAATACAAACAACTATGTCAAAATTTTGTTACTTAGCATCTGAAGTCCCTGGTGCTCGGCACTAACTGGGAATTCAATAATATCACTCTGTGTCTGAATAACTTGGCATGATTGCCTACTCGGCACTTGAATCACTCAGAACTCACTGTTTACTTGGTGTGCTCTAGCTTCTATATTGTGTTCGACATATGTTACTTGTTCGGCATGAACTAAGTAAATGACTTAAGTGTATAGACATCACTTGTCAAAACCAATCTGAGATTAACAATCTCCCCCTTTGACATGAGTGTCAAAAACACTTGGTCATACATTAATAATCTTATTCTTACGAGCATAACATAGATTTATGTTCGGCTTCTATACAAAATTTCAAAATATCAAAACTTTGCAACATGACTTATACCTCAAAATTTCATAACTCCCCCTGAGTTGTTGATTCGATTATGTATTGTACTCTATATCAAAATCTTTCTCCTACTGAGTAGATTTACATCAATTGATACACTTTATCTATTTCTTGCTCAACTGATTTTTGCATTTTGTTGTTCTCTTACTCTTATCTTTGTTCCTCACTCCCCCTTGGGTATAGATATATTTTTTCACTACTTTCTTGCTTGCTCATTTTCTCTCCCCCTATTGCTCTTACTATCCCTTTTTGACACTGATGTCAATGAGTTGTACACTGATAGTGTATTTTTCCAAAAAGGATTTATGGAACTCAAGTACAATCTTAAGAGTTGCATCTAAATTATACTATCACAAGCTACCTCTAAAGAATTAATTGGAATAGCCAACTCAGCAATAAGGTATACTAAGCCATCTAATGTAGAAAGATCGGGGTATTTCTTCATAAGTTTTTCTGCATAGCCTAGCTCATTGTGTAAAATCTCCGCGTGAGGAGTCAATGTAGACTGGATGCTAATCAATTTAGCCCTAATGTTGGCTTCATCTTCTTGTAATGTTGCTAACTAACTTTGGGATGGCAAGAGGGTCCTAAAATGTTTCTCACTTTGAGTTGGAGATATGGGCAATTTTTCACTTGATGACTACATTTGGCTCTCCAAACTTAGGATGTGATTCCTTATTTCTTGTGTGAAGAGTGTAGGATCACACAATTTGGTGTACAAAGAGAAAATATTCTCTAGTACCTTCTTCACACTGTCTATCTTAGTTTCCAATGCAACCTATGTTAGTGCAATATCACTAGATATCTTCTCATTTACTTTTTTTTGAAACTTCTTTTCAAACCATTCTAATAGTTTGACATTAGTATCTAGGTCCATGTCACTAACCCTTTCCACTATATAGGTCAATTGTTCAATTATGGGCTTTGTTTCATCAAGAGTAGGCACACTAAATGCATCCAAGAAAATTTCTTTGATGTCATTCAAAGCTTGCTTCTACCTATGCTCCCTTCTAAGTAGTTCTTGATGTTTCTTCTTTCCTAGGGCCTCTTGTAGTATACCCATCTACTCAATTGTGATTGATGCATAATCAAATTTAGGTAATATAATTTCTTCATCTAGGCTAACATTTCCATAGGCAATTACCTCTTTCGCCTTAAATGAGCTAGGAATCAACACTGAATATTGCAATGATGTAGTATCTATGCTCCGCCTCTAAAGAGTTTGATTGGAAAGAGTACTAGATTCTGGTAATGTCACCAGTGCTTGAATTTCTAGTCGCTCCTTAGGCTTGGGTGTCAAACTAGTCTCTTCAAGCTTGTCCTTTTCTATCTTTGTGGTTTTAGTTGCACCTTGATCTTGTGCTGGAGGTGCAAGTACATCTACCTAACTTGTTTGGCCTTGAGTCCCATCATTACCTGGTGTTTCAACCTTGTCTACTCCAACTATCTCAACCTTGTCTTTTTTAGCTTCTTGTGCATTTTTTGAGACTGGAGTGTCTTGCATCAGTATACTAATAGTGAAACTTGTTGGTTCCTTCCTTTGATAAACAACTATGGGTTGTGAAGGTTGTACACTTGTGACTTAAGGAGTGATTATAGAGGTTTCTTGTGTTTTCACCTCCTCCCCTATAGTTATAGATTATGTCTTAAGTATTTCATCGATGCTTACCAATATAAGGTTGTCGCATAATTTGGCCTAGAGAGTGGATTGGATAAGTATCCTTTTCAAATCTTCCTTTGTAAGGGGATTGATGTTCTGAGCAGTAGTATCAAAAACATCATTTACTTTGATAATTTCAATGTTTACAATTGTCACCTATGGAGGGTTGACACTCGACATTAGTTTATCTTGTACACTTTGTTCTAGTTGGTACTCTTCCTCAACTGGTGCCTGATTGTCAATATTCATATCAGTGCCTCCCTCTACTGTTCCTTTTTCATTAGCATCTTCTTCATCCTCTCCTACCTCAATAGGTATTTGGTCAGCTTCTTTGGTTGTTAACAATCCATATGTGATCTTCCACATTTTTTTGGATTTTTGTACAACATCCTCTATGTTGTTTTGTAATATGTTAAATGCCCTATACTTTGGCACAAATCTCACAACATATTTCTCAATAGCTTTAGACATTTCTACCTTGCTAAATTCTGGCATAACTCGAGTGAGGATTTTCTCCCTAATTTGCTTCTCAGTGTCTAAATAACAGTTTCATTTCTTCTCAACTCTATCATATAAGCCTTTTTAGGAATGGACTCGAAAAGCTCTAGAGGAGTCTTTTAAAATATAGCCATCATGACATATACTACCTCTTCTACTTGATTCTTCTCAATCTTTCCAAGATTATCAAACTCAATGTCAAAGAAACTTGATAAATCAACATTGTTTCTAATGTTCTCAAATAAATTATTTAGGTCTGAGAAGGGACCATGACTCACCACTTGGAATTGGTTGTTGTCATTAGATTTAGTTTTCTCCTCATTAGATTTGACCTAAGCAACATACTTTCTTTGTGGTCTCTTCAGTGCTCCACCTTCCTGCTCTTTAGGCTTGGCTACCTCTTTAGCCTTTTGTGCACTGACTCTTGTACTATCCCTTGTGGTAGGTGTTGTTGTTTTAGGATGATTAGGTTTTGAAACCTTCTTTGGTTTTGTTACTGGTTGTGTCTTTACCTTTCTTTTCTTCTTCTTAGTAGTTACATGTGCTTCCTTGGCTTCTTTTTCCTTGACACCTTCTACAGTTTCTACTTCCTCCTCTCACTAATCCTCTCCATGACCTTGCGTCAGTGCCAATGTTGCTTGAGCCTGTGTCTCCTCTTCTTCTTCATCATCTTCCTCTTCTTCCTCTTCTTCTTCCTTGGCTCCTTCACCAAATTTTTCTTTCAGTTTCTTCACCATTTTTTTGTTCTTCCTAATCACAGAAGCAATCTTCAATTCCATAGTGATTTTTAATTTGGCCAAGTCATAATTACCAAATGCTTTGGCTTCTTCATCCACTTCTTCTGTATGTAATGCGGTGATTGTTGCAGATGTCTCATCAATATTAATCTCATATCCTAATGGCCTTATCCATCGTACCCTGGGAATTGATGCTTGTACATAAGTGAAATTAGTATCAACTAGGAAGAAAACATCATCCAAATGTTCCTCCAATAGTGAGATTGGTATCCTTAACCTTTTCTTCATTAATTGCTTAAAATCTTCAAAATAACTAGTCATCACTAACTCAAAGTTATCACCTAATTGTTTAATTAATTCTCATATCTATACTGTAATTGATCTATTCACCTTCCATGCAACCTTACCAAATGTGGGAAATGTGTTTTGCACATAGAAGAAAAGACATACCAAAATAGATCCAAATTTACACTGTGCACTCTTGGTTTTCCTTATAGCTCCTAAATTCTCAATCAATTGTTGCAATTGCAACTCGGCAAGATCATAAGCATGATCCTTCTTTGCAATTTTGCAGCCCATATCTACTGCAATGCAAGGTACACTATTTAATTTTCTAGACTGATAAAACTTGTGTGCTATTACCCTCATTGCAAAAGCTATCAGGGGATATGTGATAGTATCAATGGTCATTTCCCTTTTGTTCCACACAGCCCCTATGTTCTTTTTAATATTATCCTTTGATTCACTTCTCATGATCTTTGGCCAATTCAGGGTTGGATACCTTGTTACCCTATGAACAATTTTCTTTATGATTTTAATTGGCCCATTCTCTAATGATATTGAGCTATCATGAATTTTTCTTAAGAAAATCTAAATCCATTCAGTTTTGAAGACATTGGAGAAATGTAGGGCACGAGTTACCCCTTTCTTCTCTACAATTTTTAATTCTTCCTTCAATGCTCCATTTTTGAATAGCTTTCCATATAATTCTTTTATTTCCATGTCTCCTATGCTTCCTATCTTGCATGTGTAACAATTCCTAACATCTTGAATCATCAAGACTTGCAGTGGTATCATAGAACAATGCACCAAAGGGATCTTGCTTATAAGCTATATCTAGAATTGCCTTGAAAATAGGTTGTTTGATCTCATTGCTAATTAATTGAACATTCAAAACCTCTTTTCACTCTACACCTTTTTCTTTCAAAGAACTAGATGACATTACATATATCTAGGATTTGCAAAATTTAAAATTGTGTAGCTTGGCACATAGTAAATTTCTTGTTAGAATGGTGTCAAACAACCATTTAAATCTCCTTCAAATGCATCAGATAAAATTCTCCAGATTTCCATTAGCTCTTTGTGTTCTTCTTTAATTTCAAATGATGTTAAATGAACAAGAAATTGATCAAATAGACCTTAAAATCCTACATTTAATGCTAAGTACTTACATAGTTGTAAGCTCGACATCAATTGAATTTCTAGCTCACTCGACATCCACATGTATTTCCATACACTCGAAAATTACTACAAGCTCAATCATAACTAATAAATCTTCTACCTCAGCATCCACTAACATTTCACTTGAAAACCATATGAAACTTTTCATGCTCGGCAGTAACATGAAAAATTGGCAAAACTTAAAGATTTATCCTTGATTTCTAACACCACTTTGCATCTTTATTCATGCATATGTAATCTTTTCAAAACTAAATCTTTGGAACTAATGTATGGTATATCCTGTAAATATCAATCCCACATACCTCTTGATTACTTAATTTGATGAGGTGTGATCACCTGACCCATTGGGTGAAGTGATCTCATCTACACTTGATGTGCTGCAATCCTCCTTTCTCTTCCACGTCTTGTTCATCTCATCTCTAACATTTTCAATATTTTCCTTGCCTTTGCCTTTGTTGAACACACAACTTGGTGCCTTTGACCTTGTTGGACAATATCTACTAATGTTACCAATATTCAAACAGCTAAAACATGTAGGTTGACTCATAACCACCTTTTGTAATCACTTCTAAAATGTGTCCCAATATAATTCTTAGGAATATTTCCATACTCTTGACAGTAGTGACAACTATACCTTGTATTATAATCCCAGTTATAAGAGTTTTCATTGTTCTTTGCCTTTGTCTGCTTATTTGATGACCAATTAGATTTGGATCTGCACTCAAAAGCTCTATGTCCATACTTTTGACAGTTATAACAATATCCTTCAAATGTTTGAGTTTGCATGGTCTTGGTTTTGTATTTGTGTGCTTGATGACCTTTTTTGTTGCACTTGTGGCAGTAACCCATGTTCTTCTGCTTAGCATTCTGCGCCTTATGTCCTATCTTACCACAATTATGACAAGTAGGTTTTGATTTCTTACCTTTTTCACTTCTTTCTTTAGTACTTCTGGATGATTCTATTTCTTCAGTACTAGTGTATCCCAGTCCAGATGTATCATTGTTAGATCTAGGAGATCTCATCAATTGTTCAAAGTACTTGATGGCTTCACTAGGTTTATTAAAACTTTCAGCAAACTCCTTTTCCCTTTCCAAATCATACCTCATCTGTTCATTCTACAATTTTAGTGTTGTGATATCAATATCCTTTGCATTCAGTTCATGATTTGCAATCATCATTTGGCCTAAAGTTTCTAATTACATGTTAGCAATCCTAGTTACTTATGATGATCTCTCTTCCAATTTGCTAGTCAGAATTCTTTTGTCATCTTCAATCATGACTTTGTCTTCTATAGCTTTCTTTTTCTATTTGGTCACCTCACATAGTAATATGGCTTGTGATTCTTGCTCTATCTTAAGATTTATGATCTCTTCGGCTTGGGTTCTATTCTTTTGCATTAGATCTGCAACTGCTACATCAAATTCATTTGAGTTTCCATCTATGAGTTGTATTTCAATCTCCTAGTTCTTAATAACTTTTCCCAACTTGCAAACTTCCCTTTTCAAGATCTTTCCTCAATGCTACAAAGCTTTACTTTCAGAGAACTAGGCTCTGATACCAATTGTTTGAATTACAATAGGAAAGATAATCTCTGAGAGGGCGGGGGGTGAATCAAGGTTTTAAACTTTAACCCATAAAACATTCACCACACATCCATCTCACAATTCAATAAGTAAACTAAAATACCATGTAAAGCATATACATCTAAAGTATGTAAACAATTAAGAATTCACACATATATGACACAAGATATAATTACCCAGAAACCCTTCGATAAGAAGGTAAAACTGGGGTGGGGATGACACCCACAAATCTTCACTACTGTAGTAATAAAGTGTATCCAACAAAGGTTAAAATGTTTGATCATGAAACATGATCTACCCTATGAAAGGCCTGCCCTTTTAAAAGCTTACAAAGACTATTAGGTCTTACCCTTTTAAAGGATTTCAACACCCTATTAGAAATTTTCTTGATTAAAGGACTTAAACTCATAATTAAGCAAGCACCTTGTTAGAGGATTTCAATATAGCCTATTAGGGATACTCTGTTAAGATATTTCATTGATTCACTTGTTAAAATGTCTCAGAAATGATCCTATGAATAGCACTCTATTTCTTGATTCAAATCACCTCTATAGTATTGTATACTTGATCCTTCTTGATCAGATGTGTCTTTGTTGTTATTTTGATCATTTATTCTCCTTTAACTGATTCTGCAATATATCTCAAATCATAATGCCTTGGTCACCATGAATGTCTTGTTTGCGCATGAAAACTCTCCTTCTCACTCCTAGAAAATTTAGGCTTTTTTCCTCCTGAAGAAGACCTAGGTGACTCAGGATTAGATATGAATCAACAGTTATGATTCATCCATATTGTTGCTTAAACCTTTCCTTTGTCTAATTGGATGCATGCAACACATAGAGATTCACATATAAGATTTGTTCTTATCAACAAAATATCATAATTCCATCCTTAAGTTAGGCCAAAAATGGTTTCATATTAGTTTGTGCCAATACAAACAACTATGTCAAAACTATGTTACTCGGCATCTGAAGTCCCTAGTGCTCGGCACTAACTGTGACTTTAATACTATCATTTGACATTTGAATGACTCGACATGCACTACCTTCTTGATACTTGAATCACTCAGCACATACTATCTACTTGGCACTTGAATGACTCAACACATGAGTGACTCGACACTCACTATTTACTCAATATGCATAACTTTTATGTTGTGCTCAGCATATGTTACTTTTTTGACATGAACTAAGTAAATGACTTAAGTGTATAGACACTCACTTGTCAAAACCAATATGAGATTTTTAAAAAAGGAGATCCAATTATGCATGTACATATTTTTATATGCACTACCAAGAAGTGGCCTACAATGACATATTCATCATGCATCTTTTTCCTAAAATTATGAAAAGCTTTGAGATCAAGCTATACTTGGATAACCCAACTATCCTAGCTCAGCTAGTAGTTGGGAGACTATTGATAATGTACATAACAACTACCCCAACAAAATTAGGCACACTTCTAGCACAACTTAATGATATAGGGAAACAAAGAGCATCTACTACATTAGTTGCACTCTAGTTGGTTATGAGCTTAATTATACTCCTATGGAAAAAGCTTGTTTAACTACGATTTTTTCCACTTAGAAGTTCCATCATTATATGTTGAGTGATATTGTGCAACTCATCTCCAAGATTGATCCTTTGAAATCATGTTATCACATACCACACTCACAAGCTTCCTAGCAAAAAGGGTCATGCTTCATAGTGAATTTGACATCCAATATGTCAATAGAAATCAAGGGACAAGCTATCATAGATCACTTGGCTAATGCACCCTTAGTTGATGATTACCCTCTAGTTACGAAGTTTCTAGATGAACATCTCTACATGATAGAAAAAAAACCATCATGGAAGCTATACTTTGATTGATCTTATACCTCCCATGGCTCTGGAGTAGGAATATTGTTGGTCACCCCTCAAGGTGACTACATTCCTAAATCTTTCAAACTATGGTTCCTGTGAACATACAACATATCAAAGTATGAATCTCTTATTAAAGGGCTCAAGATAGTAGTTGAATGGAACATCACAAAACTACAAGTATTTAGAGACTCACAACTGATTATCAAGCAAGTCCTTGATGAATACCATATAAAGGATGATAAACTCCAACCTTACAAAGAATTGGTTGATCAGTTAAAGCAACATTTCACTCAGATCCAATTCATGTAGGTGCCAAAATTTACAAAACAAGGTTGTAGATGTCATGGCCACTATACCTTCACTCTGGGACATTCCTCAAGAGGATACATAGTATGGGTTCTTAGTTGAGTAGCTACATGAGCTCACATACAAGAATGATGAATCAATGCGAGAATGTGTCTTGGTTGGTCCCCAATCCTTGTGGTACCACAAAATTCATGCTTATATAAAAATAGTATTGTATCTCCTCATCTCACATGAACCTAATGCCAAAAACTCATTCATAGAGCATCCCACTACAAAACCTCATTTATAGAGCATCCCACTACACTCTTGTAGCCAATGCCCTACATCATTAAGGTTCTCATGATACTCTCTCTCAATGTTTCAAAAAAAAATGAGGTTGCAATGGCTCTCAAAGAGGTACACGTCAAACTTTGTGGTGCTCACACAAGTGTTATAGTCCTAGCTAGACAAATACTCAGAGATGGATACTTTTAGCCTACTATTGAATATAATGCTTGTGAATTTGTCAAAAGTTGTCTACCTTGGTAGCAACATGTAAATTTAATATGAGCTTCAATAGAAGATCTTAAACCTATTGCCTTGCCATGACTATTTGCATGTTGGGGGTTTGACCTTGTTGGTGTTATTGCACCCTTATCTTTAGAAGGCCATAAATGGATAATCACCATAATAGATTATTTCACCAAGTGGGTGGAGGCAATCCCACTTGTCACTGCCACAAGAGTTCAAGTATCTAAGTTTATCCTTTATCACATTATATGTTGCTTCAGTATCCCTACTACCATTTTTATAGATCATGGAGGTAACTTTAAAACCCTAAATATGGAAGAGTTGTGCACCTCCCTCCACATTCATCACCATTTTTCCAACTCGTACTTTCCAAAAGGTACTGGTCAAGCTAAGGCAACTAATAAAACCCTACTCAAAATTCTCAAGAAAGTTGTCAATGGAGAAGGCTGCAATTGGCATCTGCAAATCAACCCAACCTTATGGGCTTACCACACTTCCTTTTTCATATCCATAGGTACAACTCCATACTCCTTAGTCTATGGTTTCAAGGGATTCCTACCTTTTGAGGTTGAACTCCCATCCTTGCATATCTTTACGAGATAAGATGAGGACTACAAAATTGCTAGACTCACATAGTTGGATCTACTAGATAAGAGATGACAACAATCCTATGACCATCTCACAGTCTATCATAATCGCCTCAAGCATAACTTCAACAAGAAGGTTTACCCATGGAAATTTCAAGTAGGTGACATGGTCCTCAAATAAAACATGAAAATGTAAGAAGACTAAGAAAAGAAGGGCAAGTTTGAGCCCATATGGATTGGTCCATATGTTGGCATAACATCTTTTAGCTCAAGAGCATATCAACTATCAACTCTAGAATGTGAAACTCTAAATGATCTCACCAAAATTGTTCACCTAAAGAATTTATAACCCTAAGCCCCTCAATGTATCCTACTAATCTGGCAGAAAGATCCAAAAAAATCAAAATATCTAAAAATGAAAAAGAAAATAGTGAAGAAACATAAGCGTCCAATGGTGAAAACTTGGCAATTCAAGCACCTTAGATAGGTACCTTAGTGAAAACCTAGTGATAGATGCCATGTGTACTTGTTATTCCCATTATCTATCAATGGTCTACATATTCTCACCATCTCTCCCCATTTCTAGTAGTCTATCTGCACATTCTCCCAAGGTGTTCCCAAAATCCCATCGCCACATTGTCACTATCACTATCCCAATCCCTAAACTTGGTAATCTAACTCAACGCACTATATTATACCATTGCCATCATAACCCTATATCATATCCTCATGTATCATATCCCCTATATCCTCTCTGATGTATCATATCTTTGTATCATACTCCTATATTATAAATCAATGAACTATATCTTGTTTCCATTATCTCCTCACCCTGAGCTTTTTCCATTGTAAATAAAACTGCTAACCTATCATGCCAAATGTCCCATTATACTGAGCTTTTATACAATGATCCTTATAAATATCTTGGTTAGTTTTTTTTATATCCTAGATTCAATCCTTTCTTGTCTAGTCTCCTTATACATATACCATCATCTCTTTCAAGTTAATTTGTATCTATTCAGAAACCATGATTCTCTTCAAAAAATCCTTTTTCAAGCACAACTATGAGATTCCTTGTCATTAAAGAGTCATCCTGAAAAGGTTATATTTTCTAACATTTTTTGTAGCTCCAAATACTACCAATAGGTTCTTGTAGGATGCATCCTTCCTTATGTCTAATCTTGGTCTGTCAATATCTAGTCCTCTCAATCTCTTTGGAAAAAGGTTACTTTTTATAGATTTACTCTTTCTTTCAATTTCTCTTTAGTTTTAGAATTTTAAAATTTTGGTTTCTACAAGTGTCTTTTTCAAGAAATTTGGTTGTTCCCTCCTCAATGTCACCATGATCCTTTATATCATGGTGTGTTGTGACTAGGGAAATTCGAGAGCAAAGTCTTGATCAGGTATTTTTCCTTTTTCTTTTCTCCTTGCAAGCCAGTTAGATGTGACTGTTGCATGTTCCAAACATATGATCACCCCTAATCACATGGTGCAGTTGCAAAATGTTGTTTTCTTGTGGATTACCTAGTATCATTTCCACTTTGATTCCTCTATGGTTCATGTATGATGTTGGGGAAATCATTGCATTTTTGTTTCAATTTAGTCATATGTAATAATGGTGAATGTCCTTGATGTTCTTTCTAACCTTGGAATATCCCCAGTATTCCTATATCATACTAAGTGCTCAAAAATACATGGTGGTCCTTCTTTATGAAGGACCCCACCCTCAAGCTTCAAGGAAAATTTCATCCCCCCACTACCTTTATTTCATGAAAGAGATCTATCCCATTTCACCCTACCAAATCAATCCTACTAATCCTATGAGATCCTATCTTACCCTACACATCAGTCCTACCAATCCTACTGATCCTATCTTATCGTGCATATGTATCCTATCAATAACAATTCATATCCCTAAAGATTCAAAAGTTCTTGTTTTTTGCTCCCTGCAATTCCACCAAACCACAAGGGTTTGATTTCAAAATTCCACATCTTCCTCCCCACACAATCCCATCACCTATCAAACCCTCTTGATCCCCTAAACAAAATATGTTCAAAGTTGTGCACATATTTTTGTCCTCCTTGCCATGTAAGGTTATAGTCGATCAATGATATGTTAGATGTCCATCCTACCCATCCCACTACTCCCACATCTATTTCCCAGTCAACATACTTGCATTTATGTTGCATCTATTTATTTCCTATCATAGACATTATCATTATCTTCTTAGGTTCATTTTTATCATATACATTATCATTATCTCCTTAGGTTCCTTTTGTTATCATGTGCATTTTCATTATCTCCTAAAAGATCATTTAATTGTCCATTGCATTTTTCATTCACAATACATTTCAAGTATCCTTTGTTTTTTTTTAAATCCATTTTTCATTATCATTTTTTGTTTTGTACATACAAATTTTATTTTAACCATTACATATTTCACATCATAAATCACTCGATACATCTCATAAATGCATGCATTGCTACAAACAAAAACCAACATCATTAAATCCATCTCCCACTAAAACATCACATCATGCATTACACATGTTGGTAAAATTGTGCTTCTCATCCATCTCATAAAAACATCACATCCTGCATTACCAACATCAATAACATCATGCATCTCATCCATCTCATATAAAACATCATGTCCTACATCACACACATCAATAATCTCATACATATCATCTATCTCATATAAAACATCACATCATGTATCACACATGTTAGTAACATCCTACATATCATCCATCTCATATAGAGCATCACACCCTGCATAAATACATGTTAGTCCACCTCATACATATATCCTATGCATCTCTTGAAAGCATATAGTGCAAAAAAATCACACGGGCACAGTACTAATAAAACACATATCCCACCCCAAAGAATGCTCATCATATATTTGATATCATAGAATGAATAAAGAATACATCACCCACCCCTTTAAGAATACAAAAATGTCCATCATAGTCCACATCCACTACCACTACAAAGTACATATAGTACATGTATTAATATAAGTACAAATGGATCTATGCCTGCAAAAATGCATGTCTATATAAAAGAATACCTTATAATCAAAATATAACATATCACTACTCATTTATGCCCTTATCCATTGGCTCCTATCCATGAGACTCATATGGGTCCCTCCTTGAATCTTGTGTTGTTGGTGGTGGTGGTGATGACCTCATCCTTTTCCCATCCCCTCCTTCACCTATATTAGAGCTCTCCCCCTCATTTCTCTTCTCCATTGCCCCTCTCTCCTACCTCTAGCTCTACCCCAATTTTTTGCTCTTCCCTATCCACTAAGTCCCACCTATCCTCTAGGATCCCCTTGTGCTCCACCAATTCTCTCCAACACCATGTATCCCTGTATACATGTTAGTTATCCCTAATCACGTTAGACACCTGTAATGCTCTATATGATCAGCCAGCATAGATGCATGGTATCTCCCCCTATAAAAAAATTTCCTCTTTCACAAATCCTCCACCTCTCCCCTAAACCATCTCAACTCCTCCAACCCTCCCCCCACCACCATCTAAGCCTTAAGGGTCAACACCTCCACCACCATCATGTCCCTCTCCACCTATAGTCCATCCATTCTTTCCTAGAGCCTATCTCTCTTGACCTCCATTGCCTTTAGCCTCTCCTTCAAGCACCACGAATCCAACTATAGTCCCCCCAGCCCAATCTAATCTCTATCTAACTATCCCTAGGTAGCATCTCCCTCCCTCTGAAACTAGTTTCTCTCATCCCTAAGCTAGTCCCTCTCCCACTACATATTCTAGATCAACTGGCTAGTATCATCATGTACCTACTATAGGGAGGCATATCTCTCTATCAATCCACCACCCCCTCTTCCAGATGATGAACCTCCTCCAATTGGCCCCTAGGCCCCCTCTCCTCTCTCTTATTTTTATGACATCTCCTCCTCATGTCCCTCCCATCATCTCCTCCTCCTCCTCCACCTACCCCTACCCCCTCTCCTCCTCCTCTCCCTCCCGTCATCTCCTCCATTGTTGTGTCTCACCCTACACCACCACCTCTGCTCATTACCTTAAACCCCTCACCTCATACCTCCTCTACCTCATCGCTTGAGCAATCTCCCCTATCACCATTGTTTCCCTCATCACCTATGCACTCCCCAAAAACCTTGAATCATTGGAATTAGTCCTTGTACCCCTGTGTGGACCAGACATCTATTGACCTTCCAAACTAATCCCAATCCTATGGTGGTATGTCCCACCATGCTTGAAAAAAACCCCTCCATCTATAATGATAGCCCAAATAGGGTCAGTAACTCCCTTGTCACATGTTGGTATTACAACGGCTCCCCCAACACATCTTGTGGCCAAAAAAAATGTTGCAACACCCTATTGGGCTTATACTACTCAGCTATGTAATCCCATTAACTAAAAATGAAGCATTGTGATATGGTATATGGTAGCTTTTGCCTCTCCTTTGCTCATGACACAAGACCTAAGTATGGTCTCCAAGTTATTGCCCTGATCTTGTCAATTTGTACTCTCCAGCAATCTACCTCCTCTACATGGTGGTAGCCCAGTAGATACCCCTAGCTGTAAACCACAAGCTCCACTAGCTTCCTATCTCTCCACCTAACTAGTTTGAACACGACAATGTGATCCCATGACCACACTTATAGAAGGATTGGGAAGCCCACACTCCTCCCTTGGTGGTGCCATGCACCCTAGTATACAATCTAATGTAGGTCCTAATAGAGGTATGTTAGCATTAGTGAGCCCCATGTGGCTAGGACTCCCTCATCCATGATCTGGATAATCGTTGAGATCAATGCCAAATTCACTTTCATCCTGACTATGCTTGGGGAAATATACCCTGACACCAATCCATAAACATAGAATAAATCTGCTTGTTTCGTGCCACCTGATCCAAATGCTTGTCTTGATAGCTCTTATTTTCACTATACTAAAATTTTGATCCTCATTGTGAAAATGATATAAAATTGTTTTGCATTGCTAGGATTTTGTGTCTCAATTTATTTTCAATCTTCAAAAGAACCTGTTGCTTATTTTTGCCTCCCGCCAAAATTTGAATTTCAAATGCAAGCCCACCCAACGCTCTCTCCCCACTTTTTATTATTTCAATGCCTGGGAAATACAAAAAATAAAACAGTTTAACTTTCTATTTTCCCATAACTTTTCGTGTCATCAGATCTTTGGTGATCTACAGTGGGTGCTTTCCCACATTTTAAAAACAAATGACCATTAAACATTGTGGGGAAGCCCCTTTGCAACACGTGATAGGTGGGTCCATCTTCTTTTGTGGGCCATAGAGGGAAGAGGTCTCAATCCAACTGGCATTTTGGTTGGCACCTGCTTTCCCACATTCTATGTTTTGTCAGACTTCTTGACAATGTGGGCAAGCGCTAGATCGCCACATGTCCTCATGGGCCTAAAGGAATAAAGGCTAAAGTTGTAGTGATGTCACATGTTCTCAGTTGTACCTTCCACCGTTAGATCTCCCAAGATCAATGGTTGGCACATACCCGCAATAAGAAGTTGCATAAGTTTTAAGGAATGCAGGCATATGCCTCGTTGTCATGTGTCCTTGTGGGGTCAGCTCTATTCCTTACACTACAGTTGGATGCCAAGGTGGTGCCCGATCATGCTAAGTCAGTTGCTGAGTGTTTGTGGGCCTAGAAATTTTAAAAGGAAAGTGCAGTATATGGAGGATCTTTCACGATCGTTGATCTCATAGAGATCAACGATCAACACTTTCTCGCAATATGAGGATGCAAGGAAATTAAACATTGTAGGGAAGCACCTAAAGGACACATGTCTTGGTGGGCTCAACTAAGGCATTGGTAGTGAAGGCTGGCAGTTGAGAGACTACCATAGTCAAGGTTTTGAAAAGATGACATGGTTAGTCAGTAAGATGTGGTCAACCGCATGGAGACTTTGTGGGGTGGAAAAATGAAATGAAATCATTGGTCCACATGGCTCATCTTGGTGGTAGAATTCAATTGACTGCTTGACCTTACTGGTTCATGAGCTAGAAATGAAGGAAATTAGGTTTTCTTACATAATTCTATCTTCATGATCGATTCCAACCACTCCTGAGTGAATGTTACACTCCACCACCTTTGATCCTACCCATCTACTTGGTCAGAATGGTTTAATGGCATTATTTCCTGTCCTATCAGGCCCCTGTTTCAACAAATATCAGGTTTCATTGTATCTAAATCCGTACCCATATCAAATTTTCTCTAGATCCTTATCAAGACTTAATGGCAGTGGTTGTGGGGTAAATTTAGTTAGAAAATATCTTAGTTATGCTTGAGCTATAAAGGCAATTTTGTTAGATTTTGTTAAGGTCGACTCTTCTCTAACTTCTCTGATATTGCTCTACAATTTCACTATAAATTCTCTTTGCCTCTGAACAATATGAAATTCTACCTTATCTCCTTCATACATTGATGTAGAGTGCAAGAACTATTTTCCTCTCATTGGTGTATTGTTGAGAGCTACTATCTTTCATGATTGTATCTCTTTTGGCCTATGAATGGTATATAAGTGAATCCTCTCTTTCCTTGTGTCATTGATTGGGGTTTTTTGATCTGCATGTGATTGCTAGATTAAAGCAAGTCTGGATGTGTATATCTTTTGGTGTCATGATGGTTCAATAGTGCATGTATGGGCAGAGATTGGTTTGAAGACTCTATTTTGGTGCATCACTCTCCTAGGTTAGAGTAGGTAGATTTTCTTTCATGCATTCCTTCTCCCTTTTCCTCTCCAAGAGTAGTTAGGTGCACCTTGATAGCAAAGGAAGTCGGCCTTCTTCAGAGACTCAACCTCACAATTCAAGTCCCATAGCTTGGAGATTATTTCCATGTTTCATAAGGTTATCCTTAGGTAAAAACTTTGGACATGGGTGCAAACCTTTGTGATAACAGAACCCTAGCCAAGTTATTTTACCTCAACTCAAATAGTGAAAATCTTTCCCTAGGGGATTATTTTGGCATCCTAAGGTTGTGTTCTTATCTTGCCATTAAAAATTTTAGTCAAAAATGCAACCCATTTTCCCTTATCCTAAGTATTTTTAGATGGGAGATTGTATATTTTTCAAGCCCTAGGGCTTTGATCTTACAATCATGGCTTTGGCATCTAATTGCTAGCTCACTTTTTCTTTCTCCTAATGTTACAACATAAGGGTTAGCAAAGGATCATAGAGTGGTGTTTTAAGTTCCTTGATGTTAAGATATGCTATGATCATAATATCATAAGCTCTAATGGAGGCTTTTAAGTCATGGTGTTCAATGTTAGGATAAATAGGCGGTCAAGGTATCATAGAAGTAGAAGGGATAGATTATGACCATGTGATAAGTGGTTTTTCATAGGATCATAAAAGTATGAGAATATAAAGAAGGATATAGAAGGCATTGATCCTATGATGAAGAGATGATTGAGGCATCATAATGGTCTTTGTAAAGTGTTTTGATGGCACACTAAATTCCCTAGTCGTAAGATTGGGGAAGAATATTATAAGGATCATAGTGCTATGGGAAATGATGATCGTAAGATTGTAAAGTAACAAACAACAAAGAAATCTGATAGTTTAAGTTAGAAAAGTGACATGTTCCATCCTAATTGGTTATAACTACAATGCATTCAAGGTGGATGCCACATCAAGCCGGTGGGGCCAAAGATGTCTTTGCATAAGCCTGTAATCTGATGGATCTCATTCTCCAATGCTATCATAGATAGTGTTCTATAAGATCTTAAGGGTGGCAAAAAGTTGTTATAATGCTACTACAAGTAGTGCATCGAGAGATTATAGAGGTACAAGTTGATGTTGATGATGTTATGATGAAGGAAGGTAATGGTTTCTGGTAGCATCGTAGGGGTGAAAAGGATGACTTCAAAAGTCATGATATAGTTAGCTAAACCACAATCATAGGATTGTAAGGCTAAGGAAAATGATATAAGATGCTATGGTGGTGACTGTAAGCTACCTCTCCTAAGACTGTAAAGTTATTAAAGATAAGCTCTAATGTCATGGTAGCTAGTATATTGTGAGATCGTAATAAATTTTTCAAGGGCTTATGATGATACGATAAAAAAGTATAATTCCTTGGGATCGTAAGATCAAAGGGCATTTCTTCCCCACCTAAGATATTACAAAGGGTTTGACTCCTGGGTCAATCATAAACCCTAGGTTGACATGAAAATATGTTTTCCATTTTCTAAGCTAGAAATGACAAAGTGCTACCAACAAATGAAATTCAAACAATATACAGAAAGTGTAACGTTGGATAGTAATGATGATGCTCCCCTAAGGTGATAGAATAAGTTGAGTTTTAAGGCTTGAGCATGCTAAAAATCAATGCAAAGGGATATTGATGATGTAAACTGAGTTATAAAGACATTCTATTGATTAGTTATAGTTTATCATTCACAAAGAGGAGAAAATCTAAGCAGTTGCAGGGTTTCCAATGCATGCAATTTCTTACTTTTAATGCCTAGATATAGCTTTCCTGATGTTTTCAAGCTATTTTAGAATGTCTAACAAGGAGTTTGAAGAGATTCAGGTGGTGGAAATGGAAGTTGCAAAGACCTCCACTTCTAAGGGAGGAAAAACAAGACAGAAGGAACCTGTAAGAAATGAATAATGTTGAGCAAGGAACGAGAAACAATCCAAGTAAGTTAAGTGTGAAACAATGTTACCATGAGATAAGCAACTCCACGAGCATACACCAAGATGGTTCAACAATGGAGACAAGGATTTATAAGGGGAAAGCAAAGAAAACCCCTTGTGAGTTATTATGAATGAAGGAAAATGCCTAAAGAAGAGAGAGAGAGAGTGTTGGAGCAAAGGTAGCTCAATACAATAACATCAAGTGCTTAGAGTGGTGTGTATTTGTGAAGAAAGAAGGAGGAGCATCTCTTATATAGAGATGAGATAGGAGTTGCATTTGTAACTCCCATTTCTATGAATGCCACATTCATAATAGGTGTGTGCAAAGTGTCACAATCCTCTTAAGGAGGATAAACTAAATAAAGAAATAAACAAGAGTTGTCCTTACATGTGGAATAATGGACAAATAATGACATGTCCTCCACATGTGTACAAGTGGACAAATTACATGTAGGGACCCTTGGAATATCCTAATTAAAATATATCCAAGGAAAGATTAACCTTTCTAACAGAACCTAACCAATTTGTTGAAGTATGGATAAAATTATTCCCAAGATCCTCAAATGCTAATGCTATAGATGATCATGCATTTATAGACCCATATACTCTATGCAAAGATGTTATTTGCCCTAGAGTCATAGGTTCTGAGCTTTTCAAATATTTTTACCATAATATAGAGAAGAAAATATTGGTGTGTAATCCATGGAAGAAGAACTTGGCGAAGTTAATTTTTCCAAAAGTCTTTGTTGATGTTGTTTTGGTTAAAGCCATAATCAAGTCATATAATTTGGCCACCAAATCATTCCATAGGAGAGATTGAACTATTATTTGTATACTGGATTGTGCATCCTTCATTGAGACCTTTGGATTAGATGGTGTCATGGGCTAGCTTGTAGACTTGGAGGATATACAGAGGAAATTTGAGAGAAATAAAAAACCTTATATAGGAAAATCTATGCTACAACACATTCCCATGGACTTGAAGAGTGTGGGAGATTACCCTAAGAAGATGGATAATATGATTGATGCCTTTGGACAAATATAAGAATTACTTTGTAAAGATAGTATATGGTGTCCACAAGGTGGTTGGAAAAGATGGAACAGATATGGTGTTTGAAGTAGAATTTATTATAGCTAGAGATGTGCAAGATTCATACCATGGAGGGGAATATGATTATGGTGAATATATCCTAGATGTGATGAAGGAAAATGTTGCACTAGCTTAGAGTGGAGAAATGAAAGATTTTAAGTTCCATCACTACTCACTATTGATGCACCTGTTCTTATACAAGAATGTGGGGTACATTAACCCTAATTTCATTGATCATACCATTGATGAAAATGGAGAGCTGCCAGTTTAGCTATGGACATGGGTATGAGATAGTTCATACCATTTTTTTGATTCTATTTCTTTGTTCAATAATTTTAGAACTATTATTATGAAAATGTTAGATCCAAGTTACTTTAGGGCCCCTAAAATCTTGAAGAGTCTTTTGAGACCAACCTTGCTCCCAAAGAGAAAGAGATTAGACCATAATTAGGGAGATATCTTCCTTTTTCCAACCTTTTCTTTGAAGAGAGTATATGGTTGTCCCCAGCCACCCCATATATTACGAAAATTCATCCCTCCTAGATTGGCCATTATTGAATTCATGTGGAAATTTTTTACGGTTAATAGAGAGTACTTAGGCCCTAAGGTTCATAGGGGCACATTTTTGTGTAGATGTTTCAGGATGGAGGACTTTTCAATTGGAAAAGAGGCCCTAGATCAACTTCATTCTTTCCTCCACCATTTCAATCTATCTACTGGTCCCTATAGGATGTATGATCCTAATAATTGGATGAAGAAGACCCTTAAAGAAATAAGGAACTATGTGTTTCCTAGTACCAAGGAGCTACACCATGAGGATTTTATTCCTAATTTTTTTGCAGAGAGGGAGGCAGTAGATAAGTTGGCCAAGCTTGATGATGTGTTGAGGGTAGAAAGGGAAATGAAGAGAATAGATCCCAATTCTAAGGGATTTTATAAGGATGTCCCCTATCCTCATAGGATTAGGAAGATGGTCACTAAACATGTTGAAATCATGACCCAAATGCTTGAGGGACCCTTAGGGGATGAAGAGAGGATATGTCCTGACAGTCTTGAACTTGATGTGATCCCTAAAGAAGACATAGAGGAAGATGAGCCTGCTAAGGCATCATGGGTCACCAAGGGAAACAAGAGACAAAAGGTTATCCCTACAAAGGTTAAACAGGTGATAGTATGAATTCTACCAAGCAAGAGTCAATACTTTGCTGACTTGAGGAAAATTTATATACAAGATAGGGTTATTACGGCTGAGAACACACTCACAGACCTAAAACTAGTTGTAGCAAGGCTAGATGATAGGATCATCTAGGCCCAACAATTTGTAGAGGCTGATGAATTCATCAAATCAGTTGAGTTCAAGAGTTTTTTGTATAAAATAAAATAGAGTGAGTTAGTGTTGAAAATGAAACCAAGAACACGAGCAAAAGTTAGAACTAGTTGAGAAGTTGCAAGCCTATGACCTTGAGAGTGAAGTCACATGGTAGTGTGGACTTTGCAAGGAACTTTAGGCACAAAAATCTCAAAGACCATGAAACATTTTTCATTCATGAATGAGGCCAAGGTAAAGGAGATAGAGACCAAACTTGCTAAGTCTGTGGATGATTATATCGATGTGAGGAAGCTCTATGAGGATGAGCTTAGGAAGATCCATGTCTACAAGGAAAATATTGAAGAACTTGAGGCTAAGGTTCAAGTACTAGAGGCTAAAGTTTCATCTCTTAGAAAGCAACTTGCAAATGTAGAGTAAGTGGTTATTGCATAATAGAGCAAAGAATAGGACAATCTAGAGTAGTCAGCTTAGATTAGAACTGAGGTCCCAACACAAATAGGTAAGTAGGATACAAGGGATACAATAAAGCCTGAAAGGGTCAGTATTGTTACTCCACCAACTAGCAAGGATATGAGGTGAGGACATCTATCCTTAAGAGTGTGATGAGACACAGGGCTGAGACTCCAAAAAAATATCACAATAGGCTCACATTCTTTATGTTGCTTTACAAAGTGCTGAACAATTTTGTAATGAGACATTTTCATAGCTATCACACACATTCAATTTTTGGGGCCCATATACTCAATTATTAGAGAGGATTATTATATTGATGGCTAAAAAAATATATTCTCCTAATAAGATAATCACAGTGAAGGAGAGCTTGGAAATAGTTAAATATTTAATTGACTTCTTCACTGGGAAATTACAAATTATTCAAGGAAAGTTGAAAGTTTTATCTTAGGGAATTCAGCCCTAAATACCACCAATTTTAGATGCTACTAATACAATGAGGGATTGGTAGAAATGGTTTTATTCCTTTGGTGCCATTTTCACTCAGGAGGCCATAGTAGCAATTTTTGTAGATAACAGTGATGCCCCTTTCAATAAATTAATTCTCTTTATTTAAAGCAGTGTTAGATTTAAACAAATTTTTAGTGGAGTCTAAGGCCATCACTCATGCCAGGTGGACTAAAGCCACTAAGGACTTGGACGAAGTTAAAACCACTAGGTGGACCACCAAGAAAGAGATATATGTTTGGGAAGTGGTGGGAGAAATAAAGGCCTTACTTTCAAGAAGTAGCTGAGACATAATTAAGGTTAAAGGAAATGAAAGATTAAAAGATAAGATCAAATACACTAAGCACCTCATCAAAAGGATAAAAATCTCATAAATATTCACATCAAAATTTGAAACTTTTGAGGAAGCGGATGGGAGAAGAAGACAAAGAGGGTTAAAGTAAAAGTTGTTTAAATAAAGTGTCACCTACTAAATTTTCTACTCTCATGATTTTGGATCAAGTGCAAGAGAATGTTTTAATTATCTCTTTTGTTATGTCTTGCCTTTTATCCTTTCCAATAAGGTGATGACATGTGTCCTCCTCCCATCTATAGCTAGTTGTAATTCTATATAAGCTTTTCCAGGATGGGGAGTTGAGGTCGGAAGTTTATATATTTTTTAGTCTGTCCATTCTTTTGTGATTGTATGAATGTGTTCAAACTTGTGAACTTGAGAGAACAATGAATATGAATGATTAAATTGCCAAGTTCTGAGTTATATTGTGAGTCTATGTCAAGTCTTAAATGTATTTTCAAAGGAAATTAATACAAAAGGGAAATTATATATATTTTTGTATCTAAATTTTGTCTCCTTCCTTGGATATCTATGATTTTGAGATTGAAATGAGAAATATTCTTTCAGTTTGATACAATTCAAATAGATAGTATATCCCCTATTGATTGCATTTAGTTTGAATAATTAAGTAATTTCTTTTAATAAGTGGTAGGATTTTGGGTATATGAGAGGGATAAGATACGAATAAAGTTCTAAGTTCACTATTGACAAATTTAATTGCAAGTCAGTTAAATAGGTCCAAGACTGTTGGTATTGACTCTTTATAATGATGGATAAGGCACTAATCACTTAATTTTAGTTGAAAGTTGATGGTTTGTATAATTGCAAGATATATACATCAATCAAAATTAATTTTCCATTTTATGTAATGAAGAAATAAAGTTGTTGGTCAGCCCTTATTTGTAATTGCTTTGCTATTGATTATAACAAGTCATTGTACTCAAGAAGTTTATTACAAATCTAAGAAGAAGATTATGACCATTTTTCTATTGTAGGGGATAATCTTGAAGAGAAGAATATCATAATTTTTTTTAGATAAATCCCTAGGGTTTTCCCACCTTGGCCCTACAGAGCCTAAAGTGAAGGGAGTATTCTTATACTTTATTGAAATTGATCTAGAAGCTAAGACTGATCATACTGAATATAGGATTTGACTAATCCTTAGGTATATTTTTGTCTTATGTATTCTAGTATTAGGTTTAAGGTACCTGGTAGTGTAAAAAACAACCAACACATCCAACATGAACTGGCCCCTCTAGATCCAGAACTAGACCTCAAGCCCCACCAGTCTTTGCACTATCCTATCTCTTGCCACTCCCTTCATTGCCATCACAGGCATGCCCCACACTGGTAGCCTAAACATCCTATAAACATCCTCTAGGGTCATAGTCATCTTGATTATTGGTAGATGAAATGTCCTTGTCTCACTCTACCATCGCTCACACAACATCCTTTCCATTGACATATGGATCTGGGTATGTCCCAATCTCGCTAGGTATGCTAGCTCAATCATGTCTATCCTCACCCAATCAGCTAGTGTGAACTGTTCTCCTGCTCATAGCACCATGACACATCACTCTCATGACACCAATCTATCTAGTGACCACTACATCCACAATAGTAGAAACATATGCTAGTTTAGTATCGACTAAACCTCTAAATCCTTTTTTCCCCCTTTTCCCACCTAGTTACCCCTATGATCCCATTCTCACAAGTAGGTTTGCATTCTTGTGACCAATCCCTAACCCATCATTCGTATAGCTATAGATTATAGTGGGAATGCATCTATCTTTTCAACACCTTGGTCAAAACCTAAACACATTCCCATGTTGACTCCCTCCCTAATATCCCTCAATCCATGGTGCTACATTCCTATTACTGGGAATTCTTTCTCGCTAAATTATTTTCTATCCCACAATAAATGCATCCCAAATTTTATTTTCCACAAAAGATTCTTGGGATTACCTTTTTACCCCATTCCCCTTGGCCTTTTCATAGGATAACTTTCCTATTGATCCCTATGGTGTTCCCACCAGACTCATGCCCATGGGAATGCAATTTTGAAATTTTGTGAATGCTCCAACTATAAAATAAAAATCTTAAAGGAAAAGTCTCAAGCCTACTAAATGATCTAGTCTATTGTTCTCGCATGTGTCATACTACAACTACCCGATGCTCTGGTTGTCCATGTGCAACCATTGCATCGTCTCACCCATAGCTCACAAACAATAATATGTTGCTATGAAAATTAGAGTAGTTACTCATTTATGGCCCTCCTAGACCCTCTTATAGGCCCCTTGTGGTGCATTATTTCCCTATCCTCCACCTATGGTGACCCCTTTCACCATAACCCTATCAATTTTGCAAGTTTATTTCCCTTTTAAGCCTCCTTTGGTCTGTTTATGTCCTCCTACTCACCCTAGTTTGTTGTCCCTTTTCTAGTAGTCATTGAGCCTCATCTTCTCTCCTAGTTGCCTTCCTTAGGGGGCATCACACAGTTCAGTTTATCATCTTTCTATTCAATACTAGGGAAATTATGTTGCTTTAAAAATCTTCTTCATGTAATTTGCATTTGAATTTCTTTGAAATAATGTTGTCCTGACACTATGTCAAAGAGTGGGAAAATTTAGACACCTAAATCTAATTACATCATTAAGTAATCTTATTTAGTCATCTTCTTGGACATTATTGATTAAGTATTTAATATTTAATTAATTGATCATCATCCTCTAGTTAATTAATTAATTTAATTTAATATATTCTAATTGATAAAATCAAATGGCAACCAAAATTCTAATTATCAATCAAATCCCTATTCTCCTATTAAATTAAATAATTGCACTACATCTATTCAATTTAATTTTGCATCCCCTTTTATTAAATAAATCATTTAATAAATCAATCCCCAACCTCTAACTATTCCTAAATCCTATCATTAGTTAAATCCAACCCATTCACCCATGCTAACCTCACTTAGCCAACTAATTAACCTACCTCATTAATGTCAACCCACTTGCATTCTAATCCCCTCCTAAGATAAGCCTAATCCTCACCCTAAACATGTGCACAACTTTAAACAAGGCTTAATACTTTCTAACCCAAAGCAAGTCAAACTCCCATCTCATCCCTCTTACATTCCTATCCAAGAGACTTTAAGGCTCTTACATGCATTAATATCTCTTTAAGGCCTCTTACATCCCTTGTCCACACTCATTCTCCCTCATAACTCCCTTTGACCACCCATTTTGACCCTTCTCTCTCATCCAGTCCCCTTGTGACACTTGTCACAAGGTTATGGATTTGAGAAAGCACAATCCATGTACTTCTCTCTCCTTTAATCCAAGCCTTTCCTCACCCTTCATCCATCCTTCCATCTTGGTCATCCATCTCACTACCCCTTGGCCTATAAATTGGACCCTTCCCCTTTCACAAATCATCCACTTGACATACAAACATAGAATGATATTTTGAGTGCTTATAAATTATCAAAATACCATCTATAATGGTAAAATCCACCCATGCTCCCATTGTAGAACCCCTTCACTCACTACCACACTTGACCATAATCCATCATTTGAAGATTAAACACATGTGAGCACACATCCAACCATCATTTGGATATATCTAAACATCAGAATCACACTTGGGGAGCTCACTATACTTGGTTTTCATTCTCCTTATGCGTCTCCTTCATCCTTTAATATGTTGTTATATTTTTAGTTTGTGAATGTTAAATTTATATTAATGCTCTTTGTACACTAAATCTTATAGCATACGATCACTACTTTTTTGGTGGCTTTGATCCCTGCTAGGGGTGGTCTCACTTTTTAGCCCCATGGTAGTCGATGGCCTCACTTCTCCTTATCATTTTATGGTTGCTTCATATTGAGGTGGAATATCCTTTTGAGGTGGAGGCTTAACTTATATTGTTGTCTTAGTGTTTGTTTGTTGAGGTAGGGAGTTGGTTTCAGTATTTTTTCCTTTCCTTGGGCCTCTTTGTGACAAGTTGGATCTTATTTGGATATTGTTTATCTTTGGTCCTTCTCCTCACTTTCCCTATTGAGGTGGGTCTTTCTATTTTTGTGTTGGGGATGCATTCCTGTAATATTTTAGGTTTTTTTTTATGGTTTTTTATCGAGCAACCTTTGATCCCTAGGTCCAAACCCTTTATTTCTTATTGGGTTAGAAATTGAGAAGTGCTTGGTTATACTTGTGGAAACTCTTGGTGACTTCATTTTTGATTGGCTTGATGGAGGTGATTATGCCTTCATTCATGGAGTGGCTTGGGTTCTTCTTTCAATGAGTGTTTCTATTATTATTTTCATTGAGTGCCTCAGTGACCTTTGTTGTTTTTTTTTGGTGATGTCTTTCATCGAGTTATCTATTTGGTTCTCATTTGTGTGTCAACTTATTTATTTTAATTTGAGGCCATAATTTAATGTATTTCATAAATCATTGGGATGTTTGTAGACTATTATTTTGTCATCCTTCTCCCTATAATGACCTAGAATCTTTTGTAAGTCATTTTAGTAAGTATAAATAGAGTATCCTAGTCTAGGTTTAATAAAGAGTTCAATAGGGAGTTTAGTAGGAGTTAGAATCTTAAAAGAGGGTCGTCAATCTTGCATGATGAAGGATATTTTATGTGTATTTGATCTTTGTCCTATTTTTAACCTTGAAGGCCTCACATTTAGGCATGTATGATGAAAAACTTGATAAATCAATGAAAGATTTATGGTTCTCTCATTTTTAGCTTTGTCTCTTGTGAATTTCTTTTGTGGTATTAACTAGGTAAGGTTGGTTGATTACTAGGTGTGCCTTTGGACCTAAGCTCTCAACCTCCCTTGCGTCATGTGGTATCTGAATGAAGGCTTGTTTGTGGGAGTTTGAATTGTGGAGAACCCTATTTAATTTTGGTTTTAGGGTGGCAGCTCTAGTCTAAACTATAAATTCTAGAGGTTTACAATCCTCTAGGAAACTATTTTCAAAATGGTTCATGATAGAGGAAATATTGATAATAAAATTATGAACATGTTGAGACAAATTATAACCAGATTAGATGGTGTTAAGACAGCACAAATGAGAGGAGTGTATCTTGATGATGTTAGTGATTGTACCATCTTAAAATGGATGCACTTTCCTTTTAAGACCTTTTAGCTCCCTCTTTATAATGCCTTCTTTAGACCATGGATATGCATGTGCTCAATCTCCTTTTATCTCCTCTTCTTCCTCTTCCACCCTATTCCTTATCATATATATCCTCTCTTTGTGTGGATTCCCAAAACTCATCTCCATGACCAAGTTGACTTAGGTCAACCTAATCCAGACTAGGTCAACCCAAGTTGACCTAGTCCCTAGAGGTTTTGGGACTTAGGGCTTGAAAGGTCACGGGGGTTTAATTTGTTTTCTTGTGCTCTCTCATTGGCTTGCATTGGTTTCCTGCTCAAAAACTCATATATAACAAGAATTTGAGGCTACATTTTCATATCTCATTCATTCATGCACTCAAGTAATTGAAGATCTCATTCTCAAGTCCATATTTCTACCTTTTTCATTCAAGGAGTTCAAGTATTCAATTTTTTCAAGTATTTAAATAAGGAGATTTATATCTAGCATCAAAGGATCCTTTGTGAGCATTTCCTCTTCAAGATCTAGCTTTTTTGTTTGTCATCAAAGGAGGAGATCTACATTTAAGCACTCATCATCCTCTTCATTTATGCATTTTTATATCCATGGCACAATGATGGGATTATGGTAGATCTATTGCAAAGTGTGAAGATACTCTACATTCCTTGTTCAAGATCTATAATACATTTGCATACAAAATTCTCCCTAATAAGGGTTTCAAGCAAGGTTAATCCTAACATTTATCTTGTCTTTTAGTCATTTATATTACATTTCTCATTCACAATTAATTCCTTAACCTAGGGCTTGATCAGGGTAGGCCGTCATCAAACCCCAACCACAAAACCTTTCTTTTATGTGTTGATTTGTAGGATATCAATGAAAGGTTTGTAGATATGGAACCTACTTTTTGGGAGTTTTTTGGAGAAGTCAATTTCATGTCATCTAACTACATCAACTTGGTTGTAGCGCATTGTCCCAAGTTGACCTATTCCTTTAGTCTCCATTTTTTAGGATATTTTTGGATTTTTTTCCTTTTGTCATTTTATTTCGAGATTCATAGATAGATATTTAGAGACATTTTAGATCTGCAAGCTCTAGAGCTAAAATACATCATCCTCTAAGTATTTAAAGGTGATTTTTTTATATTTAATTTCCTTTCATATATTCATCCTAGATTTGTTGGAAATGTAATTATGACTAAGTGACTAAGAGGGAGGGTGAATCAGGAACCACTTAAATCTTCTTCCTCTAAATTCTACTTTATTATATTATCTAATCTTCTTGCATGCATGGAACATAAAGCAATAAAGTAATAACACTGTAACACTTTGACACAAGATTGGTAAGCTAGAAACCCTCCAAGTAGAAGGTAAAACTAGAGTAGGGATGAAACCTACAATGCTTCACTATTGTAGTAGTAAAGTTGCCATGTTAGTGCTTACAATTAATCACTTTTGGTGATCTACTCAGTTAAGAGTAAGTAGGACTATTAGGTCCACCTTGTGAAAGGATTTATACAATACAATTAAGTATGTACTCTGTTAGGAGTTTCTACAAAGGACTATTAGGTCCACCCTATTAAAGGATTTGGTTGATGCACCTATTTGGATGAATCAGTGGATTGATCTTTGTTATGCACCTTGGTTTGCTGAATAAGATCCTTTGATGTGAACTAATCACCTAATTGTGATAGATGAATCTCTACCTCTCCTTGATACACTTGTAGTCTTATAATTACTCTGTTATTTATTATTTACTTTTATGCAATTTTCCTCAACTAATAATTCATCCTTTGGGAAAACAAAGTAAATTACATTTATATCCATCCAAAATAATTACATTAATAAGTCAGCTACATAATAGTTTCAAACAATAATTTACCAAGTTGGCTCAATGATGATTCTCAATTCCAATTATCCACATGGGTGATATGCAGACACATGGGCAACATAGTGGAACTCAACAACTATGGCATTCAGTTAACACTACGCACTTGATTCACATTGATCACTCAATAAGCAAAGATGACTCAATCAACACTAGTAGCTAGGTAGACACTACTTGAAGCCAAATGCTTAGTTGACACTGTTGTTGGGTAGATACTATCAACTTGGTTGACACTTCTCACTACTTTCTTGCTGAACATTATTAACTTGGTTCATACATGAGCTTGGTTAACACACTTCTATCTGGTAGCTCGGTCACTACTATCTTCTCATGATGACTAAGTGTTTTGCCACTAATAGACAATATGTCTTGGCATAAGGTCAACAATCTCCCACTTTGGCATTAGTGACAAAAACACTTATCATGTGCAAAATCTGAAATCAAAATTCTTCATTCAAAATCCCCCTTTGTCTGTGCTCTATTTTGCAACTTGGTTTGAACTGAAAAACTCTACTTAGATATATATCTTAATTGGGCTAATTGTATATGCATAGCATCTAGATTCAACTTATTCAAGCAATTAGTTCAATTTTACATCTACATTATCCTATCAAGGACCAAAGAGTATGTTTCCT
Source organism: Cupressus sempervirens (assembly GCA_028749045.1). NCBI lineage: Eukaryota > Viridiplantae > Streptophyta > Pinopsida > Cupressales > Cupressaceae > Cupressus > Cupressus sempervirens. Next base: position 63,370,798 of record CM053793.1, read on the forward strand.
TGTATTCAATTCATCTTTATAATTTAAATTTAGTATTTTCACCCTTCCTCCTTTGGGATCTACCTAATCTAATTTGGATCATAGCTAGAATCATATTTGGGAATTCCCTTCTTTCTCTCACATACATATTTGAATGGCTTAGTGGACCTCAAAATTGGGAGATCTACAATCCTATTTAAAGTTTCTTCATTTTCCCCTTAAACATTTTTCTAAATACTATGAGTCCTCTCTTTTTTATTTTATAGTTACATCTCTTCATCTCTCTTCTTTGACATAGATTGATTATTTTAGGTGTTTACCTTATTTTTGGTGGACCCCTTTGTATTTCTCATAGATTTAGATTTAACTATTTTTTTTGTGGTTTGATCTCTCTTTATTACATTTGCATGGTTAGATTTCATTAGGTTTTTCTTTTGTAATCTCCTCTTCATGAGCTTAATTATAGAAAGTCCAACCTATAGCATTCTTGTCAAGAAAAGTCATGGACTCATGTGCTCTTTTACCCATGATTCCTCTATTTTTCCTAGGACTCATGATGAAACTCACATATTTACTCATGATCTTAATCCTAAAAGGAGCATAACTCTTGTCACTCATCCCTTGATGATGATGATTCTTTAAGAGTTGCTCCTTCATAAATTGATAAGGTTTCTAATGAATTTGATAAATTGTATTGCTCAAGAAAGTCAAAATATTGATTGTGTTGTTTCTATTGAAGCTTATTAATAAAGATGACACCAATCATTCTATCTTGCATAGTACATCTCACCTTATTAATACTCATCCTAAGTCTTAGATAGAATATGCTCAAGAGTTAGGATGTCCTCCTTCTTCCACAATTGTTGAAGCTTCCATTCTAATTTCTACCACTCTTTCTAACATACCTATATATTCTCTACCTCTTATGACTAATTCTACATAACTTTATACACCTTTAAGTATTGGTATTCCTAGCCTTTCCCTTCCCATGAGTGTTCCTCCAACTTCCATTCCTTCTTCATTACCTTCATGGATATGGTTCCTTTTACTTATCTAAACCCTTTACCTATTCCTTCTAACCCTATGTTGACATACTTACATATTCATTTTGCTTCTTATAACTTTCCTCCATCTAGCATACCTATTCCTGCTTCCATTTCTTCTAATCCTACATTAGTACCTTGGTTCAAACCATCACTACTTTACAACAACAACTTGATCAATTAACTCAATCTAAGTACAATATTCCTACATGTGATGTTGCTAATCCCCTTTCCCTAGATATCTCACAACATGTTGAGGTACCTCATCTTGAGACTTATAATGGTAAGAGAGATCCTATAATTCATGTTAAAAATTTCCAAACTATATATAGTGATTTTTAGCATGACTATAGGCTTATGGCTAAGTTTTCCTCATGTACTTTTAGGGATAGAGCCTTGAAATGGTATTGCTCTCTACCTTCTTATTCTATTGATTCTTTTCAAACTCTTTCTAATGTTTTTATTCAACGGTTTCATAATAATATTGGTCTACAAATTTTTTCAATTGATTTAATCTATTGTAAGTGAAATCTTAAAGAGAAGGTTACTGAATTCATTGGAAGATTTAAATATTTGTATACTTAAATTTCTTATCCTATGGCTGATTGTTCAATGTATCTTTAATTATAATTTACAAAAAGATATTAGGAATAATATTTTCCTTACTGAGTGTACCTCCTTTTCACAACTATGTACAGTGCTTCACCATTACCAGTTATAAGTGAGTCAACTTGAGAGCTCTACTCTATTGGCTCATATTTCTAGTTATAAGAATGATGTTGTCAAAAATTCAAATAAGTTCTCTAAACCTACCAATTTCATCAAATCAAGTCCACAAACAATATTTATTAACCAGTAGCTACTACATCTATAGGTAGAGATAATTTTCATCTATATTTCATCCTAATCATTAGTTTACTCCATTATCAGAACCTTTTTTTGAGGTGATTGTTAGAATATATGGAATAACTAAGAGTGGAGGGTTGAATCAGTTATCCCCAGGTCCAAATGTACAAATCAATCACTTAAAACTTCAACAAACTTAACCCAATAAATCACTGATTAAAACCATTCATTATAATTAAACTTATTCCTTTCATTATGTCTCTTTTTTCTATATGTGTTGAATTGCATAAACGTATCACAACCAACAATAAACTTAAACATTAAGTAGTATAAACACACAACAAACATCCACACAATGTTTGATGCTAGGATTTAATGTGGAAACCCAATTTGGAAAAAACTAGTAGTAACATGCTACCACTTTTTCACTCTTCTAAATTGAGCTCTATTAGGACCCAACCTAGTTAAATGTTACAAAACACATTGTTATTTGTGACCTTAGTAAAGGATTCAATCACCTTGTTATGAGTAGCCTTTTTAGAGGACTTAAGAATTCAATTAGAATGTCACCTTGATTAAAGGATTTACAAATGAATATTAGGTCAACATTATCAAAAGGATTTTATTAATGCCATAATGGTTAGAAAGTAACAATGAAACTTTGATCTAATAACATACAACTCACTTTGCAAATTTAGATCTTTGTTTGACTCAACTCTAATTCATTTTCTAGATCCCATCATTCTCATCATCTCTAATCTTCTTGAAAACTCTTCAAGCAATCCTTCACCTCACAAAATTTGTATAACTCTTTACATTCACTTGTCTTTGCAAGTTTTCAATCCAACATCAACCCTCTAAAATATATCAAATACCTCCACAAATAGGTAGCCTTGATCATTTTTCTCTTAATCACAATCATAGATCTCAAGGTTAATGATCAAATCCAAAACATTCAATGAATATACCCATCTTATTCTTCTTCTTCTCTTCTCAACACTTTTAAAAATATATCCTCAAATATTAACCTTTGATCACTCAAATTGTTCTTTCCATGCATTAAATAATACAACTCATCAATCATATCATCAACATGCTTTGCTTATTCCAAGATTTCAACTATGTTAGCTACAAATCTTGACTCTTTCACAAACTCTTCTATAGTTGTCACTTGGTCATCACTATGCCTTTCTACTCACTCTTCACTAGATCACTTGGTCATTACTAAATTATCTCACTTGGTCATAACTATACAACTTGGTCAATATTGTCACTTGATAATCATTATCACTCAATCAACATTGTTCTTCTCAACAATGCTTGAGTTTCTTAATCTACTACTTCAACTTCTTCATTGATTGTGCAAGACTAATGCCAGGTCAAGCTTATTATTATGACTTGCTTCAACTCTTAGCTTCATCCAACTATCTACTACTCTTTATATATTGATTTGAACAACACAATAGCTTGTCAAGTACTAACTTATTTAATACCCATTGTAATTGCATCTCACTTACACATCTCAACTCAACCTTTCACTAGGTCATCTCATAATCTCTTCTTTTCAAATTCCCTTCATAAATCAATAGATATGGCACCCTACATTGTTAGTGAATGTCTCTCTAGTAGGTTTTAAACTCATCTTACAAATAAGTTTGACATCAATAACAATATAACAATTGTTCCAATCAAGCTCTCAATAATTGTAGCTCCAACAATCTCCCTCTTTGGCATTGATGGAAACAACTTCAAGTGGCAACACATTTCCACCTTTCAAAAGATACATAATATCTTCAAGTTACCATGTAATCTAAAAAGTAACACAACACCTTAATATCTTCAATTGTATTGCATTGCTCTCTCTATGTTCAATAGGTAGATCTTCAGTAATATCCTTAGTTTCATTCCAATTTCCATCTAGTTAGCTTTAGTGATAATAATTATCTTCAAAATTCTTCCTCTTTCATTATATCTTTATAAATGATATTCTTCATCATCATCTCTCCCTCTTTATTTTCATCTCCCTCTATGATAACTTCCTATAGTCTTCATTATCATTTATTCCTCTTTGACAACAATGCCAAATACATCTTAGTCACCATAGAAACATTAGGTACACTATCATACATCTTCTATATGTAGATATCATTAGTCTTACTTATATATTTTCTCCCTCTAACATTGATTCATCTTCAAGATCATTTCTTTACATTATTTCATAGGCAAATCCTAAAGTGTGATCTTCTACATCAATTTGTATGATATTCTAATAATAACATTTGATACAATGTGACATTTCATCTTAGTTAGAATGAGAGAGGAGAATGACCCTTAAATTTTATCTCAAATACTCATGGTCCTCCTTACATAATGCCTTAGTAAATATGTTAGTTATATGTTCCTTAGTATTCACATATTCAAGCCTCATTTCTTTGTCTTGAACCAATTCTCTCAAGTAACGATACTTGATCTCAATATCTTTTTGTCTTGGTATGCATCATAGGATTCTTTGAAATATTTATAGCACTTTTTATCACAATATATTACAATAGGATCAGCAATCTCTTCCTTTATACCTTTCAACAATTGCTTGATCCAAATAATGTTAGAACAATTTACTATTGCAAAAATATACTCCGCTTTTGTTGCTCATTTAGAAATGGATTTATGCTTCTTGCTTGTCCATGAAATCAATTTATTTCCAAGAAATAAAGTGCCTCCACTAATTCTTTTCTTGTCATCAATGTTTCTATCTGAATTTGCATTAGTATACACCTTTAGAATTTATAATTCTTCTTATACCATAGGCCATAATCCTCTATTCCTTTCTGATATCTTAGTATCCTTTTCACAACCATAATGTGATCATCCTTAAGATTAGCTAGAATTAGAAAATAATTCATACAATCTTTTCCTCCAAATATGATGCCATCCAAAAAATTTCAGCTAACAATATCTTGCTCTCAGATGCATTCTTTGGATACAAATTATTGTTGTCATTTATTTTTGCAAAACTAATATTCACCAAGTATGCATGTAACATCTCATACCATGCTCTAAGATCTTTTTTCAAGCCATACAAATATTTATGCAATTTACATACCATATTTTTCCTTGACAAGCTCAAAAAAACCTTTATGTAGTTCAATATAGACTTCATCTTCAAGCATACCATTCAAAAATGTAAATTGTACATCCATTTGATAAACTTTGAATCCTTTGTAAGTAACATATGCAAGAAAAGTTCTTACTCCTTTCAACCTTGGAATTGGAGAAAATTTTTCTCCATATTCAATTCCTTCTTCTTGTGCATATCCTTTATAAACTATTCTTGACTTGTTCCTTGTGACTTCACCTTTCTCATTTAGCTTGTTCCCAAAGACCCCCTTTGTCTGAATCACATTCTTGTCCTTTGGTCTAAGTACTAGAGCCAATGTCTTTTTCTTTTTAATTTTCTCAATCTCTTCATTCATGGTTAAAATCCAATCTTCATTCTCAAGTGGTTCCTTGACTAATCTAGGCTCATACTCATATAGTAAATGTGTATCACTCCTTAGTCTTCTTCTTGTCACAAATTTTGAATCTTTGTCTCCAATGGTTTAGTTTGGTGTATGATTTCCTCACACATACTTTGCTAGGACAAACTCTTTTCATCTTTATTCTTGTTGAGGTTCATTAGGTTCACCTAGTTTAACATGTTCAGTCACTTTAGGTTCCTCTAGTTGTATTTCTATCAATATCATGGGTACATCATCATTGTGATCGATATTCTCTACTTGTTTCTTGACTTCTAAAGTTTGACACTCAGTAGGTTGTTATTGCTAGGCAGGGCCTTTCTACTATGACTCAACAGTATTCACATTTTGTATTTCTTTAGTTGGTTTCTCAAGTTCAGGAATGGTGTTAGGTTCTCCTTCATAGACATATACAAAATTTATGTAGTCTTCAGGTTCTTTCTTGCATTTTACCTCATTCTTTTATGCAAATTCATAAACTCTAACATTTGCACTCTCCACAACCTTGCTAGTCTTAGAATTCAAACATTTGTATGTATTACTCTTTGTGGAATATCTTAGGAATATGCCTTCATCACTTTTAGCATCAAGCTTTCAATTCTTAGAATATTTCAAAATACAATATTTTCTTCCAAAAAATTTGAAATAATTTACATTAGGTTTATGTCCATACCATAACTCAAAAGGTGTTTTATTTTTACCTTTCTTGACTTGTAATCAATTTAGTGTGTAGATTGCAATGTTGACAACTTCTCTCCAATAATTTGATGAAACATTCTTCTCCATCGTCAATGTCCTTGGACAATCTACTATGGATACATTCCTTCTTTTAGCTATGACATTCTATGGTGGAGTCCTAGGTGTAGACATCTACCTTTTGATTCCTCTATCATTGAAAAATATATTAATCTCTCTAGACATGAACTCTCCACCTCTATATATTCTCAAGCACTTCAGATTCTTACCTATTTCCTTCTCCACTCAAGCCAAGTACCACTTAATCATTTGAAAAGTATTAGATTTTTCTTTAAGAAACATTGTAGTCATCATTGTAGAGAAGTCATCAAGAAATAAGATAAAGTACTTATCTCCATGGTAACTTTGCACTCCAAAAGGACCACATAAATTAGTATGAACTAATTCCAAAATGTAATCAAAAGACAAAAAAAATTCTCTTGAAACTAGACTTGGTCTTTTTTCCCAATTAGCAATGTTTGCACTTCACCATATTCTAGTTATTCAATGTTGGAAATCCTCTTACTCTTCTTTTCTTACTAATCTCAACCAAATTATCAAAATTTACATGACACAACCTCTTATGCCATAGCCAAACATCTTCATATTGTGTAAATAAGCATATTTTTAGAAATGTTTAGAATAACTGGGGGGGGGGGGGGGGGGGGGTCAATCAGTTAGTCAAGATCTATATGTACCACTTCAACAATTAAACATTAAAAACATCATTGTTTTGTTGATCTTGCTATTTCTTGGTCTCTAATGTAAAATGGTCATAAACTTAACTTGCATTGCATAATGAAAAAATTATCACATGTAAAACACTCATCATAGTTTGACACTAGGATTTTACATGGAAACCCAATTTGGGAAAACCCACCAACAACATTTCACTCTTTTTCACTCTTTCAAAGTGAGCTTTGTTAGGAGCCAACCCTATTAAAGGTTACAATACACACTGTTAAATGTGACTTGGTTAGAGGATTTAATCACCTTGTTAGGAGTGGTTGTATAAGAGGACTTTGATCATTCCATTTAGAATGTTACCTAGTTAAAGGATTAACATAGACTGTTAAGTCTTCAAATGACTGTTAGGTCAACTTGTGTTAAAAGGATTTTGATATAAACTATTTACAATGATAAGAAATAAAATAGTAGGTTTTAATTAGTGTGATTACAACTCACTTTTTTTTGTTCATATTTTTGTTCATTCCTTATGTTGGTTCACTGATAAGTATTTCATTGTCATCTCTGATCTTGATCTACTTGGACACCCTTCAAGAAATTAGTCCACTCTTCTCATCAAAACTTAAGACTTTTTCTCAAATTCACTTATCCACAACAACATCACATCTGCAAGCTTTCCCCCTTTTAGCTTAACATTCACACTCTTGTGTGTTTGTGATCAACCTTTCTTTGTATATGAACTCGCTCATACACACTGGCTAGACTTGACTAGGCTTGACTAGACACAACACTAAAAGTTTGGTTCAATGTACCTTTAAATAAGCAATTTGTGCTTTATCATTTTCTACATCCATCATAGATCTTAGGGTTTACGATCAAATTCAACTCGATTCAATATATCTATACATCTTCTTGATTATCCTCTAGAAACTTCTCTAGAATCCTTCTATTAGGTCTTTACCTAATCATCACCTTGATTTTAATGATCCAACTTATCAATCTTATCTTCAACATGTTTTACATATCCCAAGAAATTAACTGAATTGGCTTGATCTTATGATTTCTTTGAAGTTGATCTTTTACTATCACTTGACAATCACTTATTTTTGATACTCAATCAATACTGAAATACTTAGTCATTGTTTAAGCTTTCTAGCTTGGCAACAAATAACTTTCTTAGATAATGCTAATACATGGTCAACATTAGATTTTCTTAGAACTAATTGTGGCTTAGTTGACACTATCATTACTTAGAACTCCTTAGTATTTTACTCTTTTGCTCAACTTGGCTTAGCTTTCTTGACGTAAATAATTACTTTGCTTTATCAAAGTCTATCTAATCAAATGTCCTCTAGGTGCTATAGTTATGAGTAACTCTCAAATCCTCTTCATCAATTAAATAGATATGACATTTAGAATAGGTAGTCATATGTTTCATCCATAGATTTGACATCAATGACAAAACAAAAATTGTTCCAATTGTAAGTTTCCAACAATACCCCCCTTTGGCATTGATGACAACATCTCAAATATCTAAAATACTAACAATAACTTAGTTACCACATAATCCAAAAGATTTCACTTTCATGAGTGACCACTATCCTTAGTTTCATTCTAATTCTCATCCATTCAAACTCACAAACTCCCTCTGTCAATTTTCTCTCTTTCATGATTCTCTCTCTCTCTAAAGTTTATCTTTGTTTTCTCAGTAATCTTGTAACTTCTTATTAATCTATCCCTCTTTCATTTTTTTTCTCAATAATCTATCCCTCTTTTAAAAAAAGCTATCTTAGCTTCAAAATCTTCATTCATCTAAATTATGTAGATTTTGCATGTCTAGTTAATACTTGTCATTTGCCTATGACTGATATTTTATGTCGTACTAAAGTATTCTACCTTAGACATGTCCCAAAGTAGAGTTGTATTGCATCACTATGCAGAATGTTCTATTTAGCATATGTGATGCAATACACCTTGGTTACGTAAGTAGCCTTAGTTAGAGGAATGACCCCTAGTTTATCTCTAAGATATTAATGAGCATCTTTGGGTAATGCTTTGGCAGATATGTCAGTAATTTGTTCCTTTGTATTCACATATTCTAGCTTCACTTCTTTGTCTTGAACTAATTCTCTTAAGTAGTGAACTAGTGATACTTGATGGTAATGTGTTTTGCCTTAGTGTGCATCACTAGATTCTTTGAAATGTTAATAGCACTTGTGTTAGCATAATAGATAACTAATAGATCTATAATCTCTTCTTGCATGTCTTTCAACAATTGCTTAATCCATATTATATTTGAATAGTTTACAGTAGTTGCCACATACTTGGCTTCATCTATTGATTGGGAAATACAATTCTACTTCTTTCTTGTCCATGGCACCAATCTCTTTCCTAGAAAGAATGCACCTCCACTAGTGATTTTCTTATCATCAATATTTCTTACCCAATCTGAATCAATGAACACCTTCAATTCAAATCTATCACTTCTCTTATAGTATAATCCATAGTCTTCTGTACTTTTTGGATATCATATTATCATTTTTATAGCCATCATGTGATTCTCTTTAGGATTTACTGAAAATCTAGCAACTATCCCAACTGCCAATACAATATCTAGTTTGTTGTGAACAATATATTGCAAATTTCCTATCATGGATCTATATAGGATCTAGTTCACATTAGTAGAATCATCATTCTTAGATAGTTTAATGTCTTGTATATGTGTGCTCACTAGCCTTGAATATTCCATACCCAAAGTCTTCAAGATTTCCTTGATGTATTTGGTTTATGAAATGATAATACCAAACTTCATTTGGCACACTTGTAATCCAACAAAGAATTTGATTTCACCAAATATAGATATTTCAAATTCTTTTTTCATTTCAATATAAAATGATGTACATAATGCTTCTCTTCTTCCAAATATGATATCATCAACAAATATCCCAAATAACATTACTTCATTGTTCTTACCATTCTTCAAATATAGAGTGTTGTTATGATTTTTTCTCTCAAAACCAATTTTCACTAAATAGTTACGTAACCTATCATATCATGCTCTTGGTGCTTTCTTTGATCCATAAAGTTCTTTGTTCAATTTACATACCATGTTCCTCTTGTCTGGATCTACAAATCCTTCAGGTTGTTCAATGTATACTTCTTCCTCCAATATACTATTTAAAAATGTAGATTTGACATCCATTTGATATACCTTGAAATTCTTATAAGTTGAGTATGCAAGCAGAGTTCTAACTCCTTCAAGTCTAGCCACAAGAGAAAAAATTTCTCCATATTCAACTCATTCTTCTTGTGCATAACCCTTGCATAACAATATTTCTTTATTTCTTGTTACTTCACCATTTTCATTGAGCTTGTTCCTAAAAACCCACATTGTCCCAATGACATTTTTGTCTTTAGGTCTTGACACTAAGGTCCAAGTATTGTTCTTCTTATTTGATATCTGATTTTCCTTCAAAGAGGGTTTTCTCATTATTTTAAAAAGATATTTTAGGGATTTTGCAATAGCATTGATGAGATTTGATTGATGGTTGCAAAGAGAAGAGACAGTTTTAACAGCAATAGAAAGAAGAGTTTCAACAGGACACTTGGCAGTATCATATTTTGATATGAGCCTCTTCTTGTCTATATTCATTTTCTCCTCTCATTGTAAGGGTTCCAATTTTGTACATTTTCACTATTATGTGACCACTCATTTGGTTCTAGTTTGATTGAAATTTCGTCCATAATTGTGATTCCATATCTCTTAGCACTTTCTCTATTGTGAATAGTAGTATTGTAGTTTCTTCTAAGCATTAGTTATATAGCCATTCATTGTGTCTTCTATGAGTTTTGCATATAAATGATGTACTAATTTCAAGAAAATGAATACAGAGATTCGTTGAAAGGTTCATTCTAAAATTTGTCTCCTCTATGTGGGTTTGTAGTTTCCTGTTGATTATGTGCAAAGTATGTATTGTCCAATTGCAATTTGATTTTGAAGTTTTATGTCATTGTATATCTTGTTGTTGGGTCAAGGACTTAGTAATTTCTTGATATGCATTGGTAGAATTGCAGGACCCATAGGAGGAATTGATAAGCATGAATTTTCTTTGAAGATAGATGTTTATTTGCCAGATGTATAGATAAATTTGATATCTAGGTATATAAGTATATTTTGGGTATCCATGTGTATGTTCTGACTTATTGAATACCTAATGGATAAGGGACTAATCAACTTAGACATTACATGCTCTTTTTGTCGCATACCTATGTTATGCAGATATTCAAATCTTTAATTGAATATCTTTCCCCTTTATATTTAAGAGTTGAGAAGAAGTTTCCCTTAGTTTATCAAATTCATGTGTTATGTCTGTATTTATTTCATATCTATGAATGTTTGCATAAACATAGAAGATTCAAGGGTTTTTTATCTATTATAAATATTTAGATATATGCTTTGATACTTGTACCATATAAAGAGTTTGAGGTCCACTTGCCTAGGTCTTACAGAGCCTAAAGAAGAAGAAGGAGAGTAAATAGCCTTATAGTTGGCCCTAGTGTCTGAATAGATGCATTAAACATGGGAATTAGCTACACCTAGGTGTATGTGTTCTTATCACTGGGTTATTCAAAAATTGTTAATTTAGGAACCAACAAAATGGCGACTCTGCTAGGGAAGTATTGAATATGAAGGGTGATTTAGTATAGTTAGAAGGACAAGAATCTCTAGTGTAAATTGAATATTTTTGTCCTACATCCAAATAGTGTTTTATCTAGGGCAATAGTAGCTTTGAAGGTTGAACATTGTTACTAGTATTTCCATCATCAGTTAGTTCAACTAACTATTGTCTTCAAAGTGTTGTAATGTTCAGAGTCAAGAATGAATAATAAGGTTTGTTCTCCTTTTCCAATTTGTAAATCTACAAGAGTGGTTTGATGATTTTCATTTTTCCTACAATTAAAATTTTGGTTTAGATTTTGTCAAGTTACAATTGTGTTTTATTCTCATGTTTGTGAGTGGAAACTTTGTATCTCTATACTAGTGTATCCTAGTTGATTTCATGTTAAAAAAATTAAAGGATTTTCAAGTTGTATGGAAAGATCTAAAGCTGTCAATATTAGTTCTTGGAAAGGAAGTTATCTATTCTTGATTTAGTTTTGAGTATTGTATGCAATTTTTTGTTTTAAGAAATATAAATATTAGAAAGTGGATCACAACTATGATCTCAATTGTACTCTTCAAGGAGGTGGTAGCTACAAGGTTTTACTAATGATGTGAAGGAGTTCATATTCACACCCATGCCAAATCAGAAAATAAAGTCTGAAATCAATAGTAAATGGTATTTTACTTTTCATGAGTTTCCCTTTCATGAAAGTTAAATGAAAAGAAATGGTTGCCTCCATTCAGTGAATTTCAACACTAAGAGAAAGAGATAGAATTTTTTAATTCAAGATGGAGTCAAATCTTAGATCTGAGCTTAGTTTACCAAGTTCTAAAATTTTGGAAACTATGGGTAGTCATATTGCTATGTTGAACAAGAAAATCCACTATATGATTGTCAGTACAGTCAAAGGGGTAGTAGGAAGTACTCAAGGTCTAAATGTTGATCAATGTTATCTAAAGTTTAAATCAGCAATCATGAAGATGTCTTTTTCTTCAAGACCTGAGGAATCTTCCTTACCTAGTGTTTTCCTAGATATTTTTGTGCCTGATTTAGTTAACTAGCCAGCACATGTAAGATTACAAGAGCTTTTGCAAGCTAAGGAATTCATCAAGAAGATGGAAAGTGATGATAATAGATTCTATGTTATATCTTCTAATGATGTTAGTGAATGTGTTGAAGATAATAGTGAATGTAATGGATCCATAAATAATGATAATTTATTTTCCAAATGTGAAGAGAGGGATTCAAATGTTAGTGAATCATATGATTGTAGTCAGCATGAGGAAGACAGATTTGTAAATGAAAATGAGTCTTGTGATAGTGAGTATGAGAATGAAGAAGTATATAACAACAGTAGAGGTAATTCTTACTATGATGAAAATGAGTGTAGTGATGGTTTTGATTTTTTAGATTGTCATACTAATTGGTCTACTATTGTAAGTTCTTCATGTCATCCAGATAATAATCATATCCAAGAGGAGAAGATTTGTGAGGAAGTCTTCTTGAGCTTTGATGAAATTTCAGCTTTGTTAGCTAGTGATTTTGAAAAATATGTAAGTGCTTCTAAGGATGCTCATATTTTCCCTTATAATGTTTCTTCATTTAGTCAAGTCACTTCCTCAAATTTTGATGTGGAAAGAGATAAAAAATACAAGCTATCTTTGTCAAGCTTTTGAGGTGTATATGATAGTATCTCAAGTGTATGTACACATGATGACTTGTTAAATGTAGGGGATGTCATTGAACGGAAATATAGTGTTGCAATAAGTTTTGATGTTTCATGTGATGAAGAGGAAAATAGTGGAAGTTTTTTTTTCTAATTTGGATTTTTCCTTTAATGTTGATAAATCTCATAATGATAAGTTTAAGGTTCACTCTAATAGTTTATTAGATGAAGATAATGATTATGATCAACATTTTTAGGACAATTTTTTAAACTTGGTGACTAGTCAATTCCTTGAGTGTGAAATAGTTTCAGAAAATGATAAATCTAATTTGATGAGTAACATGACTAAAAGTAGGCAGGGATCATATTTTATGTACTCCTCACACTCAAATACACAAGGTGAGTTGCAATTTCTTGACATGTGAAATTTTGTGAACAAGGTAGAATATGAATACTTTGTGTTTCTAGTTGATAGCATGCATGTGTCATATGTTCATGATGGTTGTTAGTTTGATCCTCATATATTTGAGCATGCTAACCCCTATTTTCATAGTGATAATTATGTTAAGGATGTTCCTAGTATGCACTATGACAGTCAAGAAAGTTATTTTGTTTTGCTAACTAAGCTAATTGAGAATTCAGATGTGTTTGGTTAAACAATTGAAAGTGATACTTACAAATTACCTGAAAGAAATGTGAATGAAAATCATGTATTTAACAAAGGTAAAAAGTTTTGAGGAGTTTTTGGTGGCTCAAGGCCATCGTCTTGTACAATTATTGTAGATTTCTTGCTTTCAATAAGTTGTTCGAGAGTTTTTGTTGGAGTTTTTTTTGGAGATTTCCTTATTTCCTTGTTTCTTCCTCCAAAGATTTGAATCCTTTCCATAACTAAAAGGTACATGAATCCCTAGATAGGGCCACTAATGGGACTCAAAATTTCATCTCTATTTTGAGTACCATTCCAAAATTTTGAGTCAAATTGAGCCCTATAAGCTCATTTTAATGCTTGTGTACCTAGATGTCATTTTAAGGTCTATGAGGTATTTTATTTTTCTAAAACCTTGCATTCAATGTATACATGCATCCTATATTGATTAATTTTCATCCTAGGTCATTATGTGAAGTTTCATTTTGAGCAATGTTTTGTTCTGCATTTTTTGCCCAAGTGTCAAACAACGATAGGAAGCCTAGTTTACATTTGAATATCTTGCACCCGGTTATGTTTTATGATTCATCACTTTGGGAGTGTTTAGTATGCATATCAAAGAACCTATATTTCAATTTTCAAGTCATTTTGATATGTTTTGACTAGGTTTTAAATCTCTCAAAGTTGATTTTTTGTTATTGTCATGTTGATGCATGTTTCTCAGAATTCTAGGAGGCCTTGTTTGATCGATTATAACTTTTACCTAGTTGACCATACTAAGAAAATTCCTTTTGCATTGTATTTTAGAGGTCAAAAACTTGCTATATTTTAGATTTGAGCCTATAAAAAATCTATATTGACTAATTTTGATATGCAATTTGTGAAGTTCTATTGGTGTCATAAAATGCAAATTGATCAGTACCCCTGTTCAGGATTTCATAACTCTAAAATTTGTGATAGATGAGATCAAATGGTCTATACCACTATGTTCCACTCTAAAAATAATTTAAGTGTGCTAGTTTTCATTTCTTAAGGAATCCATCTACACACATTCCTAGGTCTATTCCATTTGTGAAAATTATATTTCTGCCACTGTTCCCTGTCTTGCAAATCTGAGTACCCCACTATGCATGCTTGTCAAATGCGCCCTATTATTCATCATGAACCCAAATCATAGATTTATACTCTCATTGTGATATTGAACTAGCACCATAGTTTTCAAGTCCTCAAGTGTGTATTTGATTTGTTTTCAAAGTCAAAATGAAATGCACTTTCTTGTTTTATGTCATGTTGTTTGCAAGCAGTTTTAACTAAGTTTCTTTGACAGTCAATATCTTTTGACCTAGGCATTGTCATGACATAAGATTTCATAGAGTGCAAGAATGTGGAACAAATTATTAGCATGTTATTTTTTAGGGCTCAGCCAAGCATTTTGTTTAGTTTTAAAGGCCAATCAGAGGACCCCTTGGCACAAAAATTACAATTTGCAAAAGGGGTTGAATTGAGTTTAAATGATCAATTGATGGTTATTTTTTATCCAATTTGAATCCAATTATTTCATGAATTCAAATTACTAGATTTGATGAGTCAAGTGTTTTAGTTTGAAAAAAAATTAACCGGACCCACTTTGGGGCTCGACTGATTCCACCATATTAATAGGAAAATGTGAAATGTGCAGATGTTTTGGTATAGTAACCTAGTATACAAATGTCATTGATCTGAGATTTATTGAGTATACAAGATTGCACACATAGGGATCAGTGAATGAAGGATTTTTCTTCATTAGTTACAACTGATAAGTTCATTATGATTTACCTCTAATGTTTGATCACAAGATAAATGGTTAGCCTCATACTAAAGATGGTAACGAACAGGAAAAATAGGACAACTTGTTATCTATTATGTAGGCAATGAAGAAGAATCAAAGGACCCACTCATAATGTATTAAGAGTTCTTGATACACAAATTTTGTTTCTTTTCTCCTATGATACCCAAATTGGTTGATTCTGGGAGCAGGAAGAGGAATCACATACTTTGATTTAGAATTAATTGTTAACAACTACTCTTCACTATAAGTTATCAATCTCAAACTTCAAGCAAAATGTGAGCTTCTTAGAGGCATTCAAGGAGTCCAATGTGGAAATGGTGACTAATGGGGGAATACATGCTATTGCTGCAGTCCCCAAGATTTTTTCCCATTACCATAGTACCAAGGGATGTTTCCTCATATGGAAATGGCAACAACTTCAAGAAATGTGTTCCTTCATTTGCAAGATGTTCGAAGGTCAAATTGCAATGTTGGCTTACATGATTTATGTTTCTGACATAAGTGTCTCCCACACCCAGTTCAAATTGGCAAAAAGGTTGCAATTATAAAGTCCATGCAAATGTGAAAGAGGGGAGTGACAATTTTCAAAGATTAACAAGGCAAGAAAAACCATAAGCTCATAATAAAACACCCATGAACTAGCTTCAGCACTTCACAAACACTTTGCAATATCATATAGTGATGCCTAAATTAATAGTAGTAGATATTAGGGATCCTTGTAGGTAAAGAGCACTCCACCAACATTGAAGAAGAATGCAGGGAATTCTATGGTAGAGAAAGAAGAGGAGCTCGACATGCAAGAATAAGGAAGGGAGAAATCTCTTGGCTTCACCACTTCATAGCATTTATCGATCATATAGTAATGCCCAAATTAAATGGCAATAGGTACTTGGGATCCAAGTAGGAGTAGTACAGCAGGAGCAAAATCTACGATAGGAACAAGGCATTCCATGGCACTAGAAGATGTTAGAGGGAGATGAGAGTTGGAGAAAATTCCACAATAGGAGAAAAGTCTATGGAAAAGGAAGAAGGGAGTCATCCACAGAAAGAATGGAACAACACCCATGACTAAAGCAAAACAACAGCGACAGGGTGGAGGGGACATTTGAAATGTTTGTCCCAAATGTAGTAGGTGAACAAACAAATAGGAATTTAAATGTCTAGATACATGATACACAAGTGTCTTAGGACACCCATCTTTGAAGATGTGCATTCGCTTGGAGGGACCCACCATGTGGGGCCAGCTAGAGGCAAGGTCAACAACCTTTTGACCAAGTAATCATGGATCAAAGAAGATCCATGTGGCACAATTTGGGAGGAATTTTGTAAGTTCATGAAAGAATGAGGAAAGATTCACAATGCTACAAAGATGTTAGGAGATCAAGAGTCTAGAGTTGAAGAGCGGAGATGATAGAGTCATGATGGTACGAAGATGTTGGGAGTCTAGAGTTGAAGAGTAGAAATGATATGATGAAGCATATGATTGTAAGGTGGAGAGAGAAAGTATTAAGATGCTGTACTAAAGTCATTTTAAGATTGTAAGCTTGAAGTAATTACCTTAACATGTTACAATAGATTGAAGGTGTACAATGCTACGAGATTATCGTGAGATCACAAAGGGAAAAATGAAGAGTTACGACCCTATAATATATCGTGAGATCGAGTAATGAAAAATTGAGGTTTGAGATGTTATAAATATAATGAGTTCAAATAGTTCAAGTGTTGTATAAGGTTTTGTGGGGATGACTTGGATGAGGTGGTGAATGACAAATGGACAATTAGCGCCCTCTAATAGAAAGATAGAGAAAAATACAAATTCTTAATTTTTTAAAATCAGCTATCTTCAATCTAAGCACTCATCATTCCAAAGTTGAAAGATTTGAATTAATTTAGAGATATTATATAATTCAACTATATAGTTTTTTTAATTTTTAAATTTTAATGTTCTATTGATGGCATGGGCTTGGATCTCTCAAATCATCATCAGGGGTACAATTTCTACCCAAAATATAAAGTATTATACCGCCAGAACCTGGAGAACCTAAACTTTTTCTTTCTGTAGTCAAATTTTATACATGTCTTCAATGGCAGGAGCTATAGGCAGTTTTATATTTTTGGGGCATCCTTGATATTTATGAAATTTTTTGTTTCAGATGAAATAGGATCAAATTTGGATAAGATCAGATGCACTAAATGACCACCAAGGAAGAAGTGATTGTTCCCTTGTCATGAATGGCATGGAAATATCTAACAATAGTTTAAAAAATAGATATAGGTGATAATTTTTTGTTGGCTGAGGTATTTGAGGATTCACAACTAAGAGTAGATGAAGACAAACAAAATTAGATTGAAAACCCCTATACATCTTATTTGATATCTAATTTTCCTTCAAAGAGGGTTTTATCATTTTTTTTTAAAGATATTTCAGGGATTTTGCAATAGCATTGATGAAATTTGATTAATAGTTGTAGAGAGAAGAGATAGTTTCAACAGCAATAGAAAGAAGAGTTTTAGGAGGACACTTGGCAGTATCAGATTTTGATTTGAGCCTCTTCTTGTCTATATATTCTTTTTCTTCTCTCATTGTAAGGGTTCTAGTTTTAGACATTTTCACTACTGTGTGACCACTCCGTTGGTTCTAGTTTGATTGAAATTTCTTCCATAAATGTGATTTCACATTTCTCAGCACTTTCTTTGTTGTGAACGTAGTATTCCAATTTCTTCTAAGCATTAGTTATACAATGATTCATTCAGTCTTCTCTGAGTTTTGCATATACATGATATATTGATTTCAAGAAAATGAATATAGAGCTTCATTGAAAGGTTCATTCTAAAAAAATTCTTCTTTGTGTGGGTTTTTAGTTTCCTATTAACTATGTGCAAAGTGTGTATTTTCTAGTTGCAACTTGATTTTGAAGTTGTATGTTGTTTTATACCTTGTTGTTGGGTTAAGGACTTGAGTAATTTTCTTGATATGCATTGACAGAATTGCAGGGAACATAGGAGGATTTGATAAGTATGAATTTTGTTTGAATATAGATGTATATTTTCAAGATGAATAGATAGCTATGATATCTGGGTATACAAGTATATTTTGGGTATCCATGTGTATGTTCTGAATTATTGAATTCCTAATGGATAAGGGACTAATCAGCTTAGAGATTACATGTTCTTGTCGTTGCATACCTAGGCTATGTTGATATTCAAATTTTTAATCAAATATATTTTCCCTTTATGTTTAAGAGTTGAAAAGAAGTTTCCTTCACTTAGTTTATCAAATTCATGTGTTATGTTTGTAGTTATTTCATATCTATGAATGTTCACATAAACATAGAAGATTCAGGGGTTTTTATCTATTATATAGATTCAATTATATATTTCGATACTAGCACCATGTAAGGAATCTAAGGTCCACCCACCTAGGTCTTATAGAGCCTAAAGAAGAAGATAGAGAGTAAATAGCCTTATAGTTGGCCCTAGTGTCTAAATAGATGCATTGAACATGGGTATTAGTTGCCCCTAGGTGTATGTGTTCTTATCACTGGGTTATTCAAAAATTGTTAATTCAGGAGCCAACAGAGCCAACCTTGTTAAAGATTAAAACACACTATTAGGTGTGACCTTATTGAAGGATCTAGTTCACTTTGTTAGGAGTGGCCTTGTTAGAGGTCTTCAGACACTTCAATCTAGAAATGCCAAATTGTTAGAGGATTTACCAAAAAGTTGTTAAGCTAACTCTATTAGGAGATTTGATTCACTACTACAATTATTAGAGAGTAATAATGACTTGAATTGATTGTTTATGCAACTGTCTTTGCTAATTTAGATCTTTTTTTCTAGTTTGATTACTTGATCCTTCTTGATCAGAATGTTCTTTCTAGCTCAGTCAACCCGAATACTCTTCCCTCTTGTAGCTATCCTTCCAATTCACTTTCTTAAATCATCTTCTTCAATTTTATGTCTTATCATCTTTGATCCTCAACTTGACCTTGTACTTATATGGTTTAACTTGTCAAGTTGGCTTGAATACACTTTCAATCAATCAATTTTCATCCCTTAAGTCAGCTAGCATTAACCAATAAATCTATCAAACTCAATATGTTGATAGTCAGCTAATACTAAATTAAATACTTGGTCAACATAGGTAAAACCTTTATTAGCCAATCCAACTTGGTGAATACTAACTTTGTGTTGACTATCCTTTGCTAACTAAGTGAACTCGATCAACATAGGATCCATGTGAATTTTCCTTTGGTCTCTGAGTGAACTTGGTCAATAGTATCTCTAAACTTAGTTAATACTAAAATGCTCAGCATACATAGAAACTTCCTTCAATGCTTGAGTGAGCTTGGTTGACACTGACTGCTTGGTAAGGCTTGACATTTTGTGTAACATCAAAGACAACATACAATTGAATTGTTTTCAACAATCTCCCTCTTTTGCATTGATGGTAACACACCATGTCATAATAGAATGAAATTTTAGAGAAAAATAGAAGTAAGAATAATATCATTTGTTTCATTCTAATTTTCATCCATGAGAACTCCCTCTATCAGTGAGAATTCCTTCTGACATTAACCTCTCCCTCTGAAATGATTTTCTTTGGTTCTTCTAATTGTAATTTTTTATATGAGAGGAAACTCTCCTTCTTTACTAATACAAAATTTCTTTGATATGGCATCAAACTCTCCCTCTTTGACATCTCATGCCAAAGACAAAAATTAGTGTATTTTCCATGTACCTAATGTACTAATTCATATGCAATCTATTCTGATAATACTGCATCAACTTGATTGATCTTCAAATTGCTTGGTTGATGCATCACTAATCTTTGTTTAGTGAGCTTTAGATAGAGGAATGACATCTAGTTTACCTCTTAGATACACAAATGCATCCTTAGGTAATGGCTTGGTGAATATCTCTACAATTTATTCTTTTGTATTCACATATTCCAATCTCGCCTCTTTTCCATGCACTAATTCTCTTAGAAAATGATATTTTATTGCAATATGTTTTGTCTTGGTATGCATCACAGGATTCTTGGAAATGTTAATTGCATTGGGGTTATCACAAAAGATAACTATTGGATCCTTGAATTCTTCCTTTATACCTGACAACAATTGTTTGAACCAAATAATGTTGGAAAAATTGATTGTTGTTGCAACATATTTTGCTTCTATTGTAGACTAAGAGATGCAATTATGTCTCTTGCTTGTCCAAGACACTAGCCTCTTTCCAAAAAATAATTCACCACCACTAGTGCTCTTGTTGTCATCAATCCTTCCTACCCAATCAGCATTAGTGAAGGCTTTCAATTCAAAGTTGCCTCAATTTCTTATACCACAAACCAAATCTTAAGTACCTTTTAGATACCTTATGATTCTTTTTATTGCCATCATATGAGTTTCTTTTTTATTAGCAAAGAATCTTGCCATCATACCAACTGCTAGTGTAATATCATGCCTTGTGTGCATTATATACTGAAGATTTCCAATCATTGATCTATATGTAGTCTAATCTACCTCTTTGGAATCATTATTTTTGGAAAGCTTATGTCCAGTAGACATAGGTGTTCCAACTTGTCTAGAATCCTCCATTTTAAATTTCTTCAATATCTCCTTGATGTACTTTGATTGAGTGATGTAGATGTCATCCTTCTTCTATTGAATTTGCAAGCCAAAAAAGAATTTAATCTTTCCAAGCATTGACATTTCAAATTCTTTACTCATTTCCTTAGAAAAATATTTGTACAAGTCATCATAACCAGTAAATAATATATCATCTACAAAGATTTTTGCCAGTAATATCTTCTTTTCTAGTCCTTCTTTGATGTATAGACTATTATTGTCATAGTTTAAATTTGAAAACCATTTTGTACCAACTAACTATGCAATCTTTCATACTAGGCTTTGGGGATTATTTGAGGACATATAAGGCTTTATGTTATCTACAAACCATATTCCTTTTGTTAGGATCTATAAAACCTTCAAGTTTCTCAATGTAGACTTCTTCTTCTAGGATTCCATTCAAGAAAGATGACTTTATATCCATCTAATATACTTTGAATCCTTTATGTGCAGCATAAGAAAGTAGTGTTCTAACACCTTCTAGTCTTACAATAGGAGAAAAAATTTCTCCATAATCAATACCTTCTTCTCAATCATAACCTTTACATACTAGCCTTGTGTTGTTCCTTGATACTTCTCCATTTTCATTCAACTTATTTCTAAATACCCATTTTGTGCCAATTATATTTTTGTCCTTGGGTCTAGGAACAAGAGACCAAGTTTTGTTCCTTTTAATTTGTTCAATCTCTTCATTTATTGCTTCAATTCAACTTTCATTGTCTAATGCATCTTGAACAATTCTAGGTTCAAATTGAGTACAAAAACATGTACCTTTTAGTGTATTCCTTGTCACTGTGCCTTTTAACCAATCTCCAATTATTTTCTCAAGTGCATGATGCCTTCTAACATATCTAGAAAGTATAGGTTCCTTCTCTTTTTGATTCACTTGATTCACCATGCTCAAAATGATCTTCTGAATCATGCTCAAGTCCCGCTATTTGTGACTTGGGTCCTTCATACTATGACTTAGTTTCCACTGTCTAAAACTTGGGACCTTCTAATTGAGACTCGGGTCCCTCAGACTGTGACTCAGGTTGCATTGGCTACAACTCAAGTTGAATTGGAGATTTCGGGGACTTGAGTGGTGAAGACTGCTGATTTCCGTTTGCATTTTCTTGAACTTTAGGTAAAGTATTAGGTTCATAGTAGACAAAGTTTTTGTATTTTTCATGTTCTTTGTTGCTTTGTTCTTCAATATTTTCTACAAACTCATCAATTTTTACATTTGCACTTTCTATAACCTTGTGAGTAGTAAGATTTAAAAATTTATATGCTTTTCTTTTGTTGGAGTATCCTAGGAATATGCCTTCATTACTTTTCACATGAAATTTTCCTTTCCTTGTCTCTTTTAAGATATAACTTTTACTTCCATATACTTTGAAACAATAGACATTAGGTTTATAGCCATACCATAATTCATAAGATGTTTGATCTAAATCTTTATTCAGTTGAACTTGATTCAAGGTATGAACTATTGTACTAATTACTTCCTTCTAGTATTTGATTGTAACATTTTTCTCTATCATCAGTGTGCTTGCACAATTCATAATGGATCTATTTCTTCTCTCTACTATGCCATTGTACTAAGGTGTACCAGGTGCATATACCTTTCTTTTGATTCCTTTTTCATTGCATAATTCATTGAATTCATTTGAGATGAGTTCTCCTCCTTTGTCTGACCTTAGACATTTTAGTTTCTTTCCTATTTTTTTTGCACTCTAGCTAGATACCACTTGAATTTTTGAAAGGCTTCAAAATTTATCTTTCAAGTACATTATTGTCATCATCCTAGAATAATCATCGAAAAATAAAATAAAATACTTATCTCCACAATAGCTTTCTATGCCAATAGGTCCACAAATATTAGTGTGAACCAGCTCAAGAACTTCTTCAGAATGAGAATTATTGCTTTTGAAGCTTGGCTTCCCCATATTCCCAATTTGACAATTCTTGCACATGCCCATATCAAGTTTCTTTAGGCTGATGCCTCTTACTCTTTTATTTTTGCTTATGTTGACCAGGTTATCAAAATTCACATGACACAACCTTTTATGCCATAACCAACTTTTCTCTACTTCAGCTATGAAACATGAACTTTCAATTAGATCTAGATAGAATATATTACCTTTTGTTTGATTGCCAATTCCAACCAAATTTCCTTTCCCATCTAGTAGCTTGGCCTTTCCATTCATGAATTCTACCTTGAATCTAATGTTGATCAATTGTGCCATACTAAGTAGATTGCGTTTTAGTCCTTCAACCCAGTATGCATTGTCACATCTAATTTCATTAGTTAATGCAATGCAACCTTTTCCTTTTACATGACATGGTTTATCATTTCCAAATCTGACACTTCCACCATCATAGTCTTCTTGTGCTCAATTTTTTTTATCACTAGTCATGTGATGAGAATAACCACTATCTATGATCCATGTGTCATTCTCAAGCTAATATGAGAAATGAGGGCCATCTTATCATTTTCATCATTTGTTTAATCTTTAATAGAAATGTAAACCATTTCATCATCATTGATGAGGCTAATTATTGCCTCTATTTCATGATAGTTTTAAACACTTTGTTAGTACTCTATTTCATTTTCATTAGGACATTTTTGAACTTATGTTTACCTAAACCAACGATTAACCTATGGGTAGATAGTATGTCATCTTTTTCCAATATTATATATATGATGTAGTATTTCATATAATTATCAGAATGTGTGTTCTTATATTTGAATTTAATTTGATAATGCTTATTTGCAAATATTTCTACATTATAACTAGCCTATTAGCAATGAAGTTTAAGATGATTGGAAGAATTCAAAGATGAACGTTGAAAATAGCCAATAGCATTCAAGGAGAAAAGAACGTTGAAGTTTAGCCACAGTGGAGAAAAATCATAATGGTACCAAAGGACACGGCTACGAGTATGGAGGAGCTACGAAGACTTACTGCATTCTCTGCATTTATTACTATGTCAAGCAGTTGTTTAAACTTTATTATTCTTGCCTTGAGCCATTATCTTTTCTTCCCACCTTAAGCTGTTATTTTTCTTCTTTCTCTCCTGTAGATTTATAGCTATGTTGTTTACTTTTTTATTTTGGAATAAGCTTCAATTTTTTATATATAGGGATCAAACCAAGTGTGTTAGTTTAGTTAGAAGGACAAAGTTTATGAAAACAAATTGTTAACTTTTGTAGTGAGTTTTTTTTATAGTTTTATGTATTGTTCCCATGCATTGAATTTTTCAAATGTAATAAAATAGTTTTTGACTTCTATCATGTGTTAGTAGTTTAGTTGAAACCAACCAAGAGGGCCCACTTGGGAGGTGGATTAGATTAAAATAGTATAGATTTATTTCCAAGCATTTCTAGTATTGCAAGTAGAAGTTGTAAGTTCCTTCTTGTAGCATCATACTTTGTGAATGTTCCTACAGCATCTACAAGAATAATTATAGTAGATGAACTAAGTTGGAATATATGTTAGCATTTCATTGTATTTCTAGTATTCATTTTAGGAAAGAGTTAGTCATGTTAGTTTCCTAGAGTAATAGTGTAGGTTCTTTTCCTTGCATTTTACTTTCCTGCAGCATAAGCATAATGACTCATTAAGAGACCTAGTGCACATACTATGCTGACCATTTCAAGTATACATCCATGGGTTGAAAAGATTAAATGTACCTCATAGTGGGGAAAATAGTCTTTAGATTGAATATATTATTCCCATGATTATTGTACACCTATTGTGAGGCGAACCATTTTTGGCATCATTGTTGGGGATGGTGTCAAGCTAGGAGCATTCTTGAGTCATAGTTCCTAGAGAAAGTTTTTTTTATAAATTTCTAGTTTTAAAGCTACCTTCACCAGTGTGAAGAGTTCAATTGCATGCATCAAAGAGGAAGACGATGAGATGAATATGGCATATTTATTCCATGGGAGTCTGTTAATTTGAATTAAGAAATTGAAGAAGAAGAAGTTGAGTTGCCTTTTGAAGACGCAAGCCTTGTTTTTCCTACAACATCATCTTCAAGAGAAGAACCTATAGATACAAATGGTCTTCAACCTTTTACTAAAATTTTGGCCAGTTTCCTTGATAATACTACTTTAAATCCACCAGTTGTTAATAATCTAGTACCCAATGTTCCATTTCAATAGCAACCTCATAATCTAATACCTCTAGTAATTGCATGATCTACATTTCCATTTCCTCTCCCAAGCCTCAAAAATAGTAATAATCTCAAGAATATACCTGCAGCTACTCTTCCAAATTTATATGGCCTTGCAACTGGAGACCCTAATAATTTCTTGTTTGAATTTGGCATACTTTTTCATAGTTTTGACTACAAAACTAATGCCCATAAGCTTAAATTATTTCCAACAACATTGAAAGAATCACCTCTATGATGGTTCATGGGCTTAGAAGCCAATGCAATAGGAACTTGGGATGAAATGCAAACTCTATTTCTGGATAAATATAAAGAGTATTGCAAAGCATTTGGTTCAAGAGGAGATGATGTCTTCAGGATATCATAGAAGGAGGAAGAAATATTAGAAGGCTATGTTTCACATTTCTTGTATACACTACAAAAGAACCCTCAACATGTGTTGCCTAAGGATTCACAAAAGCTAGTCTCTTTGAGAAGTGTGAATGATAACTATCTAGAAGCACTAGACCTAATGGTTAGTGGTGATGTATATCAAGCTTCTTGGGATGACCTCAAGAAGATCTGTCAAAACTATTCAATGTCACCATGAATAAAGGCCAAGGACCTCATTCTATAGTCACTAAAGGAATCAGCTAAGGGATTTTAAAGCTCAAGATATCAAACCTATTGTTAGATTTCAAGCAAGACATCATCAATGATGTTTCTACACATCTTGACACAATGACTACAAAGAAGAAGTATGCAGAAGCTGAGTTACAACTAGCTAAATACTGCCCTCTTTGTTGGAAGCAAAAGAAGGATTGCTAA
The DNA here is from genome assembly GCA_028749045.1 of Cupressus sempervirens. NCBI lineage: Eukaryota > Viridiplantae > Streptophyta > Pinopsida > Cupressales > Cupressaceae > Cupressus > Cupressus sempervirens. The sequence continues at coordinate 63,397,005 of CM053793.1, forward strand.
TGCAAACTGCTTGTAAGTATGGAGAACTAGCATCTTCCAACTGAGTACCTCAAGATAGATGGAGATGATGAGCAAGTATTTTTTGTTGCTCAACACCAGGCATGGGCCCAATGTCAAGGTATGCCTCAAGACTCTATGAAAAATTCAAATTCATATGGTAATCAATGGGAAAATCATAATTCCCAAGGTCCTCCACAATATCAACCTAATTGGAATAATGTTGGGCAAAACAATCCGCAACAACCCCAATGGCCTCAAAATTCCCAACCATCCTAGCCCAACCTACAGAATAACCAATGGCAAAATGAAAAGAGCTACTGGCAAAACCAATAGAACTAATGGAAACCACCCCAAGGGAATTGGAAATCTATGAACCAATGGAGGGGATCTCAACAATGGCCTAACCAATATACCAGTACTCTAGAATTACCACCTCTAGTTCAATAACATGCTCTAGTGCCACCACCCACAAATCCTAGACCTCAAAAGAAAACACAATTACCTACACAACCTTAGCCAAATCCAAAGAGCCAATAGCCATAGCAACCCATGTATAGTGTTGATGCTTAGCAATATCTTGCTTATGCTCTGAGTGTTGCAGATATACATCTGAGTTCTGGTACAACTTTACTAGTGCCTAAACCATCTCTTATAACTAATATACTAGATACTCCTATAGCATCAAAACCTCTAATCTCTAAAGAGGTTGACCCAACCAATGTCACCATTTCAACCCAAGCTTAACCAATGGTGGAAAATCCTTTTCCAAAAAGCTTATATGAAATAAACCTATACAAACAGAGGAACAATCTTTTGATATTGTTAATCATTTGAAGAACATGCATGTCCAAATGCCCCTATTCCAAGCCATTAAATATGTTCCAATCTATGGAAAATCCATTAGAGATGTCTTCCTGAATAAGCCTGGAAGGAAGAAAAAGGACCCCACCACATTCCATGTTGTGGGACAATTGGCTAACATTATGTTAGGAAAATTGATCACACCAAAATATTCTAATCCAAGTAGTTCAGTAGTGGATGTGAGTATAAATTATTAGTCTATTAAAAATCCTTGAGTAGATCTTGGTGCTACTATAAATGTCATGACCAAGGACACTATGAAGAAGTTGAAAATAGAAGGATTAAGGGCTATTCCAACAATTCTATAACTTGTATATAGTTCTACTAACACCCCTAATGGGATGATAGAAAACATAGTTGTAACCTTAGATTCTCTATAGTATCCTATAGACTTCATGATTTTGTCCCCCAAAATCAATCTATCTGGTTACCCTATCATCCTAGGTTGACCATGGTTAGCTATAGCTGATGCAAATATAAGTTGTAGATCAAGGAATATGACCATATCCAATGGCCAAGCAACAAAGAAATTTAATTTGTATCCTCCAGCAAACAATTACCAGATTTGAGCGCATCTATTTGGCCAAATTTAGGGGATAAAGAAAAAGAGTTAAACTCTATAGTACAACTCATGATTTTAGATAGACAATCCTTTCAAAAGTTATAGGAGGAAGATTTAGTACTTCAGAGTATTCTTACTAACAATTGTGTGGTAGAAAAAGATGTATATGAAAGTTCTATGTTGGAATTAATCACATATGAGGAATATGATGAGAATTGTATTATGCTCAAAGAACCTGACATTCTTTGTCCACTCTAACCATGTGAATTAGAAGCAAGTCCAATCTTTGAAGCTGCTATGATAGAGTCTACCACTACAATTGAATTGTCATGCTGGATATTATAGACCTTTTATAAGAGATTTCAGCAAAATAGCTAGTCCCTTGTATAAATTACTCACAAAGGAAGCTAAATTTAGTTGGACATCTGAATGCAATGAAGCCTTCCTATAGCTTAAGAAACTTCTCACTATAGCCTTAGTTTTACAAGGCCCTGATTAGAATTTACCTTTTTCATATATACAGATGCTTCTGACTATGTGATAGGTGCAATTTTAGGACAAAAATCTCAAAATATTGAAAATGCAATATATTATATTAGCAAGAGCCTTCATGGACTAGAATCAAACTACAAGTGACTGAAAAAGAACTACTACTAGTATTTTATGCCTTGAACAAATTCTAGCCTTACATAACTGGCTATCCCATATGTGTTCATACTAATCATGCAATAGTTAAATATCTCATGAATAAGCCTGCTATAACAGGCAGGTTAGCAAGATGGTTACTATTGTTGCAATAATTTCATATAACTATTGTTGATAAGCCTGGAAGAGTCAATATTGTAGCTGATTATTTATCAAGAATCCATCATGATGACACTAACACTACTCTGGTAGATGATGCATTTCTAGATGAGTATTTATTTCATATTGTTGTTCAAACTCCATGATGTGTAGACATTGCTAATTACATTGTAGCTAATAAAATGCTAGAACATTTTTCTTACAAGAAAAAGAAGTTGCTTGTAGAGAAAAGTTTCCATTTCTCTTGGATAGATAATCTCTTGTTTTATACTGGACCTGATCAAGTTATGAGAAGATGTGTGAGAGAGGATGAGACATATGACATTATACATGCATGTCATAATAAACCATGTGGAGGACACTTTGCAGCAAAAAGAATAGCCTTAAAAATCTTGACAATTGGTTACTATTGGCCTACACTTCACAAGGATGCAACCAACTATACACATAAGTGTGATAAGTGTCAAAGGATGGGCTAACCAACAAGAATAGATGAAATGACTCTTAACCCACAAATGGTGGTAACACCATTTGACAAATGGGGCATGGACTTCATTGGTCTAATTGATCCTCCATCTAATGGGAAATCCTATATCCTTGTGTGCACTAATTACTTGACAAAATGAGTTGACGCCAAAGCCATGAAGCATGCTCATGATGAAAAAGTTGCAAAATTTCTATATGAAGAAATTTTTACTTGCTATGGTGTACCCAAAGAGCTAGTCACTGACCAAGGTGCACAATTTACCTCTAATATAATCTCATAACTAATGAAACAATATAACATTAGGCATTAGAAATCTAGTCCTTATCACCCTCAAGCTAATGGGCAAGCAGAGGTCACAAATCATGAGCTAGAGAACATACTAACAAAAATAGTTCATTTACACTGTAGGGATTGGACCAGTAGATTACAAGAAGCTATTTAGGCCTAAAAAACAACATGGAAGACTACTATAGGATTCACACCATTTGAGCTCCTATATGGGAAAGTAGCAATGCTCCCCATTGAATTTCAATATAAAACTTTAAGAACTACACTGGAGTTAGACATTGAAATTCCTGTAGCACAACGAGAATGTCTTATGCATCTTAACTCTTTGGATGAAATGCATAAAGTTGCTTTGGAACATACTAAAATTATACAGAAACAAAGAAAATAATGGTATGGCTCCCATATTATTAATGAAAAAAATTAAGTTAATGACTAGGCACTACTATATGATTCCAGGTTTAAAGATATGTTAGGCAAGCTACAGACAAGATGGCTAGGTCCATATGAAATTAATCTTTTCTTTGACAATGGAGCTATCCAATTAACTACCATTGATCCAGTGTCTTTTAAATTATTTGTCAATGGTCATAGACTCAAGTTATATAAATAGCCCCAAACAAAAGAGGACTTCTTGTAGCAATTTCAGTGGCCAAATTCAAATACACACCAAGTAACTCTTCCTGCAACCGAAGGTGTTAACCTTCCACCTACCACTCTTCAACACTAATTTCTTTGTGCATGCTCATAATAAAAACTTTATGCCCACATAAAGTTCCAAACTTCTCAATTCACTTTCTTATTTCTTCTTATCCACCTCATCTTATTTCTTTACCTTCCACCCATCCACCTCATCTCATTTCTTTACCTTCCACCCACCCACATTCCATGTCATCATTTTCTAATGGTTTCAATAAATAATAAAAGTTTGTTGACAGATGTTGTCACTACTGATGTAACTTCCACCACCTTTTGGTATGTGCGATGATCCAATTAACAGGTATAAGATTTTAAAATTATTATTCATTTATAGTATGCAAATTTCATTGATTATATTTAATACTGCATTCTTTATATTATGGCAGTGTTATGCTAGTTCCATAGCTCGTACGAAGTCTAACAAGTGTGGACACTTGTCCATATTTCATAGGAGGTAGGGAAGGTTACTAAAATCCAATGACATTCCTATTTATTCGTAAAGATTTTTCCAAATCTTTATATTTCCTTTAATGATGGAATTCAATTGTCATAAGTACACAAGTGTCTAGGTGTCGTACCCCTTATTTTTCAATAATTTTATTGTCAGGCTATGATATGACTAGTGTTTAAATTTTAAGTGATCTGAATCCCATTTTCAAATGATTTTTACACACATCCATTATGTACTCTCATTAAAGCCATATTATTTCTTATAACGAATTTTTATGATATTAATTACCTATCAAATGAAATGTGAAAATGGGTCTATAAAACAACAAAAGAAGCCTGAATTTGTAAAGGGGAAATAGTGCAAGTAGTGTAGATAGTGAAATTGTTAAGCAGAAATGGATGGACAATTGTAGGGATGAGAACTAGTGGAGCATACCATTTTTCTCTTAGATGTAGAGGTGGTAAGGAGATTTAATGTATGTGGCTGGTTAGGTTATTTCTTAAGTTTGACTATATTTGATGAAGAAGTAGCCACAGAATTCACAAGGACATTTGATGAAGGAGAAGCTTCTATATGGGGTTTAATGGTGGTTGCTATAGAAGAGTGTATAGCAAAAGTAACTAGGTTACCAGTAATAGGAGAACATTATCCTAATGTGCATGATGCAAGATCAGCCAAGGCTCAGTTTGTCATACCAATTGATCCTTAGATGGATATCACCAAGCAAGGTTGCAAAAGAACATCTCTTCTACCACCATACAATGAGATAGCCATGCACATTATCAAGTACCTCACATGTGAAAGAAGATTTTCATGTTTACATGCACATCATTTTAAATTGCTTAGTTGTATAAGGCATAATCATCAGGTAAATGTTCCCAATTTCTTGTACAATATGTTGTGTATTAGTGCTAAAGAAACCCAAAAGGGAAAGGATAATTCCATCACCCATCATGCCCTAATTAAATTACTCATAGAAAGATCACTTGGGATGTTTCTCCCATGTCATGGGAAGAATTTGTCCAAGCTAAAACCTTACAACCCTAAGCTACCCTTCATGAATAGCCCAGTGAGGAGAATGTAGTTCCCTCTAATGAACATACTAAGAAAATCACTCAAGAGGCTGAAGTCATAAATGTATAAGAAAATGTACAAGAAAATGTGTAAGAGACTGTGCCTTTCCCTATTCAAGAAACCTAGAAACCTACCTCTAGCCGAGCAAAGAGAAAACAAAAATTACAAGAAGAAATCTTTGTTCTATTAAAAGAAGAGCCAAATCCTATAGTCATGAGGCAAAAGAGAACTAAGAAGGATCTTGCAATAGAGACACCAAAAGGAAGAGGTAGGCAGAAGGCTATGATACTAGAAGAAATCCCTGTAAGAAGAAGTCTTAGAATGAGAGGACAAATTTCTAAAGAATCCCCCTCATCCAAGCTATCTACTAAAGAATCACCTATACAAATTGTTCCTGATTACTCTCCTTCTCATCCTAAAACCACAAATATTCCTAAAAATAGTAATGAGGAATGTAGTTTTGAAGTCAATGAAAATCCAAATGATACCCCAGTAGGCCAACTAGGTGCTTCAAGCTATAGAGATGAAATAGTTCTTGAGCAAGTTTATCCAAACATTGCCCTAGTTCCCTATAAATCAACATGGCTTATTGATTTTGTAGAACATTTATGGAGAGAATAGAGAAAGAGGAAAAGAAACCATGAAGAAGATAGTGGCTCCATTACCTTGCAAAAACTCCTTTTCTAGTTATTTGGACAACATATGTTTGCTAAGGCCTTATGGGAAGAAGAGAGGAAAAAGATGAGGAAAGTCATAGCATCCCAAGGTAAAGAAATTGCAGATTTGAAGGAGCAATTAGCAAATCAAAAACAAAAAATGGATCATGCCCTCAAATTGGTTGATCAAACACTTGCTTGCAAGCCATCACCTAGGATTTATGCCAAGTGTTTAAAGGAATAGTTTCTTTTATTCCAACTTATGCTAACCCTTAAGAATATAAATGTAGAATTTAAATCGGCTCAGGAATTTTATGGTTTATATCATACTCTACCATCCTAGTAGAAGAATTTACTCTGTGAATTATATGTGCATAATTTTATTATCCCTTCAGAAACCCAATGGAATCCTTTACTTTATATAGGGGATATGCATTTAAGAGCTTTAAAGTCCTAGATGTCTAATGAATCAAACTATGATAGACAATTGAATAATTACACAGATAAGGAAAGAATAGATCCCCTACCATTAAGAGCTAAGAGTAGTAAACCAGAAGAAGTTCTTATGGACTAATTCAGATTAACTTATGGTGATAAGACCAAGGGAGTAAGGGATAGAATCTTCACTACTAGAACCAAGACCTATTCTAATTATGAGAACTTACCCTACTTTGCCTTCTAGAGAGAAATGACTAATGCTAGAAGTAGATGGGCCAAATTACTTGAGTCACTTAAAAGGTCAGAGCCACATAGTCCCATCAACTTGGAGGTTGCCCTTCACCGAGCTCCAAAGTATATAGAGTTAGGGAAATAGGTTAGACCAAAACTATGGTGCCCTCTCACTATGCAACCTCTAATACTTGTGTGTCCTTTGTATGATAGTAATGCTGATAGACTTGACAAGCTACAGGAGGACAATAGAAGGGAGGTTTGGGAAAGAACATGAGGATTCTATTATACCTTCAAGAGTAGTAGGAAAGGAAGGATAGAAGTAGGGGAGTTCAGGTCACTAACTAGGAAATGCCATGCTTGAGGACAAGCATCATTTTACTAGGGGGTAGATGATGGGGCTAATTATTGCCTCTACTTCATGATAGTTTTAAACTCTTTGTTAATACTATGTTTCATTTTCATCAGGACATTTGTGAACTTATGTTTACCTAAACCAATGATTAACCTATGGGTAGATATTATGTCATCTTTTGCCAATATTATATATATGATGCAGTATTTCATATAATAATTAGAATGTGTGTTCTTATATTTGAATTTAATTTGATAATGCTTATTTGAAAATATCTCTGCATTATAACTAACCTATTAGAAATGAAGCTAAAGATAATTGGAAGATTTCAAAGATGAACATTGAAAATAATCAATAGCATTCAAGGAGAAAAGAACGTTGAAGTTTAGCCACGATGGAGAAAAATCATAACGATACCAAAAGGCATGGCTATGAGTATGGCGGAGCTATGAAGACTTACTACATTTATTATTATTTCAAGTGGTTGTTTAGACTTTACTATTCCCACCTTGAGTCATTATCTTTTCTTCCTGCCTTGAGCTATTATTTTTCTTCTTTCTCTCCTATGGATTTATAGCTAGGTTGTTTACTTTTCTATTTCAGAATAAGCATCGATATTCTATATATAGGGATCAGACCAAGTGTGTTAGTTTAGTTAGAAGAAGAAATTTTATGAAAACAAACTATTAACTTTTGCAGTGAGTTGTTTTTATAGTTTTATATATTGTTCCTATGGAATGAATTTCTAAAATGTAATGAAATAGTTTTTGGCTTCTATCCTGTGTTAGTAGTTTAGTTGAAGCCAACCAAGGGGGCCCACTTGGGAGGTGGATTAGATTAGAATAGTATAGATTTATTTCCAAGCATTTCTAGTATTGTAAGTAGAAGTTGTAAGTTTCTTCCTATAGCATCATACTTTGTGAATGTTCCTACAACATCTACGAGAACAATTATAGTAGATGAATTGAGTTGGAATATATGTTAGCATTTCATTACATTTCCATTATTCATTTTAGTAAAGAGTTAAAAATGTTAGTTTCATGCAGCAATAGTGTAGGTTCTTTTCCTTGCATTTTACTTTCCTGCAGCATAAGCATAATGACTCATTAAGAGACCTAGTGCACATACTGTGCCGACCATTTCAAGTATATGTCCCTAGGTTGACAAGATTAAATGCACCTCATAGTGGGAAAAATAGTCCTTATATTGAATACATTATTCCTAAGCATGGCCTAGAGCACGATTATTATACACCTATTATGAGCGGACCAATCATCACTACTATCAGAGTCTTTAGCCATATGATCCAGGGGATAAAATTTACTAAAAAGAAAAATGTCCCCAATGCTCAAAGAATCAACATCATTACAAGTGTTCACAATTTTGACTCCAACATAACTCGAACAATCAAAATTGGAGTTCAAGTGCAAAAATTATGACTGGTCAAAATGGTCAAACTGGGACCAAAGGTCATAAAAGGGTGAAAAAATAATCATCTCAAAATTATTTGACAATGGATTCCAAATGAAAGAGCTCGTCAAAATCTTTCCAATGGCGTTCGTTTCATCAAGAACGGAGATCGGATATAAAAGTTATGATGGTTTCAAATTCAAGCAAAAGTATGGATTTTGATGATGTCAACATGACATCACAAAATCATAAAGAGAGGGAAAACATTCAAATTCGAATTAAAATAGCTATTTAATTCGAATTAAAGGAATGAGATAATGGGAGTTGAACTCCTAACCATAGGCCTTCTAAAGTTAAGGCCAACCAATGGGCTATTTATGGTATACAAAATATTGAGGGAAGAGTTGTTATCTATCCATAAAAAATCCGCCCAATCTTACTTAAATAAGGGTATTTTTTGAAAACAAACCCTTAATTTTGGTGTGAGATCATAACGAAATATTGGTAAAAGGGGTAAATTTGAAATATGTAACCAAAATGGGGGATTATGTTGGTTAATTTTTTTAGCCCATTTTTGGCTAAATTTGATGTATAAAATGGGGGTAATAGGCTTTGGAAAGGCATCCAGGTGATGAGAAGGAGATTATGATCTTGGAGACTTGACGATTATTCCTGCACATTGGAGAGTAATGCTGCAATTGTGCTTGAAGGGAAGATCTTGAACACTTGTAATTGATTTTGGAGCAAATCAGATCGGTCCCTCTATTGGAGCAGGACCCGAAGATGTAGTCCGACCCGCGGATGAACTCTGTTATCAATCATGTTTTGTCTTATGTCTCTCTACTCTCTTTCTTTTAGTCATTACCTTTTTATGCTTTGTTCATTTCAGCATTTAAGTTGTGTTAATTTGCTAATTAATGCTTTGAAATTTTACTTTATGAAATAATGTTAAGCATTCCTCTGTAATAGTCCTAGATCCTAATCAAATCACCATATATCAAGATAATTTTACCTTTGTCCTTGTTATCTTTGTAGCTTTTGAAATATTTCTTTCCTTTGTACTTGATGAACTTATTTTCTTCTTTTCCTTCTTTTTTTGGACACCTTGTAGCAATGTGACCAACTTCTTCACAAGAAAAATAGATTAGGCACATTTTACCTTTCTACTTTCCTTTGCCTTAATATTCTTGCAAGTAGGGCTTCAATAGTTTCAAGGTCATCATTAGTGTTGGTGTAATTAAATATTCACTAATTACACTTACTTAAGCTTACATAGGATAATGCATTGCATAGTAGTTTGTGATTGAGACACTTAGGAGTTTGCACCTCAATTAAACACATGGTGCAAGAAAATTCCACTCTAGGTGGTCATAGTTGTTATCTCATTCCACCTTAGTGCACTTATCACATTATCATCATCATCATTGCACATACTTCATTTCATAATGGAGGATGATCCACCTTTCAAGAATACGTGATTCCACCTTGTGTGGGTGATAGCTTATCTTCTCCTTATCATTGTCTCTTATCGCCTCTCCTATATAAGGAGGCCTATTATATACATTTCAAATCAATCCATTGGATATAAATCAAGTCCATTATCAATAATAACATTCTTGCATCTTCATGCAATTGTCTTGCCAATCTCTTGTGGAAGTTATCTTGATCTTTCATTTGATCATGGGGGTGTTGTAGGGTCACCTAAAACTCTAACATGATATCAGAGCTCTCATGGTGTGAAGACCTCTTCTTAAGAAGTGCAATCTTGGCTTGATTTATTGTTAGTGTAGCATTAGAAATTTGGACATCACAATTTGGAGGAGATTTTAGGAGTCCTATTTTGTGACCTTCTTTTGCAAGTGAAAATTGGAGCTTGTTGTTGCAAATCAGAGGTTGGCATCATATAGAGGAGATCCAAAAACCCCTAAACTCAAGTTTTGTTTCATCTAAATCAAACATTTGAGGCCAAAGCTAGAGCCATTTGATTTTTGAAGGTGCGACGGTGGTAATTCAGAAAAATAATTTTAGAGGTTATTTTCAAATAGTAATATCTCCCTAATACGAACTCCTCTTTCTGAGCAAATTTTTTTGTTTTGGGGTAGAATTTCACAATCTACACAGTGTTGTAGGTGATTTTGGATCTCTATCTCTTAATTTTTCTAAAAATCACAAATCTCATTTTCTACAACTTTTGAGGTTCTATTTGGGCACATTCGGTAACATTTTCAGGTGCAATTTTTTTGAAAGTGCATGATTTTTCCTCTACTTTTCAAATCTATAATCAAATTTTAGTGATTTGGAGTGGGTATATCACTTTTAAAAATAGGTATTTTTTGGCTATATTTGCACTTGGTTAATACTTGGATTACAATTTTCTTAATTGAATCAATAATTTGAAAGAGTTATTAGTTGACTTCAATCATTCTTTGATTCATTATGGACTTTTCAAAAGTTCCATTACTCACTCCATATGACTATCATGAATGAAAACAAGCAATTTCTAATCAATTAATGAGTATTGGATTGCTTAGAATGATTCTTGGATAGGATCTAGAACTAGCTACAGGTGTTGCAAAAAGAAGAAAATGGTTTGATAGAAGGGATAAAGCACTTGGCTTTCTTAGATCTACCATCTCCAATAATTTGTTATATCATATTGCATCCTACACACATCCTCATGATCCCTAGACTACATTGGAAGGAATCTTTGGTAAACTTAATAGAATAAGAGAATTCAAATTGGAGAATGAGATTATAGGTCTAAGTCGATGTAATTTTGAAAATATTCAAGACTTTTTCTCTAAGTTCAATTCCATTATATTGGAGCTTTCTAATTGTGGTAGTAATAAAGATGATGAGCAATTGATATTATCTATTCTTTCCAAGCTAGATCCTGAATATTCAATCTTTTTTTCCACATTCTATGCTACTATGGATGCTCTTAGTAGTGCATACATAATGCCTTCTCTTGATGAATTTGTATCTTAGCTCACAAGGGAACAAGAAAATTTAGCACACATGGTCGATTGGAGGCTTCAAAGTATGAAGCGTTGGTTGCAAATTACTCCTCTCCAAAGGTTCCCAAAGGAAAGGGAGACAAACAACACAAGGATCCTAAGCAACATGAAAAAGGTGATGACTCTCCTTCGCAACATAATATTGAATTCAATTCCTCTTCAAGAGAGGAAACATCTAGAAGAAAGAGAGATAAATGTGCTTATTGAAAAAAGTTAGGACATGATGAGCATAAATGTTTCCATAAGAAGATTGATGAGCTCACTCACATTCTTCAAAAGAACAATATCTAGTTTCCCTAATTAGTGTCTTCTCCTTCTCAATATTAGGTAGCTACTACATCTACATCATCATCCCGAGGCAAAGGACAAGCACTCATTGCTTCCACACATCCTGAGCAAGGTAAATGGCTTCTTGATTCAAGTGTATCACATCACATGGCATCTTCTATGGATATTTTTTCTTCTATTGAGCCTTGTACTTCTCCACCTATATTGATGAGTAATAATACATACATGAAGGTTTGTGGGAAAGGTTCTATTCCTATGGGAGAGGGTACATTTAATGATGTTCTTTGTTTACCATCCTTGACCACTAATATCCTTTTCATTTACTAAATTACTCATGGAGCATAAGGTAAAATTGTTGAGTTCACTCCTAATTATGTCTATATTAGGGACATGGAGACCAGAGATGTCATAGCTATGGAACTTATTGATCATACATCATGCTTGTATTCTTTTGCACATTTTATTGATAATGATGATGATATTCATGATGTACTTAACCCTTTATCAAGGGTGAATAATTCATGTGAGGAGAAAATTGGACACTTGAATCATTTCATTTTTGACACAAGTGTTGAACTTCCCACTCCTCCACCTCCTACTTCTTTAGACATGAGTTCTACTATTGAACAAGATGATATTTGTGCTTTAGATCTTGCAGTGTGGGATGAATTCCTAGATGCTCTTTTAGATGAGTCTCATAATGAAATTTTGGTTAATACATCTGAGGGAGTTTCTCTTCGAGATACTTCTTCACCTTCTTTGGAGATTGGATTTCCTAACTCTTCATGTTCTCTTGATTTTTTACATCTCATAGATCAGCTTGATGGTGTGACAAAATATTTGAGCTTGGAGACAGCTATTTAGTCTTCAAAGATGCATATATGGAGACCTTCTTCCTCCTTGCTTACTTTTTACATGGAGTGGCTTCTTCATCTTTTGATGCATTTATCTCTTAATAAGGAGAGACATGTTTCTTATATGCATTGGATTATATTTTGCTTGTAGGTACTCTTCATCTACATTGGAGCTTCTTCATTATGGAGGGGATATCATGTTTCCTTATTTCCTTCCTATGGGGGGATCATTCTTTGTATATACATGATGTATGCAATTTTTGGGGGGTCTTGTGTACTCCATCCATCCATGCATCTTATTTTTATGAGGTTTTCACTCTTTGTCCACTTTATGAGAGATTACATTTCATGCATTGCATTGCATATTGTCCATGGGTACCTAAAATAGCCTAGTATCCAAGACCCATCTTGCATTGTGAGTTTAAGTGCATTCCCCTAAATTGCACTTAAGGGGGGGTGTTGGTGTAATTAAGTATTCACTAATTACACTTACTTAAGCTTACTTAGGATAATGCATTGCATAGTAGTTTATGATTGAGACACTTAGGAGTTTGCACCTCAATTAAACACATGGTGAAGGAGAATTCCACTCTAGGTAGTCATAGTTGTTATCTCATTCCACCTTTAGTGAACTTATCACATTATCATCCTCAACATTGCACATATTTCATTGCATAATGAAGGATGATCCACCTTTCATGGACATGTGATTCCACCTTGTGTGGGTGATAGCTTATCTTCTCCTTATCATTGTCTCTTATCACCTCTCCTATATGTTGGTAAATAGATTGTTCTTTTTTATTTTGACTCTTAAATACCAAAACTATGAACAATATCTAATTACAAACAATTGAAAAGTTTCTTCTAAAAAGGTTAACTTTTCTCTAAATTAATAGGTACAGCTCCCTATTGTGGATTTGCAATGAATTATGTTTTGTTCCTAAAACTTATATGGGGTGTGTTGATGACTTGAGAATAGGAGAGGTGAAACTGAGCTAGGCCTAAATAGGATCTAACTCACACAAGAAGTGATTTATGAAGAATTGATTTAGTTCCTGAACCCACACATCTTATGAACTCACAAATCTTAATGACTCAAAATGGTATAACAACTAATACTAAACCAATTCAGCTAGAATCTAAGCTACAGAGAAAGAAAGTTTAACTAAAGGAAAAACATCTAAGATATTTCTCTTTGAACATGTAATGACACTACTTATCACATTCGTTCACTACTTCAAAACAAGGGAATAAAACTTTGTTCGTCCCTTGCTTCAATTTAGATAAACGAGAAAACATGTAACTAACAACTAATAGAAAATAATTGATACAAAATACCATTCAATTGTCTCTACAACATCAAGTACTTGACACCAAAAATTAGTCGACCTTTTATTAATCTTTCAATTTCATACATATAGGATTCTAAGATAACCATTACAATAGAAGTTCAATCGATTCATCAACTCAAAAGAATGAGAAATGGCAAGAAACCAATTTTTCATATTATAATGATTACATTAGAAAATGAAGAGGTAGAAAATGAATCACTTCACCTTCTTTCCCTTTTCTATTTTTTCCCTTTAGGCTTTAATAGCAACAATAAATATGGTTAGCTCTTCATGCCTAGACACGTGTATGTTGGTGTATCTCAAGAGCCACTTAGAATGCTCCCTGGCCAAATCCTTCATAGCATTCAATTGATCTTGCAATTCCTTCATGGCCACATGTATGCATCTGCTAAGTTTTGGAGTTTTGTAACTCTCTTTTGATTACTAGAGGATAAATTCATTAAACCATCTATGAATTTGGAAAAATTCTCCTGCATGACGATTATTCCAATGATTCATTTCCCTTGGCCACTAGTCTATAAATCTGTATGCAATCCCCTCATGAGATCAAAATCTCTATCTTGGTCCTTCTTAACTTTATCCTCTATCTCCTTAAGTCCTTTCTCTACTAACAAGATCATTTTTTCCTTGAACTACATGCTCTGAAGCCATTCGAACAAAGGTTCATCTCCCTTGGGCAAGATCTTTTCTTTGATAGCTTCCTTTGCCTTCATTTGAATAATCATCTTCAGAAGAGAGATACAATCATCACTCTTCACTCTTTCTCTATCCAAAATATTTCTATTTGCTAAGATGTTATCCTTCTCTACTTCTAATCTTAAGATGACATTTCCAATTTGCTCTATAATAGAGACTCCCTCCAATTTGAGTTTCCCAATCTAGTCCTTACCAATTTGCCAAAGTGCTTATCTTCTTGGAGCTGAGATATAAATGCTTGAACATCCACAATAGTAGGATTAGTAGTCATAGATCTCTCAAAGATGCTCATCAATGGAGTAACCAATTGTCTAATAAATCCATTCAATTCTTGAATCTCCAACTTCATCCTAACCTTTAACAACTTGAGACTTTCCAGTTGTCCCTTAATTACTTTGTTGGTTGATTTCCACAAGCCAACATTGGTGTCATGTTTGGTCTCTCCAAGATCTACCGAGTGTAGAGTGAAATCATCTATAGACATATCTTTAATCCGTCCATCCTTGGTAGGCTTCACAATCTCCATTGTTAAGTGCCTAGTTTTAGGATCTTGTCCAAGGATAGACAAGGTCTTTTGCTTCTTGACCTTACTCAAAACAGATCTAGAATAGACTACAAGAGATAAGGTGTCCTTATTGGGAGTACCATCATCTTTTATCATTCTCTTCTTCTCCAAAGGGTCCTCTAACTATGAATCTGTGTCTATGACCTTGGAGATCATCCCAAGTGAGTCTATGTTAAACATCTTCTTCTTGATTAGAGTGATTGTCATCATAGTCAAGGAGAAGGGATTCTTTAGGGCTTGAGAAATGAGCTTGGAAGAGCTCTACCCTTTCTCTACCTCTGAGGTTTTCTTAGCTACCTCATTAGATTCAATGGATTCACTACTACTGCTCCCTCCATCTCCCAGGTCCACTATCTACACTAGAGAGCTACTTGGTTGCAAAATTATAGCACTTACTTATGCAGCTAGGTTATTATGAGGTGAGGGAACTCGGGTGACATGAAGAGAGAGAACTGAGATGACATGAGGAGAGAGAACTAGGGTAATAGCACTATCTTTTGGCTCCTCTATCTTCTTCTTCTCATCATCAGTTTAGGTTCCAGTAACTGGGAGGGATCCATCCTGACAAGTCTTAGCCATAGGAATGTTTTATCTAGAGGTTGGTCACCTTCCCCTAATGGTTGAGCTTATCCTTGAGTGATGGCCAAGGTTACACCTATTGTGCCACCTTGAGAGGGGGAAGAAGCTACAACTGTTAGAGAAGCTTGAGCTGGTGTGCTTTTACTTCTACTCCTCCTCACAGTAGTCCACTCGACCCACTTTCTAGTTTTTTTTATGATTTGGGCCATCATGATATCTAGGTCTTCCTCAACATCCTCTTAAGGCTCTAAACTAATAGGATTTTCTCTTAACTTAGATAAGTATTACTATACATATGTTGCCCATCATCCTGTAATCCTTTGACATCAAGATTGATCTTATATGTTTTTATATTCTCCACTGTGAGCTTGGCAAAAGCATGATCCTGACTTTCAAATTTTTCATTACAATCTGCCCAATTATCTTCAATAGTGGTAATGTGTTTGATCACACTCCCAATTTGCAATACCTCCCTAGCATATCTATTTAGATCAAACATAGGTCTTGAGACCTCATACATCTCCAATTTCTACTTCAACTTGAACACCTTAAGAATATTCTTTGCATCAGATCGGGACTCACAACTGAAAGCTCCTACTTTCATAGGGAACTCATATTCCTTCTTCTTTAAGCTTCCACTCAGCATGTTCACTTGGATTTTCTACCTCACGATCTCGATCAGCATAATCATGTCGCTAGGATATCTGGGCAGCTTCAAGGGGAATCCATCTAAAGCTACAAGATGTAAATATGAGAAAGATGAGAACTGAATAAAATAGCTTTCAAACTGGCTAATAGCCACCATTGCTTCTAGTTTGATCTCATATTTGGGCATCCCTAGAGCTCCCTACAAATTCTCATGATAAATGCATCATTAACTTTAGTGTATTCTACATAACTATTCTCTAGTTGTAAGTAAGGGTAAAACTCATAAGACTTCACATCATTGGAAAACTCTTCCACTCTTGGAAGGCTTGGCCATAATTGAAGAGAGTTGTAGAATTTAACATTCCTCAGAGCATTAGAAAAAATCTCACTTACCTCATGAGCCCAATCAATAAATTAAGTATCAGAGCATATAACTTGCACTAAAAAGAAATATTGCTTAATAAAGTTTAAAGCTTCTACTTCACCTCTCACTATATGCAATAAGACCAGGATGTCAAAAATCTTAGGTTTGAGATTAGTACCAAATAGAGTTTTGGGGACCTTACTCTTGGTGCTTCATAGTTTTTGAAACCAGGAGTGCATAATCTCCTTCCTCTAGACCATCTTCTTTAAGGAGAACTCATAAATTGCTCCTCCTATGGTCAAATATGAGAATTCCTCCCATTCTAGAACTTGGAGGCAATTTACTATAGTTTTTCTATCAATGGAGATCAACACTGTATCATCTGGTAATCTATCTAATGTCCAAGTTGTAATGATTTATGCATTCGTAGATCAATTCTAAAGCTTGGACTACCACTAGGAAACTAGCTACCTCAACTAGCCCACATCCTTGGAGCTTCTTAGTTATGGGATGAATTGGCTCTAATTTCACTCCCTTCTAAAATTCTTGCATATCATAGAAGCAAAGAGAGGTATCAGTGAAATTTTGTAGTGTGGACTTAATTCTATTCAACCCGTCAGAGCCCAAATATCTAGTTGTCATTCTATTTGAGAATAAATTGAATTTTGAATCTAGGTAAAGAAAAGAATAGTGAATGCACAAACATAGGCTATTTGAAAAAGTTGTGCAAATTAACAAAATAATAGTTCAAGAAAAGGTAGTAGTTTGTATAATTGTTTATGTTTTCATCTATATAGGAATTTCAATTCACCCATTGATCTTTAGGATTCATACCACACAAATGAATTGAAGGATAAATCTGTTGAAACAATAAATGTTGGGGCTCTAACAGATATTTTGGTGTCTTTTCACTATTTCCATTGGCCCAACGGTGACTTTCTATTCTTTCATACTTACTTTCCCATTTCCCACTAAGTTTCTAGAAGTTATGAGTAGAGTACTCCATAAGAAAATGTCTGCCAAATCAAATTATACTTAGTATATCTTTCCCACAATGGTTAGATTGTTTCCATTATAATCTTAAGATGTTTTGTGTACAATTTTTGGGTCCAATCTGCTTACAAAGTTGATTTTCTTCAAAATGCAAAAAATTGTCCTCATGGGTTGAAAACTCGCCAAGGAGAAGATAATTTTCATTTCTTTGCCCAGGCTCTCTTTCACCTTTACCTTTTGACTTATTTCTTCTTTTGGGTTCAAAGATGTCCATAAGGAGTGCAAAAATTCATTAGGGACCCACCTCTCATTTCTTTTCTTTCACAATTGCCTTTGGCAAAAAATGGACTTCATGGGTTGAAAACCCACCAAGGAGAAGTTAGTTTTGAGTTTTCTGCTTGAAATGATTCTTAGCATTGTGATGAATCCTAAATGCTTCTCAAGATAGTATATCATAGTGAAAACAAGAATTTACCATAAGGTCTTATTATCTTCTTACATAGACTCGTACACATCATTTGGTTCTCTTCATGGGAAATCACCTTCAAGGGTTGAAAACTCATCGAGGAGAAGGCAAAGTCTGGATTTTTGCAAGCTTCTATTTTCTCATAGAGAAAATGATGGGCTGCAGGTAGAATTTAACTCTTGAAAATGATCTCTACATGTTTTGTGAATCTTCATTAGATTGGGTAATAATCTACCCACAAAAAACCTTCAACTCAAAGGGAGAAAACCACCTGGCTATGAAATATGGAGAATGGGAAAATGGAAAATCTGATGAAGACTCCCTCTCCCTAAAGGGGCTTAGACCTAAACCATAATATGCCTAGGACCTCACAAAACCACAAATCCACTTTGATAATTGGTTAGCAGTCAAAAAGTGGGGCAACACTATATAAGGAGGCCTATTATGTACATTTCAAATCAGTCCATTGGATGTCAACCAAGTCCATTATCAATAATAGCATTCTTGCATCTTCATGCAATTGTCTTGCCAATCTCTTGTGGAAGTTATCTTGGTATTTCATTTGATCCTAGGGGTATTGTAGAGTCACCTAAAACTCTAACAATTAGAATCCTCTACATCTTCACTATCAGATTGTTTGCTTTTAGATTTTCCACCTTTTCTTTTGAGTGATAGTTTATCTTGAAATGCAAACTCAATGTTACCAAAGTTAGGAACATAGTTATCAAAGTTATCTAACTCAAAGGCTATCAACCTTCCCACTATTGCATCCAAAGTTATACCATTTTTGGGATTACATATCATTTCTTGAATTGTTGAAACTCTAATTGCATAAATAGGAAGAGGAGTTCTAAGTACCTTGATGACAATTGTCACATCATCTATTTTCCCTCTTAAGGATCTAATTGCACTTATGCTTGCTTTGATTCATTCACTATATTTTGCAATGTTTTCATCTTCTCTCATCTTCCTTTGATCAAATTGACCTCTTAGAATTTTTCCTTAGCTCTCCTCACATTTTCATCTCCTTCATAGATATCTTTCATCTTGATCCACATTTCACGAGTAGTAGGACAATTTTGACTTCATCAAATTCAGCATAATTGAAATTAGAGGCAATGTCAATCATCATTATGTTGTGACTCTTCTTTTTTGTAATTTGTTCTATAGTCAAAGTTCTAGTAGGTGCTACATAATTGTTCTCTAGATACTTTAGGCCTGAGTCTCCAATGGTTTCCAAATGCATCTTCATGATTTCTTACTAAGCTTGGAAGTTATCTTTTTTTAACTTAGGAATTTCCCTACTGTAAGACATTTTGATCTTTAGCTTAGGTCCTTGAAACCTTATTTTCAAGCACCAAATGCTCTGATAGCAATTATTGGAAATGTAAAGGAGTAACTGAGAGGGGAGGGGTGAATCAATTACCACAAAAACAAAACCAAGTCCCTTAAGATGTCAACACAACTTTAAAACAAATCCTTGTTGAAACTTAGATAACACTAAATATATTAGTAACACTTAGTTAACACTTAATAAATTGTTGTAACTCGATTAACACTAAACATGCAGATCTTAAGATATTAAATGTGATTAACTTTAATTAACTTAGTTGCATAAACATAAATCAAATAACATGAACACATGAGACACCAAGATTTAACATGGAAACCCAATTTGGAAAAACCACCAATTGCATCTAGTTACTAATTTCCACTCTTTTGAAGTGAGCCTTGTTAGGAGCCAACCTGTTAAAGGTTAAAATACACTATCAGGTGTGACCTTTTTAAAGGATTTAGTTCATGCTATTAGGAGTGGCCTTGTTAGAGTCCTTCAGACACTTCAATCTAGAAATGCCACCTTGTTAGAGGATTTACGAAATAGCTATTAAACTAACTCTATTAAGAGATTTGATTTGCTGCTACAATTATTAGAGAGTAGTAATCACTTCACCTGATTGCTAATGTAACTATCTTTACTAATTCAAATCTTTGTTCTGGCTTGATTACTTGATCCTCTTTGATTAGAATTTTCTTTGTAGCTTGATCAACTTGAATACTCTATCCTCTTGCAAATTCCCTTCCAATTTTCTTTCTTACATCATCTGCTTCAATTCCATGTCTTATCATCTTCAATCCTCAACTTGACCTTATACTTATATGATTTACCTTATCAATTTAGCTTGAATAGACTTTCAATCAACCAATTTTTATCCCTTAAGTCGGCTAGCATTAACCAACAAATATTTTAGACTCAATATGTTGACAGTTGGTTAATACTGAATTGGGTACTCGATCAACATAGGAAAAACCTTTGTTAACTGAACCAACTCGATCAATACTGACTTTGTGTTGACTATCCTCTGGTAACTAGGTGAACTTAATTTAACACAGGATCCATGATAACTTTCCTTTGGTAACTGAGTGAACTCCATCAACACTATCTCTAAACTTGGCCAATACTAGAACACTTGGCATACATAGAAACTGCCTTCAGTACTCGAGTGAGCTCAACTCACACTAACTTCTTAGTAAGGCTTGACATTTTGTGTAACATCAAAGAAAACATACAATTGAATAAAATTTTTCAATAGAAGCATCACCTTTTTCTATAAACTCATCAACTCTCACATTTGTACTTTCCACAACTTTGTTACTATTAGAATTTAAAAACTTATAAGCTTTTCTTTTTGTGTAACCTAAGATTATGCCTTCATCACTTTTTGCATCAATTTTTCCATTCCTAATATCATTTAGTATATAGCATCTACTTTCAAATATTTTGAAATATTTAACATTAGGAGCATAATCATACCATAGTTCATAAGGTGTAGCATGTGTATCTTTCTTGACTTGAATTCTATTCAAGGTATAGATAATAGTACTAATCGCTTCTCTCCAATATTTATGTGATATGCCTTTCTCCATCATTAGTGTTCTTGCAAAGTTCATTATTGATCTATTTCTTCTTTCAACTATCCCATTCTCAAGAAGGGTCCTTGGTGCTGACATTTGTCTTTTGATTTCTCTATCATTGCAGAATGTATTGAACTCATGTGAAATGAATTCACCACCTCTATCAGATCTCAAACACTTTAGAACTTCCCTATTTCTTTTTCAACTCTGACTAAATACCACTTGAATAACTAAAAAGCATCAAACTTGATTTTAAGAAAGTTCACAATCATCATTCTAGAGTAGTCATCCACAAATAAAATTAAATATTGATCTCCACAATAACTTTTAACACCAATGGGTCCACATAGGTCAATATGAACCAATTCCAAAATATCACTAGAAGTGTATGCTTTATTCTTAAGACTAGACTTGGTCATATTTCCTAATTAAGATTTTTTACACATAGCATTGTCAAGCTTCTTTAGTTTAGGAAATCCTCTTATTTTCTTCACCTTACTCATATTTACCAAATTGTCAAAGTTTAAATGACATAATCTTTTTGTGCCATAACCAAACATATTCTTGTTGTGCAAACATACATCTCTCTTCTGATAGGTCTAGATAGAATAGGTTACCTCTTGTTTTTTCACCAGTTCTAATTAGCTTACCATTAGCATCATGTATCTTGGCCTTTCTATTATGAAATTCAACTCTATAACCTGATTTTTTCAGCTATGAAACATTCAACAAATTATAGTTAATTCCTTCAACCCGGTAAACATTTTCACATGTTATCTTGTCAATTAGTTGAATGGTGTCTTTACCTTTTATAACACATGGGAAATCATAATGATTTAACACATCCACCATTGTATGGACCAATATCTTCAAATGTGTCTTTATCACCAATCATATGATTGGAACATCCACTATCAGTTATCCATCTATCACTTTTATTCACATAAGAAATTAATATAGTTTTCTCATGTTCATCAAACTCTTATTTTATAGCAACATGGACAACTTCATCAAATGATTCATTATCAATCTTTTCTTTAATAACATAACAAGATTTCTTACCTTTTTCATCCTTGCTTCTTCTATAGTCTTTTTCATCTCTTCTTCCTTTGTACTTTCTTTCCTTCTTTTCATCCTTATCTTCTATGTTAGGACATCTAGCAGCAATATAACCAAATTTGTTACATGAAAAATAAATTATAGGTAATTTACCTTTTTATTTAACTCTTCCTCTTCTAAACCTTTTTGCAATGAGGGCTTCAAGTTCATCAATCTCATCATTAGAACTATCACTTTCACTCTTCACATGTTTTCCTTTCTTCCTACTAAGAATCAGTTATGACTAGAAAGTTGATTCAATGGTAGCAGGTGTGTACTTATCAAAATTAGACATCTCAAAAGTAGTGAGTCTACCAACTACACCTTCTAAGGTCAAATTGTTACCTAGTGTGCATCTCAATTCTTGAATTATAGAGACTCTAATGGCATAGATGGGGAGTAGAGTCCTCGATACCTTGTTTATCACTATTTCATCTTCAATTGTTTCATTTTCTCCATGAATGGCACTAAAAACCTCTTTAACTCTTATGTAACATTATACTATGTTCTCACCTTCCATCATTCTCATATCATCAAATTTACATCTTAGGATTTCTTCTTTGGCTCTTAGTACATTGTCATCACCTCCATATATGGTCTTAAATCTATCCCACATCTTCTTTGTAGCATTGCAATCTTTTAGGTCATCAAACTTAGCATAGCTCAAGGTTGAGGAAATCTCCAACATTGCTTGGTTGTGATCTAACTTTTGTCTTAGTTCTTCAACAATTAGAGGAGTAGTTTTTATCTCTACATATTTATTGTTTATAAATTTGATAGGAGCATCATTGATACTGGATATGTGCATCTTCATTAGGGTTTTCCATGCAAAAAAATATCCTTATTTAGCTTGGGTGCATCTCTTTTTTTCATGATCTTTAGCTTTAAGTACCTTCAAAATTTTCCCTATAAGCACTTAGCTCTAATACCAATTGTTCCAATTTTTTAGAATCACTAAGACTGAGGGATGAATCAGTTATTAAGGTCTACACATACCACTTTAACAATTAAACATTAAACACATCATTATTTTATTAATCCTATTGTTGTTCAATCTCTACTGTGAAACTATCATAAACTTAACTTGCATTTCATAATGGAAACATCATCACATGTAAAACATTCATAAGACATTCATCACAATTTGACACTAGGATTTTACATAGAAACTCAAATTGGGAAAAACCACCAGCAACATGTTACTCTTTTTTATTATTTCAAAGTAAGCTCTATTAAGAGCCAATGCTATTAAGGATTATAATACACACTGTTAAATGTGATCTGGTTAGAAGATTTAATCACCCTGATAGGAGTGGCCTTGTAAGAGGACTTTGATCATTCCATTTAGATTGTCACCTAGTTAAAGGACTTATATAGACTATTAAGTCTTCAAATTATTATTAGGTCAACCTTTATTAAAAGGATTTCAACCTTTATTATTGGCACAACACAAAAAGTTTGATTCAGTATCCCTTTAAATAGGCAATTTTTCCTTTACCATTTTCTACATCCATAGTAGATCTTAGGGTTTACGATTAGATTCAACTCGATTCAATGTATCTGTACATATTCTTGATTATCCTCTAGAAACTTCTCTAGAATCCTTGTGTTAGGTCTTTACCTAATCATCACCTTGAATTTAATGATCCAACTCATTAATCTTATCTTCAACATGTTTTAGATATCCCAGGAAATCAATTCAGTCAGCTTGATCTTACGATTTCTTTGAATTTGATCTTTTACTATCACTCAGCAATCATTGATTTTTGAAACTTGGTCAATACTAAAATACTTAGTCATTTTTTAAGCTTTTTGTCTTAGTATCAACTAACTTTCTCAATCAATGCTAATGCTCGATCAACATTAGATTTTCTTGGCACTAACTATGGCCTAGTTGACACTAGCATTACTCGACACTCAGTATTTTACTCTTTTGCTTGGCTTGGCTTATCTTTCTTGACATAAACAATCACTTTACTTTATCAATGTCTATGTAATCAAATGTAATTTTTAACTTCCTTTTGTAACTTCAACCTTTCCTCTAGGTGCTATAGTTATGAGTAACTCTCAAATCCTCTGCATTAATCAAATAGATATAACATTTAGATTAGGTATCAATATGTCTCATGCATAGATTTGACATCAATGACAAACCAAAAAAATTTCCAATTGTAAGTCTCCAACACATGTATCTTCAAATAGGTATAGATAGAAAAAATTACCTCTTGTTTTCTCTTGACTTCTAGTTATGTCACCTGTAGCATCATAGATCTTTCTTTTTCTTGTTTACAAATTCAATCCTGTAGCTAGAACTGATCGACTATGCCACACTCAACAAGTTGTACTTTAGGCCATCAACCCAATATGCATCTAATCTTATCATTCATAATAATTGACCCTTTACCTTTCACATAACATGGTGCATCATCTCCAAACTTAACTCTATTACCATTGTAATGAATCAACCTTTCAAACTTACTTGTATCACTAGTCATATGGTGTGAACATCCGCTATCTATTATCCATCTATCATTTTTTCTTATATGTGAAATTAGAGTAGTCTTTTCACATCTTTTATCTTCATCAAAATCATCTTTCATAGCAACATGCCCAACTTCTTCATCAATTTCATCATTACCACTACCAAAACTTTCTTCAACAATGTAACAAGATTTCTTAGCTTTTCCTTTGTAGTCTTTGTTACCTCTTTTATCTTTCTTTTTTCTCCTATCTTAGTACTTGTTGTCCTTCCTCTCATCCTTATCTTCTCTATTAGGACACCTTGCAGCAATATGACCAACCTTATTTCATGTGAAATAGATAGTAGGAAGTTTACATTTGTATTTACCTTTTCCTCTAGGTAGCCTCTTAGCTGGTAAAACCTCAGTTCATCAAGTCATTTATCTAAGTCACTACCAAGATTCACATGTTTGCTTCTTTTATCTTTTCTAGAGCCTACAAGACTCAATTTTTCTTTGAAGTTGCTTTCAACATTGGTAAGGGAATAATTATCAAAAATAGAAAACTTAAAATTTGTAAGTCTACCAACTAGATTATCCAATGTGAGATCATTACCAAGTGTGCATCTCAACTCTTGTATTGTAGACACTCTAATAGCATAAATAGGAAGTAAAGTTATGAGTACCTTGCTAATCATTGTCTCCTCAGATATTCCACCTCTAGAACTCCTAATTACATTCACCACTTCTTTAATTCTTGTAACATATTATTGTATATTCTCACTTTCGTTCATTCTCATGTCATCAAAATTTCCTCTTAGACTTTTTTCCTTAGTTCTCATCACATTTGAGTCTCCTCCATGAATTAATTCTATCTTTCCCTATATTTTATTTGCATGTGTATTGTCTTCTACTTCATCAAAATTAGAATAGCTTAGAGAGGATGAAAGCTCAATCATCATTTGGTTATATTCTTGCTTATCTTTCATCTTCTCAACAGTCATTGGTCTGGAAAATTCAATGTACTCATTTTCAAGATAGTAAAGTGTAGAATCTCCAATACCTGAAAAACGCAACTTCATCATCCTTTGCCATACTCAAAAGTTCTCCTTACTTAGCTTGGGTATATCTCTCTTGTACATCATGATCTTTAACTTTAAGTCCTTCAAACTTTCACACAAGAACTAATAGCTCTTATACCAATTGTTAGAATATAAAAAATAATTGAGAGGGGGGTGAATCAATTATCCCTAGGTCTAGGTGTACAAATCAAATAATTAAAACTTCAACAAACTTAACCTAATAATTCATTGATTAAATTTTTTCACTATAATCCAACTTCTTCACTTCATTATAGCTCTTTGTTCTATATGTGTCGAACTACAAAAACTTATCACATTTAACAATAAACTTAAAATTAAAATACTAATTTGCATAAATGCATAATGTTTGACACTGGGATTTAATTTGGAACCCCATTTTGGGAAAAACTACTAGTAACATGCTACCACTTTTTCACTCTTCTAAAGTGAGCTCTATTAGGACCCAACCCTATTAAAGGTTACAAAACACACTATTAGGTGTGACTCTATTGAAGGATTTAATCACCCTATTAGAAGTGGCCTTGTTAAAGGACTTAGGAATGCTCCATTAGAGTGTCACCTTTATTAAAGGATTTACAAATGATTGTTAGGTCAACCTTATCAAAAGGATTTTACAATTACCATAATGGTTAGAAATTAATAGTGAAACTTTGATCTAAAAACATACAAATCACTTTAAAAATTTATATCTCTATTTGGCTTAACTCTGTTTCATTTTCTAGACTCTATCATTCTCATCATCTCATATCTACTTGGAAACTCTTCAAGAAATCCTTCACATCAAAAAATTTGCACATTTCTTTACAAGTATTTTCACCACTTATCTTCACAATTTTCTAGTCCAACAACAACCCTTTAAAACATATCATATACCTCCTTAAATAGGTAGCCTTGATCTTTTTTTTCTTAATCTCCATCGTATATCTTAGGGTTTACAATCAAATCCAACACATTCAATGAATCAACCCATCTTCTTGTTCTTCTTCTCTTCTAAACACTTCTAGAAATATCTCCTTAAACCTTAGCCTTTGATTTCTCAACTAATGCTTTCATTGCATTAAATAATGTAGCTCACCAATATTTATCATCAACATGTTTTTCTTATTCCAATATTTCAACTATGTTGGCTACAAATATTGATTCTTTCATAAATTGTTCTTTTGTTATCACTCGATCATTAGTATGCCTTTTTCTTCACTGGATCACTCAATCATTACTACATTATCTCACTTAGTCATCGCTGTAGAACTCACTTGATACTATCACTTGACAATCTCTATCACTTGGCAATCATTATCACTCAACCAACATTGTTCTACTAGAAAAATCTTAAGCTCCTTAATCTTCTTCTTAAATTACTTTATTGATCATGCAACATTGATACTCGGTCAAGGTTATCATTGTGACTTGTTTCAACTCTTAGCTTCACCAACTGTTTCCAACACTTTAGGTATTTATTTGAACAATACATTAGCTTATCAAGTACTAACTTATCAAGTGCCCATTATAATTCCATCTCATTTACACATCTGAACTTAACCTTTCACTAGGCCATCTCATGATCTCTTCTTTTCAAAACCTCTTCATCAATCAATAGATATGGCACTCTACACTATTAGTGAATATCTTTCCAATAGGTTTGGCACTTGTCTTACCAATAGGTTTGACATCAATAACAATACAACAATTTTTCCAATCAATCTCTCAACAATTTTAGCTCCAATATTGATGACTAAGTTGATTCATGCTCATATTCTTAACCTTCCTCCTATTCATCATATTGATCCTAGTAAATTATTGCCTAAGTCTTTCGATTCAAATGCTTTTACTAAATATCACCGTCAACCAGGTCATGATACTCAAAAGTGTTATGGTTTGAAAAATTATATTCAAGACCTTATTGATTATAATGTTATATCTATTGATTCTCAAGTTAATAGTATGAATAAAATTATTTTTCCACCTAATTAGAATTGGTATATTTACACTAATTGTTTACCATCCCACTTAGTGACTATTAATAGTCAACCTTCTTCTTCTAATAACCATATTAATAATACTGAAAAGATACAATAAGTGATTTAGGTGGTTAATCATGTTGAGTTAGCACATCAACCTTTGATTTCTTCTCCACCTAAATCTAAACAAACACCTATTATTAGTTTTAGTCAACTTGATATGTTTAAGGCATCTAATGGTCCTCTTTACATTACCGCTAGAGTTGCTCATCTACCTTCTCATGGTACTTTGATTGATCCATCCTCTATTGTGAATTTTATCACTAAAGGGAACCTTTTTAACAAAGGTCTACATAGAGATACTTATGATACTACTCCTTTGTGGATTCAAAATTGTAATGATTTTCTTAATCATCCTCAATGTTGTATCACTTTAATTATTGCTCTATCAGGAAAAGTTGTTTTAACTAACTTTGTTGTTATTCCTACTTCTAATCAATTTCAAATTAAGTTTGGTATTCCATGGCTTTCTTCCATGCAAGCCATAGATTATCCTATTCACAAATGTCTTAAACTTCCTCATGATGAAAATATTATTACTACTAATCATTCTATTTATAAATCATCATGTCTTAGAGATTGTACTGAGTTTGATTTATATTGGCCATCTCATCCTAAGAAACTGCCTACTCATCTTGATCATCTTTATTGAAACTATCAACAACATAAAGTAGCCAAGATCATAAAACTTAGTCTTTCTAAGGGTTGTTCACCTACACCTATCTCGCCTACTCCATCTGCTCCTTCTATTGGAATACTTGAGAATAATTAATGGTGAGGGAGTGGGGTGAATTAGTTATCCAAGGTCTAGATGTATAAATAAAACTTTTCACAGCTTAGTGAACCCATAAAAAAATTATCATCATGCATGCATCCATAAGATTATGCAACCACTTAAGACTTGTAGGTTAATGTCAAATCAATTTGCAAAAATGTAAACATGAAATGTAACAAATTCAACCACACATTTGACACAATAATTTATGTAGAAACCCAATTTGGGAAAAAACCACTAGTAACATGCTATCCTTTTTCACTCTTCTAAAGTGATGCCCTATGAAAGGCCAACCTTGTTAAAAGTTACAATACACACTATTAAATGTGATCTTATTAAAGGATTTCAATCACCTATTAGGAGTGAGCCTTATTATAAAACTTTATATCATTCACTTGGAATGTAACTTGGTTAAAGGATTTACAATGACTATTAGGTCAAACTTAATCCAAAGGATTTACCCTAGACTAATACAATTATTAGAGAGTAATAGTAAGACTTGATCTAATAACAACTTACAACTCCATCTACAAATTACAAATCTCTATTTTAGTCCTCCATTCTTCTTGGCCTTCACACATTTTAGCTCTGATAGCTTGTTCACCCTTCAAGCATTCATACCCTTAAGCCTTCTTTCTTAACATGCTAATGCAGACTCTACTCTTAGGTCACTTGATGAAGCAAAACCCTTGACTCCTTGTCTTCCTTAGGTTCTCGCATATGACAAGCCTTGCTTCTAACTAGCCATTCCTATAAATAGGAAATTAAGATCTCTTGACGCTCATTCTCCATCATCCAATTTAGGGTTAGGAAAAATTAGGTAGGATACAATGAATCTACCCCATATTTCACATCTCTTCTAGAAACTTCTCCTTCAATCCTCTTTTAATTCCCATTAAAATGGTTTACCTTGGATTCTATGCCACCAACTCATCAATCTTATCTTCCACATGGTCCACACAATCCAAGAGAAAAAACTTGTTAGCTTAGATCCATCAAATTCATGAGCTTTAAAATAATGTATTCACTTGGCATTAATTTGCTTCTGATGCTCGACACATACTACATTGCTCAACACCCTCTAAAAAATCACTTGGCACAAACTAAAGTTTACTAGTGCTTGCCATCAACTAAACTTTAATTAGCATCCACTATTTTTCTTGGCACACTAGAGTAGACTTTTACTCAACTCCAACTAATTTTTTTCTTGGCTTGCACTGACTTTGCTCAGGACCTACTATCCACTCAATCAATCTTCGTAAACAAACTTTGTTTAACTTGTTCTTCTAAACTTTTTTAGTGTAACCAACTTTTGTAACCTTAAGTAGATTATCAGTACATCATGTTATCACTATCTTAGCTAACTCTTGTACTCC
The DNA here is from genome assembly GCA_028749045.1 of Cupressus sempervirens. Lineage (NCBI taxonomy): Eukaryota > Viridiplantae > Streptophyta > Pinopsida > Cupressales > Cupressaceae > Cupressus > Cupressus sempervirens. The sequence goes on from CM053793.1 coordinate 63,426,882, forward strand.
TTTACATATCATAACTCAACCTTTCCTCTCGGTGTTATTGTTACATCTTTTGATCAAATCCTCTACATCAATCAAATAAGTGATACTACTTAAATCTTGTAAGTAGTTGTCTTACTAAAAAATAGTAGGTTTGACATTAGTGAAAAAATAATGATTGAAAAATATTGATCATACTTGTATCAATTTGTTCTCAACAGTCTCCTTCAACAATTTCCCTCTTTGGCATTGATGGAAAACCAAACTGACTAGGTTAAAATAGTAAGACCAACAAAATACCAAAAAAATAAAAAAATCCTTGTATTGAAATCTCTCCCTCTATCAACAACTTTCATCTTCTAAATAGGTTACAAAACTCCTTTGTGTCATCTATATAACTCCCTCTGAATTATCGTCCTCTTGTATCTCCCTTCTCCAATTATCTCCCTCTTACTAGGTAGGTGTTAGGAGTTTTTCCTCTTTATTTAATTTCCAATTTCTTGTATTTCTCCTCATCAATAGCTATCTCCCTCTTTCTTATATTTCCCTTGATCAATAATTATCTCCCTCTTTCACATTAATTCCAAAGACTTGTCATCTTAACATGCAAATACAAAATTCTTTAGTTTCTTCCTTTGTCAACTTGTTTGTGACTGATTTGTAGTGTCAACTCTTTGATTACTTTAGGCAGCTCCTAAAGTAAGATCCACTTCATCAATTTGTAACATATAAAAACCAACTTGTTTGATGCAAGGCACTCCTTTGGTTACTTAGATAGCCTTTGATAAGGTATCACCCCTAGTTTACCTCTTAGATACTCATGATCATCCTTAGGTAATGCTTTTGTGAAGATATTAGCAATTTATTCTTTTGTGTTAATAGATCCCATCTTCACATCTTTATCTTGAACTAATTCTCTCAACTAATGATACTTGATTGCAATATGCTTAGTCTTTGTGTGCATTGCATGATTCTTTGATATTTTTATAGCACTTGTATTATCACAATAAAGTGTCACTAGTCTTGTGATCTCTTCCTTCATACCTTTGAGTAGTTGTTTGATACATACAATGTTTGTGCAATTTATAGTAGCAGCAACATATTCAACTTTAGCAATAGATTGTGAAGCATAGTTTTGTTTCTTGTTAGTCCATGTAACTAGCCTCTTGCCAAAGAAAATTGCTCCTCCACTAGTGTTCTTTCTATCATCAATTTTTCTAGCCCAATCAACCTCAGTCAAGTATCTTAATTAAAATTTTTCATTTTCCTTATAGTATAGACCATACTCCTATATTCCTTTCAAATATCTCATTATTCTCTTTATAGCCATCAAATAATTCTCCCTGGGGTTAGCAAAGAATCTTGCAACTATCCCTATAGATAATGCAATGTCAAGTTTTTTATGTACTACATATTGTAATTTGCCAATCATAGACATGTACAATGTTTGATTCACCTTAGCTGAATCATCGTTCTTTGACAATTTGTGTCTTATCACCATAGGTTTACTTACTAGTTTGGAATCCTCTAATCGAAAATTTTTCAATAGTTCTTTGACATATTTTGTCTGAGTGATGTATATACCATATTTCATCTGATATACTTGTAAACCCACAAAAAACTTGATCTCTCCAAACATAGACATCTCAAATTCTTGCTTCATTTCATTTACAAAAGCCTTACATAAAACATCTTGACCTCCAAATAGTATATCATCAACAAAAATTTTAGATAGCAAAATACCTTTGACTTTTTCTATCTTCATGTATAGATTAATGTTATCATTAGTCCTTTCAAATCCAATCTTCACAAGATAATTATGAAGTGTCTCATACCATGCTCTTGGTGCTTGTTTCAAACCATATAGAGCTTTATGTAATCTACGTACCATGTTCTTATTGTCAACATCAAAAAATCCTTCTGAATATTCTATTGAAACTTCTTCTAATATGCCATTTAGAAATGCAGATTTAACATCCATTTGATAAACTTTGAAACCTTTGTATGCAGAATAAACAAGTAAAGTTCTTACTCCTTCCAATCTAGCAATAGGAGAAAATGTCTCTTCATAGTCAATTCCTTCTTCTTGTGCATATCCTTTGCAAACTAATCTTGCCTTGTTCCTTGTGACTTCACCATTTTCATCTAGATTGTTTTTGAATACCCACTTGGTGCCAATTACATTTTTGTCTTCTAGTCTAGGAACTAGAGTCCATGTTTTGTTTTTTCTCAATTTGTTCAATATCTTCTTCCATGGCTTTACTCTAGTCCACATATTCAAAGGCATCTCTCACTGATTCAAGTTCTTTCATGCTTAGTAAACATGTATCATTTCTTCATTTGTTCCTTGTCATTGGTCTAGCATCTTTATCCATAATGATTTATGTAGCAAGATGATGTCTCTTGACATACTTTGACAGTCTTGGTTCAGCTCTAGTTTCTTCATTTGGTCTTTTAACTTCAGATTCACTATGTACATCTCTATCACAGAGCTCAACATCTCTTTCATGTACACTAATCTCAAAATCAAAATGTGCTTCAACTTCATTTTATAACTTGGCTTTTGAATGTAACTTAGTTCCTAAATGCAAGTCGGCATTCATAGTATGTGACTCGGCAGTCACTAAAACTTGTTGATCTATAGCTTGATTTGTAGCATCTTCTTCAGTGAGCATACCTTCATAAAATTATACAAATGATTTGTATTCTTCTAGTTCTTTCATAGGTTTAGCCTCATATACTTCTGTATATTCATCAAAATTTACATTTGTACTTTTCACAACTTTGTTAGTGTTAGCATTTAAACACTTATAAGCTTTACTTCTTGTGGAATATCCTAGGAATATACCTTCTTCACTTTTTGCATCTAGTTTACCATTCCTAAAGTCTTTGAGAATATAACATTTGCTTCCAAATACTTTATAATATTTTACATTGGGTGAGTATCCATACCATAGTTCAAAAGGTGTTAAATGAGTACTTTTCTTGACTTGTACACAATTCAAGGTATAGAAAATTTTACTTACAGCTTCTCTCTAGTATTTCAAAGCAACATTTTTCTCCATAATGAGTGTCTTAACACAGTCCATTATAGATATGCTCCTCCTTTCAACAATTCCATTTTGTGGAGGGGTTCTAGGGGCAAATGTTTGTCTTTTGATTCCTCTGTCATTGCAAAACATCTTGAACTCATCTAATGTGAATTCTCCTCCTCCGTCAAATCTCAAACATTTCAAACTTTTACTTATTTCCTTCTCAGCTCTTCCTAAGTACCACGTAAACATTTGGAAAGCATCAGATTTCTATTTAAAAACATAACTATCATCATTCTAGATTAAGCATCAACAAACAACATAATGTACTTAACTACTTTATAGCTTTGTGCTTCAATTGGTCTACACAAGTTAGTATGAACAATCTCTAGTATTTCTTTAGAGGTATGAGTTTTACTCTTAAAACTTGACTTTGTCATTTTTCCTAATTGACATTATTTGCACATTATATTATCAGGTTTCTTCAACTTAGGAAAAACTCTAACTTCTCTCATGTTACTAATATTAACCAAGTTATCAAAATTAACGTGACATAACGTTTTGTGCTATAACTACACATCATCAAATTTTACAACTAGACAAGTAGCATCCTCTATGTCAAGGTAGAATAGGTTACTTCTAGTCTAATCACCCTTTCTAATTAGTTTTCCATTTGTGTCATATATTTTAGAAATCTTGTTTTCAAACTCAACCTTACATCTTGAATTATTTAGTTGTGACATACTCAATAGATTATAGTTAAGTCCTTCAACATAGTAAGCATTGTCACATAAAATCCTATTTGTGAGTTTGATAGAACCTTTTTCTTTTATCAAACATGGTCCATCATTGTCAAATCTTACACTATTTCCATCATAACAATTCAAGGTAATAAACTTACTTTTTTCTCTATTCATGTGATGTGAAACCCACTATCAATGATCCATCTGTCATTCTTGTTCACACAAGTCACAAGAGCAGTTGCCTCATCTTCATTAGATTCATCCTTCATTGCAACATACACCACTTTATCACCATGTTCATGAAATTTATCTTTTGTTTCCTCTTCAGCAATGTAACATGACTTTTTGCCTTTGACTTTGTAGTCTTTTCTATCTTCATCTCTTCTACTTTTGTACTTGTCACCACCTCTGTAGTTCTTATTCTCTAGACACCTAGTAGCAATATGACCAATCTCATTGCAATTGAAATAAATGATAGGTAATTTACCTTTGAACTTGCCTTTACCTATGTGGAATCTTCTTGCCATTAGTGCTTCAAGTTATTCTACATCATCGTCATCTATATCATTGTCACTAAACACATACTTTATCTTTTTCTTCTTCTTCTTCTCATAATGTTCCTTTAATGATAGCTTAGCTTTGAAAGCAGATTCAATATTTTTAGGTTTGTAATTATCAAATTTAGATAGCTCAAAACAATGAGCCTACCTACCAAACCTTCAAGTGATAGATTATTCCCTAGTATTCATCTCATTTCTTGAATTGTAGAAACTCTAATAGCATGTATAGGCAGTAGTGTTCTTAAAACTTTTCTTAGTATAATATCATCATCTATTCTGCTAGTAGCTCCTCTTATTGCATTAACAACTTCTTTTATCCTTGTGACATATTGAGCAATATTTTCACCTTATTCCATTCTCATATCATCAAACTTACCTCTGATACTTTTAGCTTTGGCTCTTAGAACATTAGTGTCTCCTCCATAGATGGTGGTTAAGGCATCCCACATTTTTTTTGCACTGTCAAGACCTTTGATATTGTCAAATTTGGCATAGCTTAGGGTAGAGGCAATCTCCAGCATTGCCTATTTATGTTCTTTCTTCTTTTTCATATCCTCCATAGTTGGGGCTCTAGTAGGATCAATATACTTAATAGTAATGGTAAATTGTGCATGATCTCCAAGTCCTCCAAGATGTAGCTTCATCAAAAAAATTCATATAGGAAAGTTATCTCTATTAAGCTTGGGCACTTCTCTTTTTGACATCTTGATCTTTGTGCTTCTAGTACCTTCAAACTAGTCCTCTTAAGCAAATGGCTTTGATAACAATTATTGAAATACTTTAGAATAACTGGGAACGGAGGATGAATCAATTATTCAAGGTCTAGATCTATAAAAAAAAACTTTTCACAGCTTAGTGAACCCATAAAACATTTATCATGCATGCATCCATAAGATTATGCAACCACTTAAAACTTGTAGGTTACAGTCAAATCAATTTCTAGAAATGTAAACATGAAATATAATAGATTCAGCAACACATTTGACACAATGATTTATTTGTAAACCCAATTTGAGAAAAACCACTAGTAACATGCTACCCTTTTTCACTCTTCTAAAGTGATACCCTATGAAAGGCCAACCTTATTAAAAGTTACAATACACATTGTTAAATGTGACCATGTTAAAGGATTTCAATCACCCTATTAGGAGTGAGCCTTGTTACAGAACTTTAGACCATTCACTTAGAATGTCACCCAATTAAAGGATTTACAAATGACTATTAGGTCAACCTTAATCCAAATGATTTTCCCTAAATTGATACAATTATTAGAGAATAATAGTAAGGCTTCATTTGATAATATCTTACAACTCCATTTGTAGATTATAGATCTTTGTTTTAGTCCTCTATTCTACTTGGCCTTCACACATTTTAGCTCTAGTAGCTTGTTCACCCTTCAAGCATTCATACCCTTAAGCCTTCTTGCTTAACATGCTAATACAGACTCTTCTCTTAGGTCACTTGATGAAGCAAAACCCTTGACTCCTTGTCTTTGTTAGGTTCTTGCATATGACAACCCTTGCTTATGACCAGCCATTCCTATAAATAGAAAGTTAAGATCTTTTGTCACTCATCCTCCATCATCCAATTTAGGGTTAGGATAGATTAGGTAGGATACAATTAATCTACCCCATATTTTATATCTCTTATAGAACTTCTCCTTCAATCCTCTTTGAATTCACCTCAAAATGGTTTACCTTGAATTTTGTGCCACCAGCTCATCAATTTTATCTTCCACCTAGTTCACATAATCTAAGAAAACAAACTTGTCAGCTCAGATCCATTGAATTCATGATCTTTCAAATAATGTAGCCCCTCTACATTAACTTGCTTCTAATGCTTGGCACATGTTGCGTTGCTTAGGATCCTCTGAAAAATCACATGGCATGAACTAAAGTTTATTGGTGCTCGACATTAACTAAACTTTACTCAGCATCCATTATTTTACTTTGCATATATTAGAATAGACTTTTACTTGGCTCCAACTAAGTTTTTTACTTGGCTTGCATTGACTTTGCTCAGCACCTACTATCCACTCGGTCAAGCTTGGAAAAAAAACTTTGTTTAACTTGTTCTTCTAAACTTACTTAGTGTAACCAGCCTTTGTAACCTTAAGTAGATTATAAATACATCATGTTATCACTATCTTAGCTAACTCTTTTACTCCTTTACATATCATAACTCAACATTTCCTCTAGGTGCTATTGTTACATCTTTTGATCAAATCCTCTTCATCAATCAAATAAGTGATAGTACTTAAATCTTGTAAGTAGTTGTCTTACCAGCAAATAGCAAGTTTGACATCAGTGACAAAACAATGATTGAAACATATTGATCATAATTGTATCAATTTGTTCTCAACAATCTCCTTCTTCAACACCTTCTACTTCCAAACTTGTTCCTTCAACTATTATACCTGAACTTGTTAATGTGCTTTCCTCATAACTTATGGTAGCTAACCTCAATCCCTCTACTATATCTCATAATACTATTCATAATCAACATGCTCATCAACATCACAAGAATCGTAAAGCTAAAGCTAAGGCTAAATCTCATTATCTTTCTTCTTAGCTTACATCTTCTTCTCAACCTTTACCTTCCTTTGATCAAACAATGTGTGAGTCTTTGGAGGAAGCTAAACAAGGTAATATGTTGCATATGGATAAACATGATGATTATGTTCATATTTAGATTCTATTAATGTAGATGTGGAAGATAGTTTAGATGATAAACATGTTATTACTGATGAATAATTAATTGATATGGATAATTATTTGCCTAACATGCTTTCTATATAGCTTATAACCACTCCTAGTAATGAGCATTGTGACTCCCAAAGTCTTTAGAACTTGGTTTGATTCCTTCTATAATGGATGTTATTTCTCTTCTAAGTCACCATCCTTCCCACAGTTTTTTGGACTGAGGTAGGGGGCACACAGAATGATTGATGTGGACTTCATTCATTATGCCAATCTTTGTATTCTTTTGTTGTGTTTTCCCTTGTGTTGTATTTTTTTTTTGTTGTTTTTGTTGTTGTTGTTGTTGTTTTGATTACTTTAGACAATCCCTGTTGCTTCATTGAGCTCAAGAAAATAAAGTAATCACCTTGTTGTATACATATTTGTATCTCTTTTCTTCTATATCTTGTTAAATGTTATGTTGTACTTGTGCTATTATTTGTACTAGTGATCTTATATATTCTTCTTGGTTTTCTATGATATAGTAGCACTAATTCTTTTTGGTCTCCATGTTATTGGCTCAAAAAGACTCCTCCTCCATTCTGTCGTAGTTCTGCCTCCTTCAAAGAATGATGATATTTTCACACTTGATATAATATTTCACATTATCATATGATCTTATTGACCCCAAATTTAGTATATCCCTTCACATTCTCTCTTTTTTTTATGTGCTTATTTCCCTTGATATGTTTCTCTCCTTGGGGGCATGCCATAGTGGAAACATTCTTCGATGGATGCATATATGATTCCCTTAAAGTCATTTCTCTTGTTAAGGTGTTTTCAATGATTTAACATTGATTCATACACTTTGCTCATTCCTTTGACCATGGAATACAAATATGAATTCTACGTATAACTTAGAGTACTTTAGCATTTAGTGCTTGGTATGATTTCTAAGGTATGCCCAAATATATGCATTGTTATTTCATGCTTACCCTCTCATTTTTTCCTTCTAGTTTTTGGGAACTATTGATGGTTCTTGGGGGCTTGGTCTCTTTTTGGATCTCTTTCTAAATTATTGATAGTTTGGAAGGCTCAATCCTTGCTTTTGACCCTTATTTTGACTACTAACAATCTGGGAAGCTTGATCTTGTTTTGATCCCTTAAGGAAACACACATCCTTATGCCTAGGTCTCTTTTGATTCTTATATTTGGGACATAGAATTACCTTGAATTTGAATCCCTTGATGGATTGACTATCATGTCACACACACTTTGTAGGCCATTTGGTTCATCTATGATGGGTTGACTAGTATGCCACACACACTTTCTAGACTATTCAACACCATCCTCTTTTCTTTTGCAAAGACTTTTCCCCCTTTCTTTTCCTTTTCTTGTGTGGATCACAATAAGGAAAAAAAACCTTATTGAGCAAGTAACTACACCCCCTTTTTGTAGCACTTATCTCTCTTATTAGGATCCTATATATGACAAATACTCAAGTCTATTGGAGACTTGATGATTTCTTTTCCTCCTATATCACAATAAGATTTTCTTTTTTTTGTTTGATCTACTTTATCATGAGTTTGAGGAAACTCATACTTACACTAAAGAGGGGACTAAATCTACTGTCTAAATATGGACATACTTTCCTTTTCATACCTTTTGATACCTCTTCATAATGCTATACATGTGCTCGATCTCCTTTTCTCTCTTCTTCTTCCTCTTTCCATCCTATTCCTTCTAGTATCTAGCCTCTCTTTATGTGGATTCCTAGACCTAATCTCCAAGACCAGGTTGACTTGTTCTAGACTAGGTCAATCTAGTTTTCCCTAGTCCCCAGAGATTTAGGGGCTCAGGGCTTGAAAGGCCTTAGAGGTTTAATTTATTTTCTTGTTCTCTCTTTTCGGCTTGTATTGTTTTCCCTCCCAAAAAAATTGTATGTAAGAAGACTTGGAGGCTTCATTTTCATATCTCATTCCTTCATGTACTCAAGTAATTCAAGCTCTTTCTCTCAAGTCTAGATGTTTTCCTTTCATATTCAAGTATTTCAATTTTTTAAGCAATGAGATTTTTATCTAGTACTGAAGGTCTTCTCCAAGATCGAACTTATATGTTGTCCATCAAGGAACGATATCTACATTGAAGCACTCATCATCTTCTTCAATGATGCATTTTTATATCCATGGTACCATGATGGGATTATGGTATATTTGTTACAAAGTGTGGAGATGCCCTATATTCCTAGTTCAATATCTATAATACATTTACTTATAAAATCCTTACTAACAAGGGTTTCAAGCAAGGTGAATCCTCATATTTATCTTTTCTTTTAGTCATTTACATTACATTTCTCATTTATTATGAATTCCTTAACCTAGAGCTTGAACAAGGCAAGCCCTCATCAAACCCCAACCATGAAACCTTTCTTTTATGTATTGATTTTTAGGATAAATGAAAGGTTTGGAAATCTAGAACCTACTTTTTGGGATTTTTTTGAAGAAGTCAATTTCAGGTCACTAGAATATGTCAACCTATTTGTAGGACATCTTCCCAAGTTGACCTATTTCTTCAATCTCCATTTTTTGGGAGATTTATGGGTTTTGTTCCTTTCATCATTTTATTCTAATATCTGTGAATGGATATTTAGAAATAGTTCAGATCTATGAGTTTTGGAGCTAAAATACATCTTCCTCTACATATTTTAAGGTGAGTCTTTTATATTTTATTTCCTTTCATATCTTTACCCTAGATCTATATATTAATTGGGATGATTTTATACACACAACATCTAGATTCACATTTTTTAAGAAATTAGTTCAATTTCAAGTCTGCATTATCCTATCAAGGGCCAAAGAGTACATTTCCTTGTATTACATTTCTCTTTATAATTCAAATTTAGTGTTGGATCCCTTCCTACTTTAGGTTCGAGCTAATTTGATTTGCATCATAAGTGGAATCATATTTGAAAAATCCCCTCTTTCTCCCACATACATGTTGGAATGTCTTAATGGGAAGAATGCTTCTGAGAGGGGGGGTGAATCAGAAGTACTGGTCTTTTTATGTATTCTAAATCCTTAATAACATATAACTAAAATTAACATGCATGCATATAAACATCAAACAATCATGAGAAGAAAACATGCATCACCACATAACACTTGAGATTTTGGTGACCTAGAAACCCTCCAGGAATAAGAAGGTAAAACTGGGGTGGGGATGATACCCACAAAATTATTGCAGCAATTGATTTCAACCACTTCTAATGGTTCTCCCTGTTAAAGGCCTGCCCTATTAAAGGCTACAACACACTGTTAAATGTGACCATATTAAAGGATTTCTACACCCTGTTAGGAGTGTGCCTTGTTAGAGGACTTAAGAACATTCAACTTAGAATGCCACCCTATTAAAAGATTTAAATAGAGAAATTAAGCCCACCTAACTCAATAGGATTTCCAAACTCCTAATACAATTGTGAGAGGGTATTAGAATAATACACCTAATCTAATGCAGTCTCTGATGCTAATCTCAGGTACTTGATCTACTCTTCTATCACTGATCTCTGCTAGATTTGATCTGCTGATTGTGTTCCTTGTTCTGTTATGATCAACTAGATGTGTAAATGCCATCCTTTCCAATAAATCTTTGACACCAATGTTCTGCAATGACCTTAATGATAGGCTCTACTTTTCCTTCTTCTCACGATTCCTTTTTCTCTCTTGTTCAATGGCATCAAGACTCCCTTATAAAGATTAGTGGTTTGTTATGCATCCTTGATTCGAATGTTCCCACTCAAACCCTTGAAATTCACTTATTGGCTACATGCAATATCCAATTTTTTGATTGGTTGCATGAGGATTGTATAGGTGGTTGTGAGGATTTGATCTTATCCTTTTATCATGTCATGAGTCATGCATAACTGTTTTACATCTTGGCTTACAATTGCACAAACTTTTATGCTGATCCTACATTGCTCGACACATGAAGTAATACTGATGCTCAGCACCATCTATTCTAGATTTCTCAACATCCACTGTGTTTCTTGGTTACTCAGCTCCTATAGAATATTTGTGTTACTTGGCACCTATAGAATTCTTGTGTTACTCGGCACCTAATGAATTCCTGTGTTACTCGACACCTATTAGACTTCTGCTTTTCTCAACACATACTGTCTTTTGATCTACTCAGCACTATCTATAACTCGACATGTGTTAGAGTTCTAGTTCAACTTCCATTATATACTTAGCATGTAAAGTGAAGATGGTTAAGTGTGTTGACACTCATTTGTTAATCTTACTTATTTGATCAACAATCTCCCCATTTGACATGAGTGTCAAAAACACCTAACTGGTCATTCATGATCCAATCCTTATGTATACATTCTTCACTTACAAAATTTCAAAAAGATATTGTAAAAAAAAATATACGTTATGACTCCCCCTGAGTTGATCGTGTCATGAATTCTGATGTCTTGTGCCATTGTGCCTGATGTTCTATGTTTCTGACCTATTCTTGCCTTCTATTTAATGACCCTGTTATCTCCTTATCTTCTTGGTATATGCATTTCTCCTCCTTTAATATATCTCCCCCTTAGAATATTATCTCCTTCATTATCTTCCCCTTTTTGACACTAATGTCAAAGGGTTCTAAATAGTAATGTCATGCTTGGCCAAAAATGTCTTGTTTACCTCAAGGAGTATTTTGAGAGCTGCATCCTAGTTATTTAATGAAATATCCAATGACTTGTGTTGGATTGCAAGCTCTGCTGCTAGATCAACAAGTCCTTCATGTGTAGAAACATTTGGATCCTTCTTGAGGACTGTTTCAGCATACATTTGCTCCTTGTGTAATATCTCCAAGTGAGGAGTAATTGAGGCTTGAATTTGCATCAGCTTTTCCTTAATAGTGGCCTCTTTTGCTGATAATGCAGCTAATTCCCTCTAAGTGTGAAGATTTTGAGCAAAATGCTTTTCACTCTGTGCAGGATTTGAGGGTAGTTACATACTGGAGAGCTTAAGTTTTCTCTCAAGGTTCAAATTTTTTTGATTTATTTCTTGTGTGAACCTGGAAAATTCACACAATTTGCTATAAAGGGAAAATATGTTCCCTAATACAATCTTTACCTCATCCAATTTCTTGGCTAGGTCAACCTGTCCCAAAATAATATTATTAGCTATCTTTTGGTTGACCTTGCCTAGAAACTTCTTCTTTGACCATTCCATGAGTTTTACATTTGTATCATGGTTTTCATTATTCACTTGGTCAACTATATCAAATAGTTGCTCAAGGATTGGCCTACTTGAATCTGGAGGTTGTAGGCTGAAGGCATCCATGAATATATCTTTGATTTCATTCATTGCTTTCTTGTATTTGAAGTATTTCCTCAATGCTTCTTGCCTCCTTCTCTTGTCTAATGCACTTTGTATTTCATTCATCTTTTCCTCAAATAAACTGCTTGAATCATAATAGGGTATTTGAATTTCTTCATCAAGCTCAGGAATACCATAATGTATGGTCCTGGCTACCCTAGTAGAACTTGAGCTTGGTGTACTAACTTGTATAGTCAACATGTCAGTAGTTGGCTTCTGAACAGATTTGGTAGGAGTTCTTGTTTTTGGCAATTCAACCAAAGTTTGTATTGCAGACTCTTCCTTATCCTATGTTTCTTCCTTGTCCTCTTCTTGTACCAATACTGTTGGGGGTGTACTTGTTATCTATACTGGTGTACCTGTGACCTCCCCTACTATTGCATTCAGCTCTTGATTAGCTTGCATGGCTATTCTTGGTGGTGATGGAGGTGGTAGAAATGAAAGTCTAGTAGTTTGAGTGATTTGAGGTGGTTCTTGTGGAGGCACCTCACCCTTCTTGATTTTATCTACTAACTTTTGGAGCTCATCAACACTGACCATTATGGGACTTGTACACAATTGTGGTTGAAGATTTGTTTGGTCAAGGATCTTAGTGAGATCCTTTGTAGTTAATTGGTTGATTTTTTGACTTGTGGTGGAAGTAACATCCTTAATCTTTATGATTTCTGTAGGTGTGATGGAAGAGTGAGGAGGGCTAGGAGGTGGTAGTTGTGTGTCTTGCACACTTTGGTCTTGTTGCCCATCAGTACCCCTGTCTTCATCTTTTCCTTCCTCCTCTTCAACCTTTTTCTCTACTTCTATCTTCTCTTCTCTCCTCTTTCTTCTCTCTTCTAGATTTGCAGTATCTTCTTCTTTGTATTCCTCTTCAAAGACATCTTCAATTTTCTTATATAGATTCTTCCACGATCTTGTGGTTCTTTGTACAACTTCTTCAATTTTGTTTTGGAGTATGGAGAATGACCTATACTAAGGTGTAAACCTAGTGTTATGCCTTTTGACTACTTTATATATATGTTCCCTTGTAAAATCAGGCAATAAGCTTGCTAGGGTTGATTCTCTCATCTCCTTCTCTATTTTCAGACAAAAATGCCATCTGTCTTCTACAATTTTAGATAATTCCTTCGAAAATTGTCCATCTAGTTCAAGAGGTGTATACTTATACTGTGCCATCATTGTATAGACTAATTCTTCTATCCTATCTTGTTCCTCTTTGGTGAACTTATTGAAATCAATCTTTTTCATGTCACTCAAGTCTCCATTCCTAATCTTTTCATGTAAAGTATCAACTGAAGACTTAGGAGGATGACTTGCCTTTTCAATCTAATCTTCCTCATCAATATCAGGTTGAGCCACATATCTTTTCCTTTTCCTTGACTCTTCTTGTGCCTTCTTGGTTGGTTTCTTCTTCTTTGTAGCTTCCTCTTTGGCTTTTTGTGTGGACTCCCTTGTTGTAGCTCTGGTTGTTGGCTTCTTGGGTGTTGGCATGGCAGCTTTCTTTGGTTTAGGATAAGGAGCAAGAGGTGTCTTTGCCTTCCTTTTGATAACTTTTCCTTTGATGGGTGCTTCCTTGGCTTCTTCTTCCTCGGCATTCTCATCTTTGTCTTTCTCATCATCACCTTCCTCTTCATCTCCGCTAATTTCTTCTTCTTCTCCTGCTGCACTTGTTTCTTCAACACCAAATTTCTTCTTTATCTTCTTCACCAACTTCTCCTTCTTTTTCACTGCTATGGTTGTCTTGAGTTTTGTAACAACTCTTGATCTGACAGTGTCATAGGTTCCAAATGCCTTTGCAATTGTGTCCATTTCCTCTGCAAGTAATGTTGTGATGGTTGTTGAAGCTTGGTCAACATCAAGCTCATATCCCAATGGTCTGAGCCATCTTACTCTTGGAAGGACTACTTGGATGTAAGTATAATCAATGTCAACAAGAAAGCATATGTCATTTACATGTTTTTTACCAATGAGACTGGTATCCTCATTCTTTTCTTCATCGCATTCTTGAAATCATCAAAATATATAGTCAGTTGATCATCAAAACTATCTCCCATTTGTGCAATAAAATCATTTATCTGATCAACAATTGTTTTATTCTGACTCTAGTTGAGTTTACCAAATGAAGGGAATTCCTTCATCACACAAAAGAACATACAAACTAATACGGACCAAAATTTTCATTGTGCCCCCTTGGATTTTCTAATAGCTCCAAAATTTTCATTAATCTATTGCAACATGAGCTCTGCAAGATCATACGTGTGGTCTTTCTTTACAAACTTATATGCCACATCCACTGTTATGTAGGGTACACTATTCAACATGCTAGATTGATAAAACTTATGTGATATGATCCTCACAAAAAAATCTAGAAGGGGTTCAATAATGATGTCAAATGGTCAAGCCTCTGTTATTCCATTTTGCTCCTATGTTTTTCTCAATGTTTTCCCTCTTGTCACTTCTGAGTGTCTTGGGCTGATCTACGGTTGGAAAACCTGTGACTCTAGGAACCATTTTCTTAGTAATCTTGATTGGTCCTTGCTCTAGCTAGAATGATCCATCATGAATTCTACTGAGCACTATACGTATCCACTCAATTTTGAATACGATTGGAAAAACTAGGGCTTTGGTTAAACCCTTCTTCTCTGCAATTGAAAACTCATATTTTCATATGTCATTGTCACAAAGTTTATCATAGGCATTGAAGATTTCTAGGTCTCGTGTGGCTCCAATCTTACAGTTGTAACATTTATGCATGTCTTGGACCATAACAACTTTGTTAGGGATGGCTGATAGGGCACCTGCAGGATCATTTTTGTATGCTACCTCTAGTATGGGCCTAAACTTAGGTTGTTCAACCTCATTGCTGACAAGCTGAATCTCATGGCTTTCCTTCCTTAGGGTTGACTTTGAACCAGATGACATTTTTAATCGAACTAGGGTTTGATGTTTAAAGTAAACTTCACAAACTGTACAACTCGACACCTAAAGGAAATACCTAGTTAAATGCTTGAGATCACTTGGGTTGATGTTGAATTACTGCAAATCACTAGTTGAATGCTTGAAAATTTCTCAATCATGCTCCTGGTAATCACTCTTCATTTGAATGGCTTAAAATAAATTGATTTTCACCTTTAAGTGGCTCAAAAACCTTGCATTCAATGCATTCTTGTACCTTCACCTATCACTCAACTTCCAAAGATTTTCAACTCGACATCCACTCCATTTCACTTGGTAGCCATTCTTACTTGGCATCTACTAACTTTGTTGATAACTTGACAACCACTTCAATTTTTACTTGGCTTCCACTAAACTTCTTAACTCGGCTTCAAAGCAGTTTTACTCGGCAACATCTTTTAAATTTTATCTTGGCATCTTATCTCATGCAAATTTATACTTTGCAGTGCTTCTTCACTATTTAGGGCTAATGTATGATACTTCCTTATATGTATCAACCCCATATGCTCATCTTGTGATTAGTTGGATGAGATATGATCACTTGACCTCTTGGGTGAAGTGACCCTTTCATTGGATGTTCTTGGTTCATCTTTTTTTCACCATGTCTTCTTCATGTCTGTTCTGATGTGTTCCACATCAGCCTTTTCTTTGCCCTTATTTACTTCAGTCTTGGGTACATTGGCCTTTGTTGGAAAATTTCTACTGACATGTCCAGTTTTCAAGCAACTGAAGCAAGTATTTTGGTTCAACCATCTTTTATAGTTCCCTTTGAAGTGTGTCCTTATGCAGTTCTGGGGTATATGTCCATACTCTTGACAATAGTGATAGCTTTGCCTTGTATTGTAATCCCAATTGTAATGGTGTACAAAGTTGTCCCTTCTTACATGTTGATTTGGTGTCTGCATAGGCTTTGATCTACATTCAATGGCTCTATGTCAATACTTCTTGCAATTATGGCAGTGTCCATCAAATCTTTGCGTCCTTGTGACTTTAGACCTGCAGTCTTGTGTCATATGACCTTGCATGTTGCACTTGTGACAATAACCCCTGCTTTTTGGGTGTGTTTGGCTGATTGATCCTTCTACTCCTGCAAACATTAGCAATATGCCCCTTTTTATTATACTAATGATAAGTGGGTTTAGAATCCTTACCTTTGTCACTTATTTTCTCAGCACTCTTTGATGATTCACCAACTTCAGTGCTGATGTATCCAAGTCTTGATGTATCATGGGTTGATCTTGGGGATTTTAGTAACTGTTCAAAGTACTTGATAGCTTCACTTGACTTGTTGAGATTCTTTGTTGCTTATTTTTCTCTCTCCAATTCATTCTACAGTTGTTCATTTTGCATCCTCAAAGTAGAGATCTCAATATCTTTCATATTGAGTTCATGATGAAGGTTCATCAGTTGGGCAAGTGTATCCATCTACATGTTTGAGATCCTTGTTAGTTTAGTAGACTTTTCTTCAAGATTGTTTGCAAGATTTCTTTTGTCATCTTCAAGCATGACTCTATCCTCAACTACTTTTTCCTTTTTCTTAGTGATTTCACATAGCATCATGGCCTGTGATTCATGTTCCATCTTGAGAGATCTTATCTCTTCTACTTGAACTCTATTTTTCTCCATCAGTTTTGCTATTACTGCATCAAATTCTTTGGAATATCCTTTGGAAAATACCTATGTATTGTCAATCTCCTTGTAGTGAATATCATTTTCAGCTATAGCTATTTCCTTCCTTCTTTTTAAGGATTTTCTTAATTCCTCTCTAGCTTCCTCTACCTTGTGTAGAGTGAGATGCACATCTATCACCTGGTTCTCAATGATCTTCCCAAGTTTGAAGACTTCCATCTTTAGATCTTTTCCTCCAAGTTGTTAGGCTTCCTTTTTAGAGAAATTTGCTCTGATACCAACTATTGGAATGTCTTAATGGGAAGAATGCTTCTGAGAGGGGGGGTGAATCAGAAGTACTGGTCTTTTTATGTATTTTAAATTCTTAATAACATATAACTAAAATTAACATGTATGCATATAAACATCAAACAATCATGAGAAGCAAACATGCATCACCACATAACACTTGAGATTTTGATGACCCAAAAACCCTCTAGGAATAAGAACGTAAAACTGGGGTGGGGATGATACCTA
This sequence comes from Cupressus sempervirens, assembly GCA_028749045.1. Lineage (NCBI taxonomy): Eukaryota > Viridiplantae > Streptophyta > Pinopsida > Cupressales > Cupressaceae > Cupressus > Cupressus sempervirens. The sequence goes on from CM053793.1 coordinate 63,444,334, forward strand.
CAAAATTATCGCAGTAATTGATTTCAACCACTTCTGATGGTTTGCCCTGTTAAAGGCTACAACACACTGTTAAATGTAACCCTGTTAAAGGATTTCTACACCTTGGTGTTTGGAGTGTGCCTCGTTAGAGGACTTAAGAACATTTAACTTAAAATTCCACCCTGTTAAAGGATTTACATAGAGCAGTTAAGCCCACCTAACTCAATAGGATTTCCAAACTCCTAATACAATTGTGAGAGAGTATTAGAGTAATACACTTAATCTAATGCAATCTCTGATGTTGATCTCAAGTACTTGATTTTCTCTTCTATCACTGATCTCTACTAGATCTGATTTGCTAATTGTGTTTCTTGTTTTGTTCTGATCAACTAGATGTGTAAATGTCATCCTTTCCACTAAATCTTTGACACCAATGTTCTGCAATGACCTTAATGATAAGCTATGCTTTTCCTTCTTCTCACAACTCCTTTTTCTCTCTTGTTCAATGGCATCAAGACTCTCTTATAAAGATTAGTGGTTCGTTATGCATCCTTGATTCAAATGTTCCTGCTCAAACCCTTGAAATTCACCTATTGGTTGCATGCAGTCTCCAATTTTATGATTGGCTGCACGAGGATTGCATAGGTGGTTGTGAGGATTTGATCTTATCCTTTTATCCTATCATGAGTCATGCATAATTTTTTTACATCTTGGCTTGCAATTGCACAAACTTTTATGATAATCCTGCATTGCTCAGCACATGAAGTAATACTGATGCTCGGCACCATCTATTCTGGATTGCTTAGCATCCACTGTGTTTCCTAGTTACTCGACTCCTATAGAATTTTTGTGTTACTCAGAACCTATAGAATTCCTGTGTTACTCGGCACCTAATGAATTCTTGTGTTACTCAACACCTATTAGAATTTTACTTTGCTTGACACATATTGTCTTCTGATCTACTTGGCACTATCTATAATTCAACATGTGTTAGAGTTCTGGCTCAGCTTCCATTGTATACTCGGCATGTATAGTGAAGATGGTTAAGTGTGTTGACACTCATTTGTCAATCTTACTTATTTGATCAACACTACATATTTGAATGACTTGGTAGACCTCTAAATTGGGAGATCTACAATCCTAATTAGAGTGTCTCCCCTTTCCCCCTAAATAGTGATGAAAAAGGAGCTCTAGGGGAATCATACATTATACAAGTCTATGATTGGTAAATTATGATATGTAGTACATAGCAGACCTAATATTACATTATCTATAGGGATAGTTGCAATATTCTTTTCTAATCCCAAAGAGAATCACTTGATGGTAGTAAAGAGAATTATGAGATATCTGAAAGGAACATAGGAGTATGGTCTATACTACAAGAAAAATGAGAAATTTGAATTAAGAGCCTATACTAATGTTGATTGGGATGGAAATATTGATGATACAAAGAGCACTAGTGGAGGAGCATTTTTCTTAGGCAAAAGGCTGGTTACATGGACTAGCAAGAAAGAAAACTACATTTCTCAATCTACTGTTGAAGTTGAATATGTTGTTGTTGTAGTAAATTGTACATACATCGTATGAATCAAATAGCTACTCAAAGGTATGAAGGAGGAAATCATTGAACCTATGATACTTTATTCTGACTATACAAGTGTTAAAAATATATCAAACAATCATGTGATGCATACAAAGACTAAGCACATTGCACTTAAGTATCATTACTTGAGAAAATTAGTTCAAGATAAAGAGGTGAAGATGGAATATGTCAACACCAAAGAACAAATTATTGATATCTTCACAAAAACATTATCTAAGGATGCTCATGAGTATCTAAGAGGTAAACTAGGGGTGATACCCCTATCAAAGGCTATCTAAGAAGCATGAGGAGTTCCCTGCATCAAATAAGTTGATTGACATATGTTACACATTGATGCAGTGGATCTTACTTTAGGAGCTGCCTAAACTAATCAAAGAGATGGAGCTATAAATTAGTCACAAGCAAGGTGGGAAAAGGAGAAACTAAAAAATATTCATACCTACATATGAAGATGACTTTAGCATTGTTATCAAAGAGGGAGAAATAGATTGGTTGTCAAAAACTACAAAGGGAGATATCTAGATATAGAAGATATATAATTATGGAATATCTACTGAGAGGGAGAAAGTGTACAAGTGTACCTGTTGATTACATCTACCTAGCAAGAGGGAGATAATGTCAGATATAGAAGATATGAAATTATGGAATATCTACTCAGAGGGAGAAAGTGTACAAGTGTACCTGCTAATTAAATATATCTAGTAAGAGGGAGATAATGTTGAGGGAGATATAAGAAGTGATCAAGAGGGATTCATAAGGAGAGTCAATTGTCTATTAATTAGAATAGAATTTTTGTAACCTATTTAGAAGATGAAATTTGTTGATAAAGGGAGAGATTTCAACACAAGGAATATTTTATTTATGGTATTTTATTGGTCTTGTTGATTAAGTGGTCGGTTTCATTTTCCATCAATGCCAAAGAGGGAGATTGTTAAAAATAGATTGATACAAGTATCATAAATGTGTTTCAATCATTGTTTTGTCATTGATGTCAAATTTGCTACTTGCTAGTAAGACAATCGCTTATATGATTTAAATACTATCATTCATTTGATTAATGAAGAGGATTTGATCAAATGAGGTAACAATATCACCTAGAGGAAAGGTTAAGTTATGAAATGAAAAGAAGTACAAGAATCAATTAAGATAGTGATATTATAGTGCATTGATAATTTACTTAAAGTTGCAAAGGTTTGTTACACTGAGTAAGTTTGAAGAACAAGTTAAATAAAGTTTATCTGCCAAGCTTGATCAAGTGGACAATAGGTGCCAAGCAAATTTAGTACAAGTTGAGCAAAAAATTAGTTGGAGCTTAGCAAAGTCAATTTTACTATAAGCTAAGTGAGACAATGTAAGCTGAGTAAAGTTTAGTTGATACCAAGCACTAGTAAACTTTAGTTCATGCTGAGTGTTTTGACGGTGGATGCTGAGCAACACAGTATGTTTCGAGCATCAAAAGTTAGTTAATGTTGAGTGTCAGCATTATGAGAAAGATCAAGAATTTGATGAATCTAAGCTAACAAATTTGATTTCTTGGATTGTGTGAACCATGTGGAAGATAAGATTGATGAGCTGGTGGCATAGAATTCAAGATAAACCATTTTGAGGTGAATTCAAAGAGGATTGAAGGAGAAGTTTCTAGAAGGGAATGAAATAAAACAAGGGGTAGATTCATTGAATCCTATCTAATCTAACCTAACCCTAACTGAATGATGGAGGATGAATAGAAAAATATCTTAATTCTCTATTTATAGAGATGGTTGGTTAGAAGCAAGAGTTGATGTGTGAGAACCTAAGGAAGATAAGGAGTCTAGGTTATTTTCTTTATTCAGTGACTTGAGAGAAGAGACTACATTGGAAAACAAAGAAAGAAGGCTCTAGTGTATAGATGCTTGAAGGGTGAATAAGCTATCATAGCTGAATAATGTGAAATCCAAGTAGAATGGAGGACTCAAATAGAGATCTATAATATGCAAATGAATTTGTAAGTTGTTATCAGATCAAGCCTTACTAGTACTCTCTCATCATTGTATTAGTCTAAGGTAAATCCTTTGGATTAAGGTTGACTTAGCAATCATTTGTAAATCCTTTAGCTAGGTGACATTCTAAGTGAAATATCTAAAGTCATCTAACAAGGCTCACTCCTAACAGGGTGATTGAAATCCTTTAACTGGGTCACATTTAATAGTATGCATTATAACCTTTAATAGGCTTGGCCATTCAAAGGGCATCACTTCAGAAGAGAGAATGAGTAGCATGTTACTAGTGGTTTTTTCCAAATTGGGTTTCCATGTTAAATCATTATATCAAATTTTTTATTGAATTCATTATGTTTCATGTTTACATTTTTGCAAATTGATTTGACAGTAATCTACAAGTTTAAGTGATTGCATAATCTAATGGATGCATGCATGATAAAAAAAATTTATGGATATGGGTTCACTAAGCCATAAAAAGTTTTATTTGTGCATCTAGACCTTGAATAACTAATTCACCCCTCTTCTCAATTATTCTAAAGAATTCCAACAATTGGATTGTATAGAAGAAGCATATCAATATACCTTAAAATCTGAGGAGATCTTGACAAAGAAGCATGAACATAGAGAAAGAGGTAGAGGAGGAAGATTTCAAAGAGGTAGAGGTAGATCTTATGGATAAAATACCATATTTGAAAAATAAGAGAAAAATAGAGAAGAAAGGTGATGGGAAAGACAAGACTAAGTGGAAAGGTGGTAATTTCTACCAAGGAATATGTAGTTCTTACGAAGTTAATTATGGAAGAGGAGGATTTTATGGTAAATGTTTTAAATATGGTGAAGAAGTACATAGATCCTTTGAGTATAAAAATTCTAGGAAGAAGAATGAAGGTAGTAGTAGAAATGTTGTAGTTTAAGAAGAATCTAGGAGTCCACCGAATGGACCTTAGAAAGGTGAAAACTTGATGGTAAGGAGATATTTGTGCAATGAGAAAGCTAATGGTGAACCCCTCATGAGGATAAGTCTTTTCAAAACTAGATGGAAGATTTCTGAAAAATGTTATAAGGTGTTCATTAATAGTGTTAGTTTAGAGAATCTATCATTAGAGGAGCTGGTTAATAAGTTCTAGTTGCAAAGGATGAGACACCCTAAACCCTATAAAGTTTATCGAATCAAGGATAACCATTAGTTACTGGTAAGTGAACAATGTTAGATTGTGGTGACAGATCAGGGAAGTATTGTACATACTCCATAATTATAACTCTAAAGTGGTAAAAATAATTTTATAAAAGGACTTTGAGTTAGGGATTGTTTCAATATAGTGATGCAAAAATTGGTTCTTGTAGTGGTATTGAGCTGTAAGGGATTACAGATTGTAATCAAGATGTAATCATTAGATCATAATAATATTGGATTTTTTGTTTGGTGGACATAGCCCAAGGATTGGGTGAACTACATTAAATCTTGGTGTCTATGTGATCTATTATTTTTTGATATTTTTTATATTTGCATGTAATTGTTATTTATTTCATGGTTTAATCCTATGAAGTTGTATCAAAGTGAGATTTTTTTTTAGTTATCCCCTATAGAAAAGTCTCACATTTGAGTGGGAGTCTCATAGTTGAGTGGGAGTCTCAAAGTTGACTGGGAGAGATGGAAAATAAGGGTAAGCTAAGGATTGACAAATTTAATAGGCAAAACTTTCAATTATGGAAGATGCAAATGGAAGACCATTTTTATTAGAAGGATTTATGGAAGTCATTTGAAGCAAAACAAAGAATCAAGGATCTATGTCAAATGAAAATTGAGATCTTTTGGATAGAAAGGCACTTGGAAGCATTTGATTATGCCTGACACCATCAATAGCATTTAATATTATAAAAGCGAAGACAATAGAAGAGTTGATACAAACCCTAGCAAAATTGTGTGAAAAACCCTCCACTTCAAACAAGGTATTTCTCATGAAGCATTTATTTAATATGAAAATGAAAGAAGGTGAATCTATTGTAGATCATTTAAATGAGTTTAACACTGTTACTAGTCAATTGTCTTCTGTGGGTATCAATTTTGATGAAGAAATTAGGGTTCTCTTGATTTTGTGTTCTTTGCCTAAAATCTAGAATGGCTTGGTAATGGTTGTGAGTAATTTTGTTCCTAGATCTAGTACCCTAAAATATGATGATGTGATCGATTTTATTTTGAGTGAGGGAACTTGTAGGAAATGTTGGATACAATTGTTCAAATTGTGTGTTGTCTTTGATGTCACACAAATATCACATCAGTCATCAAACAGTGTCTACCAAGCTCAAAAGGTTAGCTAGACAAAGGATAGTGTCTACCGAGCTCAGAAGGTCAGCTAGACAAAGGATAGTGTCTACCAAGCTCAGAAGGTTAGCTAGACAAAGAACAGAGTCTACCGAGCTCAAAAAAAATCAGCAAAGAAAAGGATAGTGACTACCGATCTCAGAAGGTCAACAAAGCAAAGAACTAGTTCTTATCGAGTTCACTCAGTCATCAAAGGTAATGTGAAAGAAGCAGTTCTTACCGAGCTCACTCTGTCACCAAAGGTAATTTTCTAGAAGTAATTCTTACCGAGCTTTCAAGGTAATCAAAGAAATTTAGTTCTTACTGACTAAACTCAGCAACCAAAGGACTTTAAGGATATTGCAATGTTAACCGAGTCAAGATGGTTAACTCAAGAAATTTTTGGAAGCAGTATTTATCGAGCAAGGTCAGCCAGTAAAAGATTTTATTATTTTATGAAATAATGTTTATTTGTTTGAAGTAATATCTGTAGCTGACTAATGTATGGTTTATTGGTAAATGTAACATGTGAATAAGCTGACCTAATAATCTGAATGGTATAAGTAAGAGGTCAAGTTGAAAATTCTAAGTGTGTGAAAAAAAAAGGTGTGGAATTAATGAGATATGAGGACTGATTATTGTGAAAGTGAATTTGAAGGATGATCAGAGATTATTAAGGAGCAGCAAAGCCATATTTGATCAAGAAGGATCTAATGATGCTGAACAGAGACCTGTAATAAGCAAATTTAGTTGCATCTTATTCAGGTCAATACATTGTTGCTTTCTAACCATTGTAGTAGTGATTTCAAATCTCTTAACAAAGTTGGTTTACCATCCATTTTGTAAATCCTCTAACAAGGTGATAGTTCAATTGAATTGTTCTAAGGACCTCTAGCAAGGCCACTCCTAATAGGGTGATTAAATCCTCTAACAGGGTCGCACCTAATAGTGTGTATTGTAACCTTTAACAGGGTTGGTTCCTAACAAGGCTCACTTCAGAAGAGTAAAAAATTGGTGACTAGTTACTTGGTGGTTTTTTCCATATTGGGTTTCCACGTTAAATTCGGTGTCTCTTGTGTTCACTTTTTTTCAGTTACATGCATGAATGCTTGAAGATAAGTAATAATTTAATTTACCATGTTAGAGCATTTGTTTACTGAGTATTAATAGTAACTAGATCTTTAAGACATCTAAGGGATCTGTGGATTAATTTTTGTTAGTAACTGATTCACCCCCCTCTCAGTTACTCTATCTTTAATCCCAACAATTGGTATCAGAGCTATTGGTGCTTGCAAGAAAAGATTTCAAGGATCTAAGATAAAGATCTGGATGTCTTACAAAAGAGAAATTCCAAGACTTAACAGGGACAACTTCTCAACATGGCAAGGATTGATGAGGCTTCATCTAGCTTCTATTGGTGATACAGGGCTAAAGTACCTTGATGAAAAATATGAAGAACCTTCTGGTACATTATATGTCAATGATATTGCTGAAAAGAAGACTCACAATAACATGATGATAGATATAGCATTTGCTCTGAGTTATGAAGAATTTGATGACATTAAGGATTGCAAAACTACCTTTGAAATATGGAACAAGCTGAAAGAAATCTATGGAGGAGATGATAATGTGAGAAGAGCCAAAGCAAAAAGTTTGAGAGGGCAATTTGATCAAATGAGGATGGGAGAGGATGAAAACATTGCAAAGTATGTTGAAAGAGTTAAAACATGTGTTAGTGCAATCAAAGCATCTGGAGGGGATATCAGTGAGGAGATAGTTATAAGTAAAGTTTTTAGAACTCTACTTCACATTTATGCAATCAGAGTCTCTGCAATTCAAGAAAGAAGATGTGAGGCAAATCATAAAATAAATTTAGAGGCCATAGTTGAAAGATTGACTGCATTTGAGCTAGACAACTATGACAATTATGTTCCAGCTGCCAAAAATTTTGAATCAGCATTTGAAGCCAAGCTTTCACTCAAATAAAAAGGGAAAAAGATGAAGGATCCACAATCAGACAGTGACCAAGAATTAGAAAAAAGTTCAGATAGTGATCTTGAAGTGGTTGAAGCTCCACTGGCAAGAAAATATTCAAGAGGCAAAGGGAAATACAAATGTAAGGTTCCTCTAATCTGTTTCTCTTGTGAAGAAATTGGACATATTGCTACTAGGTGCCCAAATAAGCAGAACAAAGATTAGAAGAAAGGTCACAAGTACAATAGCAAGAAAGATTTCAAATCATTCAAGGATAAAGGTAAGAAAACATGTTTTATGGCTAAAGATTCTAATGATTCTAATGATGATGATGAAGATGAAATTATCTACATTGTTGTAAAAGATGAGTCTAATAATGATGAGGAAATAGCACTCATTTCACATATGAGCAGAAATGATACATGGATCATAGATAGTGGTTGTTCTCATCACATAACTGGTGATAAAACTAAGTTTGAATTCTTTGAAGGCTATGATGGTGGCAGTGTAAGATTTGGTAACAATGAACCTTGTTGTATAAGAGGAAAAGGAAGAATCTCACTAACCAAGGAACTTGTATGTGATAATGCATATTGGGTAGAAGGACTAAAGCATCATCTGTTGAGTGTGGCATAGCTACTTAATAATGGATTCAAAGTAGAATTTATGCATGAAAAAGCAAGATTGTTGGATGGCAAAGGAAAGATGATTGGATTAGGCACTCAAACTAAAGGTAACTTATTTTATCTTGAACTTGGTGAATGTTCATGTTTCATTGCTCAAATTGAAGAAAGTTGGTTATGGAATAGGAGGTTATGTCATGTAAACTTTGACAACTTAATAAAAATCAGTAAATTCAGGAAAGTAAGAGGTGTCCCTAACATAAAGAAACTTGAGGTTGGTCTATGCAAGAATTGTCAAATTGGTAAAATGGGAAAGACTAGTTTTAAGAGAAAGAACTATTAGACTGAAGAAGTTCTAAAAATTGTGCATACTGATTTGTGTGGACCTATTTGCATTGAAAGTTATACGGGTGAAAAAAATTTCATTCTGTTTGTTGATGATTATTCAAGAATGATGACTGTCATGTACCTAAGAGAGAAATCAGAAGCATTTGAAAAGTTCAAATGGTATTTTTCCATAGTAGAAAAAGAAACAGGCAAAAGACTAAAATACTTAAGGTCTAACAGAGGTGGTGAATTCATTTCACATGAGTTCAATAACTTTTTCATTGAAAGGGGAATCAAAAGACAGGTTTCAACACCTGGAACTCCTGAACAAAATGGAATAGCAGAAAGAAGGAATAGATCTATAATGGATTGTGTAAGAACCTTAATGATTGAGAAAGGCATTGCTATCAAATACTGGAAGGAAGCTATCAGCACCACAGTTCATACCTTGAACTAAGTACAGCTAAAAAAGGACTCATTCAAAACACCCTATGAATTGTGGTATGGCTACAAACCCAATGTAAGTTATCTAAAAGTATTTGGAAGAAAATGTTACATTTTGAAAGAATCTAGAAAAGGTAAATTTGATGTAAAAAGTGATGAAGGAATATTTTTGGGATACTCTTGCAAAAGAAAAGCATATAGATGTTTGAACTTATCTACTCACAAAGTTATAGAAAGTGCACATGTGAAAGTTGATGAGTTTGCAGAAAGAACAGAAGAAGAAAGCAAAAAGGAACCTGAAGACTATAGAAGATTTGTTTACATCAAACTTGATATAATGCCAAGTATACCTATTAATCATGAATCCTCAACTCTAGAGTCTTCATTAACCGAGTCACAAGAAGTTCAAACTAAGTCGGCATCTACTAAGCTACAAGAACTCGAGTTGCAAGCAAAAGCTACTGAGTTAGCATCTACCGAGCTCGAGCAACTAGAATCAGAACCAAAAGTTGAGACACAAAAGGATAAAAATGCAAGTCATTCAAAAGGAAAGGAGCCTATGTTAGCCAAGTATGTCAGAAAGCATCATGCACTAGATCATATCATTGGTGATAAATTAGAAGGAACAATGAGAAGAAGTAAGTTGAAAGGCACTTGTTTACTTGCTGATTTTGAACCTAGAAATGTCAAAGATGCACTAGACAATTAGAGTTGGATTGAGGCTATGAATGAAGAAATAGAACAGGTAGAGAAAAACAAAACATGGACTCTTGTACCTAGACCCAAAGACAAGAATGTGATTGGAACAAAGTGGGTATTCAGAAACAAACTAAATGAAGATGGTAAGGTATCAACAAACAAAGCTAGACTAGTATGCAAAGGATATTCACAAGAAGAAGGTGTAGACTATGGAGAAACTTTTGCTCTTGTTGCAAGATTGGAAGGTGTTAGAACCTTACTTGCATATGCTACATTCAAAAGATACAAAGTTTATCATATGGATGTCAAGTCAACATTTTTCAATGGCATATTGGATGAAGAGGTTTACATTGAATAGCCTAAAGGTTTTGTTGATCTAGACAAGAAGGACATGGTCTATAAATTGCATAAAGCATTATATGGTCTGAAACAAGCCCCTAGAGCATGGTATGAAAGATTGCATAACTATCTTATTCTGATTGGTTTTCAAAGAACTAATGACAACAACAGTTTGTACATAAAGAAAGGACCAGATAATAAGATTGTTTTGGCAAAAATATTTGTAGATGATACTTTTTTCATAGGAAATGATGATCTTTGCAAAGAATTTTCAAAACAAATGAACAAGGAATTTGAAATGTCAATGTTTGGTGAAATCAAATTCTTTTTTGATTTTCAAATTCAACAGAATAAGAATGGCATCTACATCAATCAATCTAAATAGATCAAGGAGATAATGAAAAAGTTTGGTATGGAAGATTGCAAACTAGTTGGGACTCCTATGTGTACTGGATTAAAAATTACCAAGGATGATGAATCAAAGGAAGTGGATCATACATTGTATAGATCTATGATTGGAAAGTTTCAATATGTAATGCACACAAGACTAGACATTGCCCTTGTAGTAGGAATTGTAGCAAGATTCTCAGCAAAACCAAAATAAAATCACATGGATCATGAGATACTTAAAAGGAACTAAAGAATATGGATTATGGTATAAACTTGGAGGAAATATAGATTTAAAGGTGTTCACTGATGCAGATTGGGCAAGAGATATTGATGACAGAAAGAGCACAAGTGGAGAAGCTTTCTTTCTTGGAAAAAAAAATTTTTCTTGGACGAGCTAAAAGTAGAATTATACATCTCAATCCACAGTAAAGGCTGAATATATTGCAGCAGCAATAAATTGCTCAAACATTGTGTGGTTTAAACAATTATTGGAAGGTATGAAGCAAGAAATCAAAGAACCTCTTGTTATGTTTTGTGATAACACAAGTGAAATTAACATCTCCAAGAATCCAGTGATGCATTCAAAAACCAAGCATATTGCCATAAAGTATCACTTCGTTAGAGAATTGGTTCAAGAAAAGGAAATAAGATTGGAATATGTCCATATAAAGGAACAAATTGCTAACATATTCACAAAGCCTTTACCTAAGGATGCATTTTTGTATCTAAGATATAAGTTAGGGGTCATTCCCCTATTTGAAGCTCACTAAAATATAGTTTTAGTGATGCATCAACAGGAACAGAATTAAAGATCTATCAGTTGATGTAGCAAACAAATAAAGACATTGCATATGAATCAGTACATCAGGTTCAATACTATTTAGTTGATTTGAGTTATCTTTAGCATGTGTTTTCAAAGAGGGAGAATATACTGTCATATCTTTCTAAAATTTGCAAATAATAAGAGTTTGTGTAAGAGGGAGAGATTATTATGAAAGAGGGAGTTTTGTATTCTGTCATTAAAAGACTTATTTTCAAATTTCATCCTGCTATGACATGTTGTGTTTCCATCAATGCCAAAGAGAGAGATTTTTGGATACAAGTTTTCAAATTGTGTGTTGTCTTTGATGTCACACAAATGTCATATCAGTCACCAGACAGTGTCTACCAAGCTCAGAAGGTCAGCTAGACAAAAGATAGTGTCTACCGAGCTCAGAAGGTTAGCTAGACAAAGGATAGTGTCTACCAAGCTTAGAAGGTCAGCTAGACAAAGGATAGAGTCTACTGAGCTTAGAAGATCAGCAAGGCAAAGGATAGTGACTACCGAGCTCAAAAGGTTAGCAAAGCAAAGAATCAGTTCTTACCGAGTTCACTCGATCATCAAAGGTAATGTGGAAGAAACAGTTCTTACCGAGCTCACTCGGTCATCAAAGGTAATTTGGCAAAAGTAGTTCTTACTGAGCTTTCAAGGTAACCAAAGAAATTCAATTCTTACCGAGTAACCTTGGCAGCCAAAGGACTTTAAGGATATTGCAATGTTAACAAAGTCAAGATGGTTAACTCAAAAAATTTCTGGAAGCAATATTTACCGAGCAAGGTCGGCCAGTAAAGGATTTCATTATTTTATGAAATAACATTTATTTGTTTAGAGTAATATATGTAGCCAACTGATGTATGGTTTATTGGTAAATGTAACATGTGAATGAGCCGACCTGATAATTTGAATGGTATAAGTAAGAGGTCAAGTTGTGAATTCTAAGTGTGTGAAAAAAAAAAGTTTAGAATTAATGAGATATGAGGACTGATTATTGTGGAAGCAAATTTGAAGGATGATCAAAGATTATTGAGGAGCAGTAGAGCCATATTTGATCAAGGAGGATCTAATAATGTTGAACAAAGACCTGTAATCAGCAAATTTATTACATCTTGTTCAAGTCAATTCATTGTTGCTTTCTAACTATTGTAGTAGTGATTTCAAATCTCTTAACAAAGTTGGTTTACCAGCCATTTTATAAATCCTCTAACAAGGTGATAGTTCAATTGAATTGTTCTAAAGACCTCTAGCAAGGCCACTCCTAACAGGGTGATTAAATCCTCTAGCAGAGTCACACCTAACAGTGTGTATTGTAACATTTAACAAGGTTGGCTCCTAACAGGACTCACTTTAGAAGAGTGAAAAATTGGTGAATAGTTACTTGGTGGTTTTTCCCATATTGGGTTTTCAAGTTAAATCTAGTGTCTCTTGTGTTCACTTTGTTTTCAGTTACATGCATGAATACTTGAAGATAAGTAATAATTTAAGTTACCATGTTACAACATTTGTTTACCAAGTATCAGCAGTAACTAGATCTTTAAGACATCTAAAGGATCTGTGAATTAATTTTTGTTAGTAACTGATTCACCCCCCTCTCAGTTACTCTACCTTTAATCTCAACAGGAAAACCTTAGGTGAATCTACATCAGGAAGTATTTTGAATGCACAAAGTCAAGGTAAAATGACTAAAAGAGGAAGTAATTCCATAAATCATGGGAAATCAAGAGGAAAGTCAAAGGGGAGGAGGTCTCAATCGAGAGGACCAAATGACTATTGGTACTGTGGGAAACCAGGGCATAAAAATAAAGATTGTTGGACTTGAAAGAATAATGAAGGAGATAAACCAGATGGAGACAAGTAGGCAAATGTGGTAAGTAACAAATTTGAAGAGGATGCTTTGCTTCTATCTTTAGAAAGTGTTGATGATTCATGGGTTTTAGATTCTAGTGCTTCATTTCATGCTACACCTCATAGAGGTTATTTCATTAATTATGTCCAAGGGGATTTTAGACTTGTTTATTTGGAGGATAATGAACCCTGTTAGATTGGTTGAAAGGGAAAAGTTAAGATTAAGTTGCAAAATGGGAATATTTGGCTACTACATGAGGTAAGACATGTTCCAAGGCTGAGTAGGAATTTAATTTTAGTAGGTAACTCGGTGATGAGGGTTGTGTAGTTAATTTTAATGATAAAAATTAGAAGGTTTCAAAAGGTTCCCTTGTAGTAGCAAAAGGTGTGAAAGTAGGCACCTTATATATTTGTACAGATCATACTATTCCTTCTACTTTAATTGTTTTAGAGAAAAATAAATGTTCAAGAACAGTTACTATAGTAGAACAAGGAGAACAAATAGCCACTGTAGATTCTGATACGACAGACTTGGGCACATGAGTGAGAAAGGTATGAAAGTACTTCATTCAATGAAAGTTTTATTAGGTCTGAAATGTGTTAAGATGGATTTCTATGAAAGTTGTGTGTATGCAAAACAAAAGAGAGTGAGTTTTGTGAAGATTGGGGAGAAAAATAAAAAGGAGAAATTAGAGCTTGTGCATACTAATGTATGAGGATCGGCTTAGGTATCTTCCCTTGGTGGCTCTCATTATTATGTTACAAAAAAGTATGGGTTTATTTCCTTAGACAAAAATCTGATGTATTTCAAACTTTTAAGAAATGGAAATGCTTGGTTGAAAATGAGACTGGTAAGAAATTAAAATGTCTCAGATCTGATAATGGTGTTGAGTATTGTAGTCATTAATTTGAAGATTATTGCTCCACTAATGGTATTCATAGACAGAAAACTATTCCAAGGACTCCACAGGAAAATGGAGTGGTTGAATGCATGAATAAGACTATAATGGAGCATGCAAGGAGCATGAGGTTGCATGTTGGGTTGCCCTTACACATGTGGGTGGAGGCTATCAATACTACTATATATTTGATTAATAGAGGTCTCTCTACTCCTTTGGGTTGTGGCATTCCAGAGGAAGCATGGACTGTTAAGAAGGTGAGTTATTCTTTTCTCAAAACTTTCATTGTGAAGCATTTTCTCATATAGATTCTAAAAATAGAACCAAGCTGGAAGCTAAGTTAAAGAAATGCATATTTATTTGATATGGAATTCATGAATTTGGTAATAGGCTTTGGGATTTTAAAAATCATAAAATTATAAGAAGTAGGGATGTCATATTCAATGAAAAAGTGTTGTACAAAGATTTGTTGCAGCAACATGAGAAGAAAAAAGATGATTATGTAGTGTTGGATCATACTCCAAAAGATGATGTTCTAGCCATTTCTCATGATGTGCAACAATCGCAACAAAAAAATACCACACACACCAGTGAATGTTAAATAGTCAGCAAGACTAATTAGACCTCCAAAAAGATTTTCCGTCTTTTTATTCTATTTTACTTACTGATGTTGGTGAACCTAAATGTTATGATGAATTTGTACAAGTGGATACTAAGATTCAATTGATTCTACAATGAAAGACAAAATGGACTCTTTGTTAAAAATAAGACATGGGATTTATGCAAGTTGCCTACAAGTAAAAGGGATTTATAGAATATGTGGATTTACAGGTTAAAAGAAGAGGATGGAGGTAAGAAAAGATTTAAAGCCAAGTTAGTTGTAAAAAAATTTGTATAGAAAAAGATCATTGATTTTGATGAGATAATTTCTCCTATTGTTAAGATGACTTCTATCTATACTGTTTTAAGTAATTGTGGCTACTAAATATTTGCATTTAAAGAAGCTTGATGTTAAAATACCCTTCCTTCATGGTGATTTGGATGAAGATATATATATGGCTTAGCCATAAGGATTTGAGGTCAAAGGTAAGGAGAACTTAATGTGCAAATTGAAAAAAAGTTTATATGGTTTAAAACAAGCACCCTGAAAATGGTATCTGAAATTTGATAGTTTTATGCATGAGCATGGATATAGTAGGTGTCATTCAAATTATTATGTTTACTTTAAGAGGTTGGATGATGATAGCTACATTATTTTATGTTTATATGTTGATGATTTTCTTGTAGCTAGGTCTAACATGGATTAGATTAAGTGGCTGAAGTGCTAGTTAGCACATGCATTTGCTATGAAGGATTTAGGGGCAGCAAAACAAATCCTTGGTATGAATATTTGTAGAGATAGGAAGAACAAAAAATTAAAGCTATCTCAGGAAAATTATATTGAGAAGGTGTCGCAACATTTCTCTATGAAGAATGCTAAAGTTGTCAACACACCTTTACCTAGTCATTTGAAGTTGACTGAGGAGATGTGTTCCAAGACACAAGAAGAGGATGATAAGATGTCCAAGTTACCCTATGCTTTAGCTATAGGAAGTTTCATGTATGCTATGGTATGTATTAGGCTAGATATTGCACATGCAGTGGGAGTCATTAGCAGGTATATGAGTCATCTAGAAATTGAGCATTGGAATGCAGTTAAATGGATTCTCAAATATCTGAGAGGAACATCTAGTAAGTGTTTACACTTTGGGGGATCTACCACTAATTTATAGGGGTATGTTCACTTAGATTTGGTAGGGGATATTGATACTAGGAAAAGTACTATAGGTTATGTCTTTACTATTGGTGGGGCAGCTATGAGATGGGTTTCTATGTTACAGAAGGTTAATGCTTTATCCACTACAGAGGCAGAGTACGTTGCTGCTATAGAGGCAGTGAAGGAGATGATATGGCTTCAGCTCTTCTTGGAAGAATTGGGACATCCTCAAAAGGATAATTATTTGTTTACAGATAGTCAGAGTGTCATTCATCTTGCAAAGAATTCAGCTCTGCATTCAAATACCAAATACATACAGTTGTAATATCATTTCATATGGTTAGTTTTGGATGATGGATAGTTAAAGTTGGACAAGATACACATAGATAACAATCTAGTAGATATGAATACAAAGGTAGTAACAAGGGAGAAGTTGAACTTCTCTTTATCTTTGGTTGGTCTTCTAGATTGAACATGAATAAAAGAACAGTAGAGTCTAGGGTTGTTTGATCTAGTGGGAGCCTCATGGAGTAGTGGCATAGCTACAAGATTAGTTCTCAATTGGGAGATTGTTGTTTAATGTGGAGTCTAATAAGTCCCCAAGTGGGAGATTGTTAGATTTTGGTGATTGATCAAGGAAGTATTGTACATACTCCATAATTCCTCAGTGGGGTCCAGGGCTGAGCCACATCTTGAGCAAGATTTTGGGGGTGGCAGCCCCAATTCAGCTAGGGCCATTAGGCATCAACTATCCAAGGGTTTAGGGGCAGAGCCTCAAAGAAAAAAATTGGGCCCTATTTTACCAAGATTTTGGGCTGACGTGTAATTATTAATTATAACTCTAAAGTAGTGAAAATACTCGTATAAAAGGGCTTAAGATTAGGGATTATTTCAGTGTGGTGATGTGAAAATTGGTTCCTATGGTGTTATTGAGTTGTAAGGGATTACAAATTGTAATCAATTTATAATCACTGGATCATAATAATAGTGGATTTGTTGTTAAGTGGACATAGCCCAAGGATTGGGTGAACCATGTTAAATCTTAGTGTCTTGTGTTCTTTTCTATGTGATCTATTATTTTCTAATATTGTTTATATTTGCATGTAATTATTATTTCTATTTTTGGTTTAATCCTATCAAAAAATTCCTAGTGAAATTCAAAATTGAGAATTATTATGATGAAGTTCTATGTGATATTATGCCTGTCGATTGTTTCCATATACTTTTGGGTAGACTTTGGGCATATGATAGACAAAAATTTCATGATGGAAGGTTGAATCAATATAATATTTGGGTAAACAGAAAGAGACAAATTTTTTTACCTTTGATAGAGGTGCCTAATAAGAATCATTATTACTATACAAGTTTTTATGGTTAATGGAGATCAATTTGTGAAAGATATGAAGAAAAAAAGTTGGTTTTGTTGTAATTTCTAGTGCATCGAGTAATGATAGTCTTGAATGAGTTCCAACGAAAGTTGAAAATTTTCTTACTGAGTATCAAGAGATTATTTCAAAAAATGCACTTGATGGTTTACCATAAATAAAGAGTAAAAGTCATTATATGGATCTTATTCTTGGAGCTAGTCTATTGAATAAGGCACCTTATAGATTAACACCTACAGATAATGAAGAACTTAACATATAAGTGCAAGAATTGATACATAAAGGTTTGATCATAGAGATTTTGATTCCATGTGTTGTGCATGTTGTATTAGTACATAAGTAAAATAGTGATTGGAGAATGTGTATTGATTCTAGAGATATCAATAAAATAATAGTGAAGTATAGGTTTCCTTTGCCAAGGATAGATGATATAATGGATTATTTGAGTGGAGTAATATATTTTACGAAGATTTATTATAAGAGTGGGTAGCATCAGATCAAAATCAAAGAAGGTCATGAGTGGAAGACTACTTTTAAGGTGTGTTGAATGGTTGATTATGCTTTTTGGTTTGACTAATGCATCAAGTACTTTTCTAAGGTTGATAAATGAAGTCTTGAAGAAATTATTGGTAATTTTATGATTTTTTATTTGGATGATATTATGATATTTAGTAAGACTAAGGGATGACATCTTCAGCATATTAGGCAAGTGTTATAGAGATTAAAATAGGAGAAGTTGTTTATTAACTTGAAGAAGTGTTCATTCATGAAGGAGGAGATTGTAAATTTAGAATTTGTAATTTTAGATGATGGTTTGAGGATGGATCTTGAGAAGGTTTAAATAATTTTTAAATGGCTTACACCTAAGAGTGTGGGTGAGGTAAGATCATTTCATAGTTTAGCTAGTTTCTACATAAAGTTCATCAAGAATTTTAGTTTGATTTGTAATGTTATGAATGAGATAGTGAGAGGGTATAAAAAAAGGATTTCAAGTGGACACATGGTGTTGATAAGAGTTTTGATACTTTGAAATATAAGGTTGTTGAATTGCCTATACTGGCTTTACTTAATTTCAATAAAGTATTTCAAGTTTAATGTGATGTAGGTGGTAGTGCAATTAGAGTTGTGTTGAGTTTAGGATGATAAACATGTTGCTTTCTTTAGTGAGAAGTTGAATGATGATAAAGGAAGTATTACGTGTATAATCAAGAGTTTTATGCTATTGCTCAAGCTTTGAAGAAGTGGATACATTATTTGATTTTTAAAGAGTTCATGTTTAATACTAATCACAAGGCTTTACAATATTTGGGAAGTCAAGATAAGTTGAATCAGAGACATATGAAGTGTGTTGAGTACTTTCTAAATTTGAATATGTTTTATTAAGCATAAGAGTGGAATATCTAACCGAGTTGCAAATGCATTGAGTAGAAGAAGATCTTTGTGTTGGAATATTTGGAATAACTGAGAGGGGGGTTGAATCAGTTATCCCTAGGTCCAAATTTACAAATCAAACACTTTAAACTTCAACAAACTTAACACAATAACTCATTGTTTAAAACTATTCAGTATAATCTAGCTTATTCATTCCATTTAGCTCTTTATTCTATATTTGCCAACTTGCAAAAAACTTATCACTGTTAACAAAAAACTTAAACTTTATAAATAGTAAGTAGCACAAACACATAACAAACATCACATAATGTTTGACACTAGGAATTAATGTGGAAACTTAATTTGGGAAAAATCACCAGTAACACGCTACTACTTTTCACCCTTCTAAAGTGAGCAAATTGTTAGGAACCAACCCTGTTAAAGGTTACAAAACTCACTAATAGGTGTGACTCTATTAAAGGATTTAATCACTCTATTAGGAGTTACCTTGTTAGAAGACTTAAGAACGTTCTATTAGAATGTCACCTTGATTAAAAGATTTACAAATGACTGTTAGGTCAACCTTATCAAAAAGATTTTACAAGTGCCATAATGGGTAGATAGTAACGATGAAACTTTTATCTGATAACATATAACTCACTTTGAAAATTTAGATCTTTGATCATCTCAACTCAAGTTCATTGATTGGACTCCATCATTCTCATCATCTCAAATCCGCTTGGCAACTCTTCAAGCATTCCTTCACCTTACAAACTTTGCACTTCTACTTGCAAGTTTGTTCACCACTTGTCATCACAAATTTCCAATCTAAAAATCTCATAAAACATAGTAGAAACCTCATTAAATAGGTAGCTTTGATTATTTTCTACTTAATCACAATTGTAGATCTTATGGTTTACTATCAAATCCAAAATATTTAATGAATCTATCCACCTTCTTATTCTTCTTCTCTTCTCAACACTTCTAGAAACATCTCCTCAAATCTTAGCCATTGATCACTCGACTAATCCTTTCCTTGCATTAAATAATATAACTCATCAATACTTATAGTCAACACATTTTTCTTATTCCAATATTTTAACTATGTTGGCCACAAATCTTGATTCTTTCACAAACTATTATTTTATTGTGTCACTCACTCATCACTATGTCTTTCTGCTTGGTCTTCATTGGATCGCACAGTCATTACTATATTGTCTCACTTAGCCATCACTATACAACTCAGTCAATACTATCATTCAAAAATCTTTGTCACTCTGAAAATGTTGTCACTTGGCCAACATAGATACTTGGACAACATTTTTTTGCTCAGAATGCTTAACTTCCTTAAACTTCTACTTCAACTCCTTCATTGATCGTGTAGCACTGATACTCAGTCAAGCTTATCCTTTTGACTTGTTTCAACTATTATCTTTATCCAATTGTCTTCTACACTTGATGTATTGATTTGAACAACACATTAGCTTGTCAAATACTAACTTATCAAGTTCCCATTGTAATGTTATCTCACTTACACATCTCAACTCAACCTTTCACTAGGTCATATCATGATCTCTTCTTTTCAAATATTCTTCATCAATAAATAGATATAACACTTTACATTGTTAGTGAATGTTTCTCTAGTAGGTTTGACATCAATGACAATATAATAATTGTTCCAATTAAGCTCTCAACAATTGTAGCTCCAACAATCTCCCTCTTTGGCATTGATGGAAACACCTTCAAGTTGCCATGAAATCCAAAAACATCAAGTTCATCTTCAAGATCATTTCTTTACATTATTTCATGCCTTTAGACAAATCCTAAAGTGTGATCTTCTATATTAATGTGTATGATATTATGATAATAACATTTGATGCAATGCTACATTTTCTCCTTAGTTAGTAGCATAGAGGGGAATGACCCTTAACTTGTCTCTCAAGTATTCATGTGTTCCCTTAGGTAATTCCTTGGTAAATATGTCATCTATCGATTCTTTTGTGTTCACATATTCAAGCCTCACTTCTTTGTCTTGTACCAACTCTCTCAAGTAACAATACTTGATCTCAATATGTTTTGTCTTAGTATGCATCATAGGATTCTTTGAAATGTTTATAGCACTTGTATTATCACAATAGCTTGCTATAGGATTAATAATCTCTTCCTTTATACCTTTCAACAATTGCTTGATCCAAACAATGTTAGAACAATGTATTGTTGTAGCAACATATTCAACTTATAATGTGGATTGAGAAATGGACTATTTCTTCTTGCTTGTTCATGAAATCAGTCTCTTTCCAATAAAGAAAGTACCTCCTCTACTGCTTTTTCTGTTATCAAAATTTCCAACTCAATATGCATCAATATAAACCTTCAACTCAAATTTATCATTCTTCTTATACTGTAGGCCATGATCTTCTATTCCTTTAAGATATCTCGATATTATTTTCAAAGTCATCATGTAATTTTCTTTAGGATTAGCAGAAAACTTGCAACAAATCCTATTGCTAATGCAATGTCAGATCTGCTATAAACCACATACTATAATTTTCCAATCATTGGCCTATACAATGTTTGATTTGCCTCTTTAGAATAATCATTGTTCAAAATTTTATGTCCAGTATCCATAGGAGTTCCAACTAGTCTTGAGTCTTCCATACTAAAAAAAATTAGTATCTCCTTGATGTATTTTGATTATGCAGTATAGATACCTTTCTTCATCTGATATACTTGCAATCCAACAAAGATTTTAATCTCTCAAAACATAGACATTTCAAACTCTCTCTTCATGTCATCAACAAATGTTTTACACAATTCATCTTTTCCTCCAAATATGATATCTTCCACACAAAAATTAGCTAACAATATCTTGCTCTTAGATTTATTTTTCAAGTACAGATTATTGTTGTCATTTGTTCATGAAAAACCAATTTTCACCAAGAATGCATGCAATCTCTCGTACTGTGCTCTAGGAGCTTGTTTAAAACCATACAAAGCTTTATGCAATTTTCCTACCATGTTTTACTTGCTAGGCTTAACAAAAGCTTCATGTTGCTCAACATAGACTTCCTCTTCAAGTATGGCATTTAGAAGTGTACACATCATATCCATTTGAGAAACTTTGAATCTTTTGTAAGTAGCATATGCAAGAAAATTACTTACTCCTTCCAACCTTGCAACTAGAGCAAAAATTTCTCCATAGTTGATTCCTCCTTCTTGTGAATATCCTTTACAAACTAGTCTTTCCTTATTGCTTATGACTTCACCTTTCTCATTTGGCTTGTCCTTAAATACCCACTTTATTCCAATTAAATTCTTGTCCTTTGGCCTAGGTACTAGTGTCCATGTCTTATTCTTTTCAATTTTCTCAATCTCTCCATCATAGTTGTGATTCAATCTTCATTCTTGAGTGCATCCTTAACTAATCAAGGCTCACACTCCCATAATAAATATGTATCAATCAGTCTTTTTCTTGTCATAACTCTTAAATCCTTATCTCCAATGATTGGTCGAGTGTATGATTTATTCTTACATACTTTGCTAGGATACTTTATTTTCTTCTTTGTTCTTATGAAGATTCACTAGGTTCACCTAGTTCAACATGTTCAATCACTTAAGGTTCTTCTTGTTCTATTTATCTTAGTATCATGGTACATCATTTTGATGGTCAACATTCTCTACCTTTTGATCAACTTCTATATTCTAGCAATTGGTAGGATATTGTTGCTTGATAGAGCCTTTCTATTGTGACTCGGCAGTGTACACATTGTATGTTTCTTCAACAAGTTCAAGAATGGTGTTAGGTTCTCCTTCATGGATATATACAAATTCTTTGTAGTTTTTAGGTTCTTTCTTGCATTCCACCTCATTCTTCTTAGAAAATTCATTAACTCTAACATTTTCACTTTCAATAACCTTATTAGTGTTAGTTGTATGCCTTACTCTTTGTGGAATAACCTAGGAATATGTTGTCTTTACTTTTAACATCAATCTTTCCATTCCTTGAATCTTTCAGAATATAACATTTTCTTCCAAAAACTTTGAAATAATTCACATTAGGTGTATCTCCATACCATAGATCAAGAGGTGTTTTGTTTCTACCTTTATTGTCATGTACTCAGTTTAGTGTGTAAATTGTAGTGATAACAACTTATCTCCAATACTTTGATGAAACATTCTTTTCCATCATAAATGCCCTTGCACAATCTAATGAGACTAAAATTTTCCTTTATTTTATGATGTTTACGATACTTTTTTGATACTTTATTTATCTTTGTTAAAACATTTGTGGACCTATGTTTACCAAACCTATGATAAACCTATGGGGTAGAAACTATGTCATCTTTATACATGGTATGTAGTATTTCATATAGTTATCAGAATGTCTGTTCTTATATTTGAATTTAATTTGATAAATTTTTATTTGTAAACATGTTTTGTGTTATAACTAACCTGTTAATGAAGATTGAAAGATGATTGGAGGAATTCAAAAGCTAAGCATCAACAACATTTAAGGAGAAGAGAATGCCAAGGAGCAACCATGATGGAGGAAGTTGTAATAGTTCCAGAAGACATGGTAGCAAGTAAGGAGCAACTATGAAGACTTATTACCTTCTCTACATTTACTCTATGGCGAGCGGATGTTCAGACTTTATTATTCCCGCCTTAAGCTGTTATTCCTTCTTCTCGCGTTCAGTTGTTATCTTCCTATTTTCTCTCTTGCGGATTTTAAGTTAGGTCATTTACTTTTTTGTTATGGAATAAATGTTGATTTCCTATATATATAGGAATTGACCCAATTGTGTTAAGTTTTAGAACTAGTTAGCAGAAATAGTTTAAGAGAACAGACTGTTAACTTTTATAGTTTTGTGTTATGTAATGAATTTCTGAAATCTAATGAAATAGTTTTGGCTTCTATCTTGTGTTAGTAGTTTAGAGAAGCCAACCAAGGGGGACCACTTGGAAGGTGGATTAGATTAGGATAGAATAGATTTATTTCCAAGAATTCTTAATTTCTTAATTAGAAGTTGTGGGTTCCTTCCTATAGCATCGCACTTTGTGAATGTTCCTGTAGCATATGCAAGAATAGTTTTAGTGGATGAGCCAAGTTGGAATATTTGTTATCTTTTCATTGTATTTCTAGAATTCATAGAGTTAAGTGTGTTAGTTTCCTATAGCAATAGTGTAAGTTCTTTTCCTTGCATTTTTACTTTCCTGCAGCACAAGTTCAGTGACTCATTAAGAGACCTAGTGCACATATTGTGCCGACCATTTCAAGTATATGTCCCTGGGTTGATAAGATTAAATTCACCTCATAATGGGAGAAATAGCCCTTAGTTTGAATATATTATTCCTAAACAAGGCCTAGTGCATGACTAGGATACACCTATTGTGAGGCGGTTCACAATCCATTATGGATCTATTCCTTCTATCAGCTATACCATTCTATGGTGGAGTTCTAGGTGTAGACATTTACCTTTTGATTCCTCTATCACTATACAATGTGTCAAAATATCCAGATATGAACTCTCTACCTTTATCTGATTTCAAGCACTTCAAGCTCTTACCTATTTCTTTCTCAACTCTAGCCAAATACCATTTGAACATTTAAAATGCATCATATGTTTATTTAAGAAACATTGCAGTCATCATTCTAGAGAAGTCATTAACAAATAAGATAAAGTAATTATCTCCACAATAGCTTTGCACTCCAATAGGACCACATAAATAAATATGAACTAATTCCAAAATATCATCATAAGAATTTATTTTTCTCTTCAAGTTAGACTTGGTTATTTTTCCCAATTGACATTGTTTGCACATCACCTTATTTGGTTTACTCAATCTTGGCAATCCTCTTACTCTTCTTTTCTTATTGATCTCAACCAAGTTGTCAAAACTTACATGACACAACCTTTTCTTCCATAGCCAGTCATATTCATATTGTACAAATAAGCATGTATCTTCAGATGGGTTTAAATAGAACAAATTACCTATTGTTTTCTCTCCACTTCCAATTAGCTCACTAGCAGCATCATAGATCTTTTCCCTCTAGTTTATAACTTTGACCCTGTAGCCAGAATTGATCAATTGTGCCACACTTGACAAGTTATATTTCATATCATCAACCCAATATGCATGATCACAATCTATTTTTTTCATTTAGAATAATTGATCATTTACCTTTCACATATCATAGTGCATCATTTCCAAACTTAACACTATTACCATTGTATTGAATCAACCTTTCAAACTTACTTATATCACCGGTCATATGATGTTAACATCCACTATCAATTATCCATCTATCATTTTTGCTTATGTGTGAAATTAGAACAGTCTTTTTACCATTTTTTATCTTCATCAGAATCATCTTTCATAGAAACATACACAACTTCTTTATCATTTTTAAAATGTTCGCTACTAGAACTTTCTTTAGCAATGTAACAAGATTTCTTATCTTTTCCTTTGGAGTCTATGTTACCTCTGTCATCTTTTTTGTCTCTCATGTCATGGTACCAGTTGTCCTTCCTCTCATCCTTATCCTCTATGTCAAGACATCTTGTAGCAATATGACCAATTTTATTACATGTGAAATAGATAATAGCAATTTTTCCTTTGTACTTACCTTTTCCTCTAAGTTTTCTCTTAGCCGGTATCAACTCAAGTTCTTCATCTGAGTCACTGTCAATGTTCACATGTTTGTTTCTCTTCTCCTTTCTAGATCCATCAAGAGTCAAGTTTTCTTTGAAAGCACTTTCAACATTTGTAAGGAAATAATTATCAAAACTAGCCAACACAAAAGCTACAAGTCTACCAAATAGACTATCAAATGTGAGATCATTACCAAGTGTGCATCTTGATTATTGTATTGTAGGCACTTTAATAACATAAATAGCAACTAGAGTTCTCAGTACCTTGTTGATCACTGTCTCCTCAAATATTTTACCTTCTACACTTATGATAGCATTCACTACTTCTTTAATTTGTCCAACATATTGTTCTATATTCTCACTTTTATTCATTCTCATATCATCAAACTTTCCTCTTAGAATTTTTGCCTTAGCTCTCATCATATTTGTATCTCCTCCATGAATTAGTGTCATCTTGTCCCATACTTTCTTTGCATAATACACAATCTTTTACTTTATCACATTCAAAGTAGCTTAGAGAAGATGCAAGTTCAATCATCATTTGGTTATGCTCCTATCTTTCTTTCATATGTTCAATAGTCATAGTTCTGGGAAATTCAATGTACTCATTTTCAAGATAGTAAAGTGTAGAATCTCCAATACCTAATAGATGCAATTTTATCAGCCTTTGTCATGCTAAAAATTTATGTTTTCTTATCTTTGGTACCTCTCTCTTGTACATCCTGATCTTTAGCTTTAAGTCCTTCAATTTATTACACAAGCACCACAAGCTCTAATACCTATTGTTAGAATATTTGGAATAACTTGGGGGAGGGGGGTATAAATCAGTTAGCCCTAGGTCCATATTTACAAATCAAAAACTTTAAACTTCAACAAACTTAACACAATAACTCGCTAAATAAAACTATTCACTATAATTCAAATTATTCATTCCATTTAACTCTTTGTTCTATATGTGCCGACTTGTAGAAAATAATCACAGTTAAAAACAAACTTAAACTTTAAAAATAGTAAGTAGCATAAATACATTAAAAACATCCACATAATGTTTGACACTAAGATTTAACATGGAAATCCAATTTAGGAAAAATCGTTAGTAACATGCTACTGCTTTTCACTCTTCTAAAGTGAGCTTTGTTGAGAGCCAACCCTGTTGAATGGTACAAAACACACAGTTAGGTGTGACCCAATTAAAGGATTTAATAACCCTATTAGGAGTGGTCTTGTTAGAGGGCTTAAGAACATTCCATTAAAATTTCACCTTGATTAAAGGATGTACAAATGACTATTAGGTCAACCTTATCAAAAGGATTTTACAACTACCACAATGGTTAGAAAGTAATAGTGAAACTTTGATATGATAACATACAACTCACTTTGCAAATTTAAATATGTGATCGACTCAACTCTGGTTCATTGACTAGACTCCATCATTCTCATCATCTCAAATCTTCTTGGTAGCTATTCAAGCAATCCTTCACCTCACAAACTTCGCACTTCTCCTTGAAAGTGTGTTCACCACTTCTCTTCACAAGTTTCCAATCCAACAACCTCATAAAATATACCACATATCTCCTTAAATAGGTAGCTTTGATATTTTTCCTCTTAATCACAATAGTAGTTTTTAGGGTTTACAATCAGATCCAAAATATTCAATGAAATTTGTCCACCTTCTTGTTCTTCTTCTCTTCTCAACACTTTTAGAAACATATCCTTAAATATTAATCTTTGATCACTCAACTAATCCTTTCCTTGCACTAAATAATACAATTCATCAACCCATTTTGCTTATTCTAAGATTTCAACTATGTCAACCACAAATCTTGATTCTTTCATAAAATGGTCTTTTGATGTCACTTGGTCATCATTATGTCTTTCTACTTGTCCTTTATTAGATCACTAGATCATTACTACATTGTCTCACTCAGTCATCACTATGCAACTTAGTTGATACTGTCATATGGTAATCAATGGAAAAATCATAATTCCCAAGGTCCTCCACAAAATCAACCCAGTTGGAAAAATGATGGGCAAAATAACCCACAACAATCCCAATGGCCTTAGAATTCCCAACTACCCTGGCCTAATCAACAAAGTAACCAATGGCCATAGAACCAACAAAACTACTGGCAAAACTAGCAGAACTAATGGCAACCACCCCAAGGGAATTGGTAGTCTACAAACCAATGGAAGGGATCTCAACAATGGCCTAACCAAAATACTGGTGCTCCACAATTACCCCCTCTAATTCTACTCTAATGCCACCACCTACAAATCCTAGACCTCAAAAGCAAACACAGTTACCCACACAACCTCAGCCAAATCTGAATAGTCAATAGCCACAACAGCCCATGTATAGTGTTGATAATCAATAGTATCCAACTTACACCCTGAATGTTGTTGATATACATCTAAGATCTGGTACAACTTTACCAACACCTAAACTACCTCTTATAACTGAAATACCAGATTCTCCTATAGCATTAGAACCCTCAGTTGCTAAAACTGTTGACCCAACCAATGTTAGTATGTCAATACCAGTTCAATTTAGCAATAGAACCTCCTTTTCCAAAAAAACTAATACAAAAGAAACATGAAAAAATAGAGGAATAGCCTTTTGACATCGTTGATCAGTTGAAAAATATACATGTCTAAATAACATTGTTTCAAGCTATTAAGGACATTCCAATCTATGGAAAAGCTATTAGGGAAGCCTACTTGAAGAAACCTAGAAGGAAGAAGAAGGACCCCACCATAGTCCATGTTGTCGGACAATTGGTTGACATCATGCTAGGGAAATTGATTACACCGAAATATTCTGATCCATGAAGTCCAGTAGTGAATGTCAGCATAAATGGTTAGTTTGTTAAAAATGCTTTAATAGATCTTGGAGCTACTATAAATTTTATGACCAAAGATACCATGAAGAAGTTGAAAATAGAAGGACTAAGGGCTACACCAACAATTTTGTAGCTTGCAAATAGTTCCACTGTCACCCCTAATGGGATGATAGAAAACATAGTTGTAACCTTAGATTCTCTGGAGTATCCTGCAAACTTCATAATTTTCTCCCCTAAAGTTAATCTATCTAGTTATCTTGTCATCTTAGGTAGACCATGGTTAGCCATAGCTAATGCAAATATAAGTTGGAGATCAGGGAATATGACCATATCAAATGGCCAAGCAATAAAGCAATTTGATTTATATCCTCTAGCCCAACCATTACTAGATTTGAGTACATCTATTGGGCCAGATTTAAGAGATGAAGAAGAAGAGTTAAATTATATAGTACAACTCATGATGTTGCATAGATAGTCTTTTCTAAAATTGCAAGAGGAAGATTCAATACTTCAAAGTATCCTCACTAACAGTTGTGTGGTAGAAAAAGATGTATCTGAAAGTTTTGTGTTAGAATTAATCACATATGAAGATTGTGATAGGAATTGGACTTTGATTAAAGAATCTAAAATTCTTTATCCACTTTTACCTTGTGAATTAAAAGCAATTCCAATCTCTGAAGCCACTATGATAGACTCCACTACTACTGTTGAATTGACTAAAGGTCATAAACTTCATGTTAACCCCAAATTAACACCAACATAGATGGAACAGTTAAAAGGATTGCTTCAAAGGCATGAAAAGGCCTTTGCATGGGATTATAGTGATATGAAAGGGTTGAGTCCTACATTGTGCACTCATAGGATAGACATCAATGAAGGCTGTCTACCACTCTGTCAACCCCAGAGAAGGATAAATCCAAGCCTTAGAGAGATAGTTCAAACTAAATTGCAAAAATTACTTGATGCTAGTTTTATTTATCCTATATCTGATAGTAGATGGGTGTCACCCTTGGTTATAGTGCCTAAAAAGGGAGGAAAATGGAGAATTTGTGTAGATTATAAAGAATTGAACAATGCTACTAAAAAGGATCACTTTCCTTTACCATTCATAGACCAAGTTTTGGACACACTAGCTGGAAAGAAGTATTTCTCTTTTCTAGATGGGTATAGTGGTTATAATCAAATTGGTATTGCTCCTGAAGATCAAGATAAAATCAAATTTATGTGTCCATGGGGTAGTTTTGCATATTCTATTTTACCATTTGGTCTATGCAATGCTCCTGCAACATTTCAACGAGCAGTTATTAGTATCTTTGCCGATATATCACATGATTGTATGGAAATCTACATGGATGACTTCATAATATTTGGAGTCAATTTTGAAGAAGCAATGGTGAATCTTGAAAAGGTTTTGGTAAGATGTCAAGAACATAATTTGGCACTTAACAATGAAAAGTGTTTCATGCTCATGCAAGAGGGTGTGGTACTTGGTCATTTCATATCCGCTGTAGGAATACAAGTGGATCTAGCTAAGATAAAGGTAATTCAAACATTGCTCATACCTACAAAATCAAAAGATGTAAGATCCTTTCTAGGTCATGTTGGATATTACAGACATTTCATAAAAGATTTCAGCAAAATAGCTAGTCCTTTGTATAAGTTACTCACAAAAGAAGCTGAATTTAGTTGGACATCCAAATGTGATGAAGCCTTCCTGCAACTTAAGAAACTTTTAACTACAGTCGCAGTCTTACAAGGCCCTAATTAGAATTTACCTTTTCACATATATATAGATGCCTCTGATTATGCCATGGGTGCAGTCTTAGCATAGCAATCTCAAAATCTTGAATATGCAATCTATTATATCAGTAAGAGCCTTCATGGCCCAGAGTTGAACTACACTGTGACTGAAAAAGAATTGCTAGTAGTAGTTTATGCCTTGAACAAATTTCAGCATTACATAACTGGCTATTCCATATTTGTTCATATTGATCA
The DNA here is from genome assembly GCA_028749045.1 of Cupressus sempervirens. Classification (NCBI taxonomy): domain Eukaryota; kingdom Viridiplantae; phylum Streptophyta; class Pinopsida; order Cupressales; family Cupressaceae; genus Cupressus; species Cupressus sempervirens. The sequence goes on from CM053793.1 coordinate 63,474,554, forward strand.
TGCAGCAATTAAATATCTCATGAACAAACTTGCTATAACAGGTAGGTTAGCAAGATGGTTACTATTGTTGCAAGAATTTGATATAACTATTGTTGATAAGCCTAGAAAAGCTAATGTTGTAGCTGATTATTTATCAAGAATCCATCATGATGATGCTGACACTACTTTGGTAGATGATGCATTTCTAGATGAGCATTTGTTTCATATTTCTATTCAAACTCCATGGTATGCAAACATTGCTAACTACATTGCAACCAATAAAATACTAGCACATTTTTCTTACAAGGAAAAGAAGCTACTTGTAGAGAAAAGTTATCATTTCTCCTGGATAGATAATCTCTTTTTTTACACTGGACCTGATCAAGTTATGAGAAGATGTGTGAGAGAAGATGAGACATATGACATTCTACATGCATGTCATAATGAACCATGCAGAGGACACTTTGCAGCCAAAAGAACAGTTTTAAAAATCTTGACAACTGGTTATTATTGGCCTATACTTCATAAGGATGCAGTCAACTATACAAGAAAGTGTGACCAATGTCAAAGGATGGGCTAACCAACCAAAATAGATGAATGCCTCTTAATCCTCAAATGGCATTAGCACCATTTAACAAATGGGGAATGGACTTCATTGGTCCAATTGATCCTCCATCTAATGGGAAGTCCTATATTCTAGTGTGTACTAACTACTTAACAAAATGGGTTGAAGTTAATGCTATGAAGCATGCCCATGATGAAAAAGTTGTTGAATTACTGTATGAAGAGATTTTTACTCGCTATGGTGTACCCAAAGAGCTAGTCACTGATCAAGGTACACAATTCACCTCAGAATTGACGAAATAGTATAACATTAGGCACTAGAAATCCAATCCTTATCATCCACAAGCTAATGGACAAGCAGAGGTTACAAATCGGGAGCTGGAAAATATTTTAACAAAAATAGTCCATTTGCACCATCGAGATTGGACCAGTAGATTACAAGAAGTTGTTTGGGCTTATAGAACAACTTGGAAGACTACTGCAAGATTCACACCATTTGAGCTCCTGTATGGAAAGGTAGCAATTCTTCTAATTGAATTTGAACATGAAACTCTAAGGATAGCCTTGACATGGGATATTGAACTTCCTATAGCATAAAGAGAATGTCTTCTACATCTTAACTCTTTGGATGGGATGTGCAAAGTTGCTTTGGAACATACTAAACTGGTACAAAAAAAAAGGAAACAATGGCATGATTCTCATATTATCAGTAAAAAATTTCAAGTTGGTGACTGGGTACTCTTATATGATTCAAGATTCAAGGATATGCCAGGGAAGTTGTAGACAAGATGGCTAGGACCATATGAAATTAGTCATGTCTTTGAGAACAAAGCTATTCAACTAACTGCAATTGATTAGGAACCTTTCAAATTGTTATTCAATGGTCATTGACTCAAGTTATACAAACGACCGCAAACAAAAGTTGATTTCTTGCAGCAATTCCAATAGCTAGATTCAAATATGACTCAAATAACTCTTCCTGCAGCCGAAGGTGTCAACCTTCTGACTGTTGCTCTTCAATATTAGTTTTTTTTGTGTACATGCTCATAATAATGACTTTAAGTTTGCATAAAGTTCATTTTTTTTCGATTCACTTTTTCTTTCCACCTCATTTCTTTACCTTCCACCCATCCACCTCATCTCATTCCTTTATCTTCCATCCACCCACTTTCCACATCATCAAATTTTCCATGTTTTCAATAAAATTTTGTGAAATGCTGATAGATGTTGCCACTGATATTATTTCTGCCACCTTTTGGTATGTGCAACAATTAGATTGATAGGTATAACATTTTCAAATTATATTTCATTTATAGTCCACAAATTTCATTAATTATATTTAACACTGCATAATCTATATAATGGCAGTGTTATGCCAATCCCTTACCCATACTGGGTCTGACAAGTGAGGACACTTGTCTAAATTTAGTAGGGGGCAAGGAAGGTCATAATATCCAAAGGCATGTCTATTTATCCATGATGATTTTCTAAATCTTTGCATTACCCTTCATTAACAAAAATTTATTGCCATAAGTACATAAAGTGAGGTGTTGTACTCCCTATTTTTGAATGATTTTCTATGTCAAGCTGTGATGTGACCTATGTTTAAAAATTTGTTTGTCATCTGAACCCTGTTTCTAGATGATTCTCACACAAATTTATGATTTACCTTCATTCAAAGGTTAATTATTTTGCATAAATTTGTTATGACAATTAATTGCTTCCTAAAACAAAAAAGTGTGATGAGTCTAATGAATAACACAACAATTTGAAGCTTAAATTCAAAAAGGGAGAAAATAGAGTAAAGGAAGTGTTAAGGAAATGGGTGGGCAGTTGAAAAGGAGAGAGCCAGTAGAGCACACTATGTTGCTCTTGGATGTAGAAGCTGTAAGAAGGTTTAATGCATTTGGATGTCTAGGGTATTTCTTGAGCTTAACTGCATATGATGAAGAGGTGGCTGCAAAATTTACCAAGACATTCTATAAGGGAGAAGCTTTTATTTGGGGCTTAACAGTAGTTGCAATAGAGGAGAACATTACTGAGGTAACTGGGTTACTTGTTGTTGGAGAATAGTACCTTAGCACGCATGACGCTAGGTCAGTGAGAGCCCAATTTACCAGGCCGCCTGATCCTCAATTGGATGTCACAAAACAAGGTTGCAAGAGAATGTCACTGTTACCACCATACAATGAATTAGCCATGCACATAATCATGTATTTTACATGGGAAGGTAGATTTTCATACCTGCATGCACATCATTTCAAGCTACTTAGTTGTGTAAGGCATAATCTTGCTGTGAATATTCCAAATTTCTTATATAATATGCTTTGCATTAGTGTAGAGGAGAATCAAAAAGGAAAAGAGAATTGTGTTACTCATCATGCTTTAGTTAAGTTTTTAATAGAAAGGTCACTTGGGGATGAATCCCCCTTAACATGGGATGAATTTGTGCAACTTAAAACCCTACAACCCCAAGTTGGCCCTAGTGAATAGTATAGTGAGGGAAATGTAGCTCCCACTAGTGAGCCTGCTGAACAAAACATTCAAGAGGCTAAAACTGAAGACTCAAGGAAATGAATAAGAAACTACCCCTATTCATGAAAATGTGCCTCCACCTATACAAGAAATTCCTAAACCTGTTACCAGCAAAGCTAAGAGGAAACAAAAACTGCCAAAAGAAATTTCTATTCAGCAAGAACCGAGCCCAATAATTGTAAAAAAAAAGAGAAGAAAGAAGGGTCTTGCAACAACTGCTCTTGCAGTAGAAACACCCAAGGGGAGAAGTAGGCTAAAGGTTGTAACACAAGAAGAAAGCCCTGTAAGGAGAAGCCCTAGAATGAGAAGGCAAGTTTCTAAGGATCCTATTCTGTCTTAAACATCCACTAGGGAATCCCCTGTGCAAATTATTTTTGATCATTCTCCTCCTCATCCTAAGATTACAAGCACTCCGAATAATCTTACTGAAGAGTGTAGGGAAGAAATTAAAGAAAATCTAGATGATACCCAAGTAGACTTACCAGGCACTTCCAACTATAGGGATGAGACAGTTCCTAAATATGTTGATCCAAACATTGCCTTAGTTACACATAGATCAACATGGATCACTGGTTTAGTAGAACATCTATGGCAAGAACAAAGAAAGAGAAAAAGGGATCATGAAGAAGACAACAACGCTATCACACTGCAAAAACTCCTCTTTCAATTGTATGGACAGTATTTGTTTGCTGAGGCATTGTGGAAAGAAGAAATGAAAAAGATGAATAACATTACAGTATCTCAAAATGACGAAATTGCAGAATTAAAGGAACAACTAGAAAGCCAAAAACAACACATGAACCATGCTCTTAAGCTAGCTGACTAGGCCCTTGCTTGTAGGCCACCACCTAGAGTTTATGCTCTTTGCTTGAAAGAGAAATTTATTTTGTTTCAATTAATGTTAACCCTCAAGAATATGAATGTAGATTTTAAATCAACATAGGAATCTTATGGACTATATTAGACTCTACCACCATGACAGCAGAACTTATTGTGTGAATTATATGTTCATAATTTTGTTATCCCTTCAAAGACTGAATGGAATCCCTTGCTATACATAGGAGACATACACCTAAAAGCTCTCATGTCATGGATGTCCAATGAAGCAAATTATGTCAGGCAATTAAATAACTACGGGGATGAGGAAAGAACAAAACCTTTACCTTTAAGAGCAAAAAGTAGCAAGCCAGATGAAATGTTTAGGGATTGGTTCACATTGACCTATGGAAAGAAGAATCCAGAAGTAAGGGAGAAGATCTTTGCTACCAGAACTAAGGTTTATGCTGAATATGAAAATTTTGCCTACTTTGCATTTCAGAGAACCATGACTAGTGCTAGGAGTAGGTGGGCCAGACTACCTGAATCTCTTAAGAAGTTAGAACCACATAGCCCTATTAACTTGGAAGTAGCACTTCACAAAGTTCCAAAATATTTAGAATTAGGGAAGCAGCCCAGACTGGAGTTGTGGTGTCCCTTAACAATGTAGCCTCCAATGTTCCTGTGGACCTTGTATGAAATTAATGTTGATAGTCTTAACAAGTTGCAAGAAGATCACATGAGAGAATTGTGGGAAAGAACCAGAGGATTTTACTATAGTTTTAAGAGCAACAAAAAGGGAAGAACAAAAATTGGAGAGTTCAAGTCACTAACAAGGAACTACAATGCTTGAGGACAAGCATTAGTTTGGCAGGGAGCAGATGATGAGACCAAAATTTTCCTTTATTTTATGATTTTTAAGATACTTTGTTGATACTCTATTTATCTTTGTTAAAACATTTGTGGACCTATGTTTACCGAACCTATGATAAACCTATGGGGTAGAAACTATGCCATCTTTTGCCAGTATTATACATAGTATGCAGTATTTCATATAGTTATCAGAATGTGTGTTCTTATATTTGAATTTAATTTGATAAATGTTTATTTGTAAACATGCTTTGTGTTATAACTAACCTATTAATGAAGACTAAATGATGATTGGAGGAATTCAAAAGCTAAGCGTCAACAGCATTTAAGGAGAAGAGAACGCCAAGGAGCAACCACAGTGGAGGAAGTTGTAAGGGTTCCAAAAGACACAATAGTGAGTAAGTAAGAACTATGAAGACTTATTACCTTCTCTACATTTACTCTATGGTGAGTGGATGTTCAGACTTTATTATTTCCACCTTAAGCTATTATTCCTTCTTCCCACCTTCAGTTGTTATCTTCCTATTTTCTCTCTTGCAGATTTTAAGTTAGGTCATTTACTTTTCTATTATGGAATAAATGTTGATTTCCTATATATATAAGAATCAACCCAAGTGTGTTAAGTTTTAGAACCAATTAGAAGAAATAGTTTAAGAGAACAGACTATTAACTTTTACAGTTGTGTTTTACAGTTCTGTGTTATGTAAAGAATTTATGAAATCCAATGAAATAGTTTTGGCTTCTATCTTGTGTTAGTAGTTTAGAGAAGCCAACCAAGGGGGACCACTTGGAAGGTGGATTAGATTAGGATGGAATAGACTTATTTCCAAGCATTCTTAGTTTCTTAATTAGAAGTTGTGAGTTCTTTCCTGTAGCATTGCACCTTTTGAATGTTCCTGCAACATATGCAAGAATAGTTTTAGTGGATGAGCCAAGTTGGAATATTTGTTATCTTTTCATTGTATTTCTAGCATTCATAGAGTTAAGTGTGTTAGTTTCCTGTAGCAATAGTGTAAGTTCTTTTCCTTGCATTTTTACTTTCCTGCAACATAAGCTTAGTGATTCATTAAGAGACCTAGTGCACATACTGTGTCGACCATTTCAAGTATACGTCCCTGGGTTGATAAGATTAAATGCACCTCATAGTGGGAGAAATAGTCCTTAGTTTGAATATATTATTTCTAAGAAAGGCCTAGTGCATGACTATGATACACCTATTGTGAGGCGGGTCACAATCCATTATGGATCTATTCCCTCTATTAGCTATACCATTCTATGGTGGAGTTCTAGGTGTAGACATCCACCTTTTGATTCCTCTATCACTATAGAATATGTTAAACTCTCCAGATATAAACTCTTCACCTTTATCTAATCTCAAGCACTTCAAGCTCTTACCTATTTCTTTCTCAACTCTAGCCAAATACCAATTAAACATTTGAAATGCATCATATTTTTCTTTAAGAAACATTGCAGTCGTCATTCTAGAGAAGTCATTAACAAATAAGATAAAGTAATTATCTCCACAATAGCTTTGCACTCCAATAGGACCACATAAATAAATATGAACTAATTCCAAAATATTATCATAAGAATTTATTTTTTCTCTTGAAGCTAGACTTGGTTATTTTTCCCAATTGACATTGTTTGCACATCACCTTATTTGGTTTACTCAATCTTGGCAATCCTCTTACTCTTCTTTTCTTATTGATCTCAACCAAATTGTCAAAATTTACATGACACAACCTTTTCTTCCATAGTCAATCATACTCATATTGTACAAATAAGCATGTATTTTTAGATGGGTCTAGATAGAAAAAATTACTTATTGTTTTCTCTCCACTTCCAATTAGCTCACTAGCAGCATCATAAATCTTTTCCCTCTAGTTTATAACTTTGACCCTGTAGCCAGAACTGATCAACTGTGCCACACTTGAAAAGTTATATTTCATATCATCAACCCAATGTGCATGATCACAATCTAATTTTGTCATTTAGAATAATTGATCATTTACCTTTCACATAACATAGTGCATCATTTCCAAACTTAACACTATTACCATTGTATTGAATCAACCTTTCAAACTTACTTATATCACTAGTCATATGATGTTAACATCCACTATCAATTATCCATCTACCATTTTTGCCTATGTGTGAAATTAGAGCAGTCTTTTTCACATTTTTCATCTTCATCAAAATCATCTTTCATAGAAACATACACAACTTCTTCATCATTTTCAAAAAGTTCACTACTAGAACTTTCTTTAGCAATGTAACAAGATTTTTTATCTTTTCCTTTGTAGTCTATGCTACCTCTGTCATCTTTGTTGTCTCTCATGTCATGGTACCAGTTGTCCTTCCTCTCATCCTTATCCTCTATGTGAGGACATCTTGTAGCAATATGACCAAATTTATTACATGTGAAATAGATAATAGGAATTTTTCCTTTGTACTTACCTTTTCCTCTAGGTTGTCTCTTAGCCGGTATCAACCCAAGTTCTTCATCTGAGTCACTGTCAATCTTTACATGTTTGTTTCTCTTCTCCTTTCTAGAGCCATCAAGAGTCAAGTTTTCTTTGAAAGCACTTTCAACATTACTAAGGAAATAATTATTAAAATTAGCCAACACAAAAGCTACAAGTCTACCAACTATACTATTGAATGTGAGATCATTACCAAGTGTGCATCTTGATTCTTATATTGTAGGCACTTTAATAACCTAAATAGAAAGCAGGGTTCTCAGTACCTTGTTGATCACTGTCTCCTCAAATATTTTACCTTCTACACTTATGATAGCATTCACCACTTCTTTAATTCGTTCAACATATTGTTCTATATTCTCACCTTTATTCATTCTCATATCATCAAACTTTCCTCATAGAATTTTTTCCTTAGCTCTCATCATATTTGTATCTCCTCCATGAATTAGTGTCATCTTTTCCCATACTTTCTTTGCATAATACACAATCTTTTACTTCATCACATTCAAAGTAGCTTAGAGAAGATGAAAGTCCAATCATCATTTGGTTATGCTCCTATTTTTCTTTCATGTGTTCAACAGTCATAGTTCTAGGAAATTCAATGTACTCATTTTCAAGATAGTAAAGTGTAGAATCTCCAATACTGAATAGATGTAATTTTATCAGCCTTTTTCATGCTAAAAATTTCTCTTTTCTTATCTTTGGTATCTCTCTCTTGTACATCTTGATCTTTAGCTTTAAGTCCTTCAATTTATTACACAAGCACCACAAGCTCTGATACCTATTGTTAGAATATTTGGAATAATTGTGGGGGGGGGGGGTATAAATCAATTAGCCCTAGGTCCATATTTACAAATCAAAAACTTTAAACTTTGACAAACTTAACACAATAACTCACTGAATAAAACTATTCACTATAATCCAAATTATTCATTCCATTTAACTCTTTGTTCTATATGTGTTGACTTGTAGAAAATTATCATAGTTATTAACAAACTTAAACTTTAAAAATAGTAAGTAGCATAAATACATTAAAAACATCCACACAATGTTTGACACTAAGATTTAACATGGAAATCAAATTTGGAAAAAACCATTAGTAACATGCTACTGCTTTTCACTCTTCTAAAGTGAGCTTTGTTGAGAGCCAACCCTGTTGAATGGTACAAAACACACAGTTAGGTGTGACCCAATTAAAGGATTTAATAACCCTATTAGGAGTGGTCTTGTTAGAGGGCTTAAGAACATTCCATTAAAATGTCACCTTGATTAAAGGATGTACAAATGACTATTAGGTCAACCTTATCAAAATGATTTTACAACTACCACAATGGTTAGAAAGTCATAGTGAAACTTTGATATGATAACATACAACTCACTTTGCAAATTTAAATATGTGATCGACTCAACTCTAGCTCATTGACTAGACTCCATCATTCTCATCATCTCAAATCTTCTTGGCAATTATTCAAGCAATCCTTCACCTCACAAACTTCACACTTCTCCTTGAAAGTGTGTTTACCACTTCTCTTCACAAGTTTCCAATCTTACAACCTCATAAAATATACCACATATCTCCTTAAATAGGTAGGTTTTATCTTTTTCCTCTTAATCACAATATTAGTTTTTAGGGTTTACAATCAAATCCAAAATATTCAATGAAATTTGTTCGCCTTATTGTTCTTCTTCTCTTCTCAACACTTCTAGAAAAATATCCTTAAATATTAGTCTTTGATCACTCAACTGATCCTTTCCTTGCACTAAATAATGCAATTCATCAATCCTTATCATCAACCCACTTTACTTATTCCAAGATTTCAATTATGTCAACCACAAATCTTGATTCTTTCATAAAATGGTCTTTTGATGTCACTTGGTCATCATTATGTCTTTCTACTTGTCCTTTATTGGATCACTAGATCATTACTACATTGTCTCACTCAGTCATCACTATGCAACTTAGTTGATACTATCATTCAGCAAACATTGTCACTCGTTCAACATTGTTCTTCTTGACAATTCTTAAGTTCCTTAGTCTGCTACTTCAAATCCTTCATTGACATTGCAACACTCATACTCTTTCAAGCTTATACTTTTGACTTGCTATAACTCTTAGCTTCATCCAATTGTCTAATACACTTCATGTATTGTTTTGAACAACAAATTATGCTATAACTCTTAGCGTCATCCAATTTTCTTATACACTTCATGTATTTATTTGAACAACACATTATCTTGTCAAGTACTAACTTATCAAGTGCCCATTATAATTCCATCTCACTTACACATATCAACTCAACCTTTCACTTGGTCATCTCATGATCTCTTCTTTTCAAATCATATTCATCAATCAATAAACATGGCACTCTACACTATTAGTGAATGTCTCTCCAGTAGCTTTGACACTTGGTCTTACTAATAGGTTTGACATTAGTGACAATATAATAATTGTTTCAATTAAGCTCTCAACAATTGTAGCTCCAACACTTTATTGATTGAGATTAAGGTTGAAGTTCTTGGCTTTGATGAGATGAAGGATTTGTATGAGACTAGCCCTAATTTTTATGAGGTGTGCAAAGAGTACAAAGCACTAAATCTATTAGATCAACCAAGTAAGTATAAATATTATTTCATTCAGGAAGGTATGTTGTTCAAAGGAGTTAATTTGTGTATACTAAGAGGATCAATGTAAGTTAATTTGATTAAGGAGAAACATAGTGGTGGATTGGTTGAACATTTTGGTATTGATAATACATTGAATTTTCTTAAGGATAAGTATTATTGGTTGCAGTTGTATAAGAATGTTCAAAATTTTGTAAGGAATTGTGGAGTTTGTCAATTTGAAAAAGGAGCAAATCAAAATAATGAATTGTATACACCTATTTCAATACTTGAGAAACCTTAGAGTGATATCAATATAGATTTTATTCTTGGCTTACTGAGGATTGCAAGAGGGCATGATTATGTGTTTATTGTTGTTGATAGATTTTTTAAAATGATGCATTTCATACCATGTAAGAAAACATCTAATGCAATGCATGTTGTTGAGTTTTTCTTCAAATAGGTTGTTACATTGCATGGATTCCAAGGATTATTGTATTGAATAGAGACAATAAGTTTGTCAGTTATCTCTATAAGACTTTATGGAAGAAGTTGGATACCTAGTTGAGATTTAGTTCTACATTTCATCCATAGACTGGTGGACAAATAGAGGTTGTGAATTGAATCTTGGGTAATTTGTTGAGATGCTTAGTTGGGGATAAATTGAGTAACTAGGATTTAGTATTGGCACAAGCAGAGTTTGCATACAATAATTCTATAAATAGGAGTACTGGAAAGACACCTTTCAAGATTGTTACTATGATGCAACCTAGAGGTATATCAAATTTGAGGGATATTGTTTGGGAACAAAAGAAAATTGATAAATGTGATAAATTGCTAAATTCATGAAGTCTTTGCATGAGGAAGTGAAACAAAAGTTAAAACAAAGTAATAAAAAATACAAGGATAATGCAAATAAGTCAAGGAGAAATATGAGTTTTGAGGTTGGTGATGAAGTGATGATTCATTTAAAGAAGGGTAGATTTCCTGTTGGCACATATAGTAAGTTGAAAATGAAGAAATTTGGTCCTTGTAGAATCTTGTGGAAATTTGATAGTGGTATTGCTTATGAAGTTGGATTACCTGATGACATGGATATATCTCCTATACTCAATGTTACTGATTTGTAAAAGTATCATAATCTAATGATGAGTTGACAGTACTGAGTGATTATCCTTAGAAGAAAATTGAAGATATAGAAACTATTTTGGATCAAAGAGCTGGTAAAGTATAAGAGGAAAGGATTACTTTGAGTATTTGGTAAAGTGTAAGAACAAGTCAGTTGAAAATGTTGCATGAATTTCTCAACCTATGTAGATTTTCAACCCCGGTTGTTTGATGTAGGAACATCCTTAGTTGCATTGCTATCTTTCTCAGTAGATGTTCACTCAGTTATACTTGTGGACCTACTTAGGGACTTCCTTATTGATTAGCTTGGTGGAGGTAATTCTTCCTTTATTTATTGAGTGGCTCAAGTTCTTATTTTTCCAAGTGTTTCTATTTTGTATTCACTAAGTGCCTCAGTGAGATTTTTAACTATTATTCAATGATGTCTTTCACCAAGTTGTTTGTTTGGTTCTCATTTGTGAGTTGAATTGTGTATTTAATTTGAGGTCAATATTTACTATATTGGATTGATTACTAGGATGCATGTAGACCATTATTTGTTTGACCTTCTCCCTATAATGATCTAGAATCTATACATCATTTGAACAAGTATAAATAGAGGATCTTGGTCTAGGTCTATTAGCAAGATCAATAGGGAGTTTAGTAGGAGTTAGAATATGAAAAGGGGATCATAGATCTCACATGCTAGAGGATATTTCTTGTGTATTGATTTCAATTTGGAAGGCCTCATAGTCAGACATGTATGATTAAAAACTTGACAAATAAATGAAATATTTATGGTTCTCTCTCCTTTTTGTCTTTGTCTCTTATGAATTGATCTCATGGTGTTAACTCTACAAGTCTGGTTGATTACTAGGAATGCATTTGGCCCTAAAATCTTAACCTCCCTTTTGTCAAAAATGTGATTTAGATTTGCTTTTTTATAGGTCTTATGACTTTTCATGTGGATTCAAATTGGTTGGGTTGGGGGCTCCATGCCTCAACCATCTTGGATCATGTTGGGAGCATTTTAAAGTCCCAAGTTTCTAAAGTTTCCTTCAGATGGTCTTGAGTTCTTTAAATTTTTTTATTCAAAGGAATGTTGCTATATTTCAAGGGACATTTTTTATGACTGCATGTTTTTTATTACCAAAGTTGGTAGTTTTTGGATTTTTCCAATCCCTAGATGGAATTCAAGTCTTCTTATGACACACTCTTTGAGGGACTCCATTAGTTAGGCCTAATGGCTCAGGAAGCCATGTATTTTCTATCATATGGTTTAAGGACCCTTAGAACCCCATTTTTTTTTACTCTATAGAGCTAGTTTTTGTATTGTGCCAACCATGTATGTTAGATTCCTTGGGGATTTAGTTCCTACTTTTCCAATCTCTCTTATGAGTGCATTTTGTTTGTCTCTCTTGGGCTGCTAGATTTTGTTTTGTAATATCTATGACAAAGTTTAGTTTTGATGGGGTTCTAGGTCCTCGGTAAAATCTTCTTGTAAGGGGTTTCAGGTCCCTCAAAACCTACCTCTTCCCTAATTGAAAACATTTTATTATTTCATCCATTTGATATTTTTCTTCATCCATGTGTGTTCTTTCTTCTATCCAATCTTTATTTCATGATCAACTTATGTCAATGACATTTTTACATATTTTGAGTTTCCTTTAGATAGTTAAACAATTGAACCACTACCAAAGCCTCTAAAGGGAAGATACCAATTTTTACCAATAAGATCTTATAAGGAATAACCTTTTTAATTTTGAGGTTGTTGATGATTAAATGCTTTTAGATTCTCTCTACGTGACTCTGATCTGATTAGTCGTGTTGCTTCCATAAATCTCACACTTGTGAAGGATTACCATGGTAATGAACAAACCAAAAATCATCTTTATTTTTGAATCCCATAAATTTGCATGTTCCTACATCTATTATTTATGGAATATACCACTTTCCAACCCCCTAAACTCTTTGTATTCTACATGTTACCTAGTTGAGTTTATTGTGGAAATCAATCCCAAAATACTTATACCCATTTATTATTTGTAAAGGATTGCCTTAAAATATTCAAAGTATATCACATCTTCCTATTTATTTCTAAAAGAAACTAACACTTTTTGTGTTGCTAGTGTTCACTTGTATTCTGACCCCATGATAAAAGGTATCAAGCACTTCCAAGCATTCCCTCAACCTATTTTTCATTTAGGCAATTAAAATGAAATCATTCACATGGAGAAGTGGGTTTGTCACACACTTAGCTAGTTGAAGCCTAATTACATTAGTCTTGTTTACTAATTCTTCTAATTCATCAATATGTAACCGAATAAAATTGGTGAGAGGGGATACCTTTATTTGACATCGATATCACTATTAAATCACTTTAACATTCTATTTATAGTTTTTATTTTAGCTTTAACCTACCCATTAAGTTTACTTACTACAACCTTGCACTTAATGAGAATTTTTCAGTTCTTCCATTCTACCCCAAAGCTTGTTGTGCAGTACCATGTCAAAGCCTTTTTAAAGTCAATAAAGTAACAAAAGTCACATTGCCTAGAGTGTTTGATTATTTTTCAAACAAGAGCCTAAGTGTGACACTATGATCAATAGTGGAAAATTTTGGTCTTAAACCAATCAGTCCCTTAGTATTTTAAATTATATTTATACCCACTTATTGATTTTATGTTCAACCATGTTACCAAAGGGTATCCCAAAGATAAAGTTAATCACAGTAGTTCAATAAATTGTTGATTATTTATGTTGACCATTTTTTATAGAAAATAATCATAACAATGATAGTCCACTTTTTAAAAAGCCTTTTAAATTGATACCATTAAAGATTTGATTGATATGGGACACCAAGGCATCGATGTCCCAATTCAAAAATTCATCTTGTAACTCACCAATATCTTGCAATTTTTAGGTGCCTAGCTATTTTCTAAGTTGAAAATCTCATTTGTGACATTGATTACTCAAGGACTATATTAATAACTTGTGTATTGTTGACAAAAGATTGTTTGAAGTGTGGAACTATCATAGAACAATCATTATTTTGTGAATGATGTAAAATCTACTACTTGTTGGTAAGACAATTGCTTTTTGGTTTGAATGTTATCATTTGATTGATTGATGAAGAGGATTTGAAAAGATAGGATAACAAGAGTACCTAGAGAAAGGTTGAGTTATATGGTATATAAAAGGAGCACTAAGACCAAGTAAGATATTGATGATATTATGTATTGTTGATCTACTTAAGGCTAAAGTGAATAGTTACTTTAGTTAAGCCAAGAAGAACTATTTTCATTAAAAGTATCTACCAAGCCTAACTAAGAAAATAGTGTAAGTCAAGCAAACTTAGTTCAAGTTGAGTAGAATTCAGTAGGCGTCGAGTGTGAGAAAATATAGTATATGCCGAGCATCAACAAAATTCAATAAGTGTTAAGCATCAGGAAAATAACAGTGGTGACCAAGCAAGGAAGACTTAGTAGATGTTGAGCAACCCAGTGTTAGTCGAGCATCGGAAGACTGTTATTGTTGAGTGAATAGTGTGGATGTTGAGTGACAATAAAAAGAGTTAAATCAAAGATCTGACAGATTTGAGCTAACTAATTTGATTTCTTGAATTGTGTGACGCAAGTGGAAGATAAGTATAATGAGCTAGTGGCACAGAATTCAAGATAAACCACTTTGAGGTGAAACTAAGGAAGATTGTAAGAGAAGTTTCTAGAGGGAACCTAATGGAAAGAGGGAGGATTCAATGAATCTGACCTAACCCTCAAATGGATGATTGTGATTAAGTGGCGAAAGACCTAAATTCTCTATTTACAAAGATAGCATGCTAGAAGCAACTATTGTCATGTGCAAGAACCTAAGGAAGACAAGAAGTCTAGGGTGTTGCTTCATATAGTGGCCAAAGGGATGAATCTTCAATTGGCATACTAAGGAAGAAGGCTTAAGGAGTTGAAGGCTTGAAGGCTTGAAAGGTGAACAAGCAATCAGAGATGAAGAGTATGAATGCCAAGAAGAATGGAGGACTAGACCAAAGATCTATAATCTTCAAGTGAGTTGTGTTTTATTATTAGATCAAGCCCTACTACTACTTTCTAACCATTGTATCAATCTGGATAAATTCTTTGGATTAGGTTAACCTAATAGTCATTTGTAAATCCTTTAACTAGGTGACATTCTAATAAAAATTTCTAAAGTCCTCTAACAAGGCTAGCTCCTAATAGGGTGATTGAAATCCTTTAACTAGGTCACATTTAATAGTGTGTATTGTAACCTTTAACAAGGTTGGCTCCTCACAAGGGTCACTTCAAAAGAGTGAAAAGTAGTAGCATGTTACTAGTGTTTTTTCCCAAATTGGGTTTCCACATTAAATCCTTGTGTCAAATTGTGTGAATGATTTTATAGTGTTTAATGTTTACATTTTTGTAATGTTATTTTGACCTAGGATAGTGACCTACTAAGTTATGGAATTATTGGATGCACACATGATATGGACATATGGATATGAATCTGTTAAGTACTAAAAATAATAATTCTAAAATTTTGACCTTGGATAACTAATTCACCCCCCCCCCCCAATTCCAACAATTGTTATCAGAGTTTTAGTGCTTGTGAGGAAATAATTTGAAGGTACTAGAAGCTAAAGATCAAGATGTCCAAAAGGGAGGTACCCAAGCTTAACGAGGATAACCTTCCTACATGGAAAAGTTTGATGAAGCTGCATCTAGGAGGACATGGAGACTTTTCACTGTCAACTATAACTACTGAGTATGTAGAAATGGTCGGAGGTATGATAATAGAAGAATTGAAACAAAAGAAGAAACACAACCAAACAATGTTGGAGATTGCATCTACCCTAAGCTATTCTAAGTTTGATAACATTAAAGATTGTAACACTTCCAAAAAGATGTGGGATTCCCTACACAAAATCTACGAAGGAGATAAGAATGTGTTAAGAGCCAAATTTGAAAGTCTTAGAGGTAAGTTTGATGAAATGAGAATGCAAGAAGGTGATAATATACTTCAGCATTGTGCTAGAGTCAAGGAAATTGTTAATTCCATTAGAGGATATAATGAAATAATTGAAGACAAAATCGTGATTAGCAAAGTGTTGATAACCCTACTACCTATCTATGCTATTAGAGTCTCTACTATACAAGAACTGAGATATAATCATGGTGATGATTTGACCCTTGAAGGATTGGTTGGTAGGCTTACTACTTTTGAGATTTCAAATTTTGATAATTTCAAAATAGAAAATGTTGAATCTTCTTTCAAAGCTAAGTTGTCACTGAAAGAGCCTAAAGAAAAGAGAAAGAAAAAGGTCAAACATTTTTCCAGTGATAGTGATATAGATGAAGATGATGTAGAAGAGATTGAATCATTGTTGGCTAAGAGATTTCATAGAGGCAAAGGAAAATATAGAGGTAAGTTAGCTATCATGTGTTTCAATTGTAATGAGGTTGTCATATTGTTGCAAGGTGTCCTAAGAAGAAGAATAAAATAAGTGGAGACCAATATAGAGGAAGAGAGATGACAATAGAAAAAATTATAAACATAAAGGAAAGAAGGCTTGCTACATTGCTGAAGAGGAATCTAATGAAGAATTAGATGATCATGATGATGAAGTTGTCTGTGTTGCTATGAAGAATGATTCTAATAAAGATGACACAATTGCATTAGTGTCTTATATGAACAAGAGTGGTAGATGGATCATTGATAGTGGTTGCACTAATCACATGGCTAGAGACAAAAGTAAGTTCAACTCTCTTATGTATTATGATGGTAATAGAGTTAGATTTGGAAATGATGCACCCTATTTGATAAAAGGAAAAGGGTCAATAAAATTGACAAATAAGATCATGTGTGACAATGCTTACTATGTGGAAAGACTTAACTATAATATGTTGAGTGTCTCACAATCAAGTAGTTCAGGATGTAAGGTTGAATTTGGAAACATAAAGGCTAAGATTTATGATGTTGATGGTGAACTCATTGATAGTGGTGATTAGACTAAAGGTAATTTATTTTATCTTGACATGAATGAAGCTACTTATCTTGTTCTACAATTTGATGGTGTATGGCTATGGCACAAAAGATTATGTCATGTAAATTTTGACAACTTGGTCAGTATTAATAAGACAAAGAGAATCAAAGGTTTGCCAAAACTGAAGAAACCTTATAATGTAATTTGTAAACAATATCAGTTAGGCAAGATGGAAAAGTCTAGCTTTAAGAGTAAGACTCATACTTCTAATGCAATATTAGAATTAGTTCATACTAATTTATGTGGACCAATTAGTGTGCAAAGCTACAAAGGTGACAAATACTTCATGCTATTTTTTGATGATTATTTTAGAATGATGACTATTATGTTTTTGAGGGAGAAATCTAACACTTTCCAAATGTTTAAGTGGTACTTGGCTAGAGTTGTGAAAGA
This sequence comes from Cupressus sempervirens, assembly GCA_028749045.1. Lineage (NCBI taxonomy): Eukaryota > Viridiplantae > Streptophyta > Pinopsida > Cupressales > Cupressaceae > Cupressus > Cupressus sempervirens. The sequence continues at coordinate 63,491,954 of CM053793.1, forward strand.
GACTGGTAAAAGCCTAAAGTGACTATGATTTTACATCAAATTATTTTGAAATTTTCTGTAATGATAGAGGAATCAAGAGACAAACCTCTACACCTAGAACCCCTTCATAAAATGGGATAGCTAAAAGGAGGAATAAATCTATGAAGATTATGCTACAACATTGATGATGGAGAAGAATATTGCTTTGAAATACTGGAGAGAAGTTGTTTGTATAGTTGTCTATACCTTGAAGTGAGTACAAGTGAAGAAAGGTACAAGAATTACATCTTTTGAGTTATGGTATGGACACTCACCAAATGTCAAACATTTTAAGGTATTTGGAAGCAAATGTTACATTCTTAAGGACAATACAAAAGGTCAATTTGATGCTAAAAGTGAAGAAGGTATATTCCTTGGTTATTCCACAAGAAGTAAAGCTTACAAGTGTTTAAATACTAACACTATAAAAATTGTGGAAAGTGCCAATGTAAAAGCTGATGAATATACAAAAATTCATGAAGAAGAACAAAAGAAGAAACCTGAAGATTACAAAACTTGTGTGTACAACTATGAAGGCATGACTACTAATGATTATGTAAACCAAGTTGCTAATCAACTAGAATCAATTATTGTCAAGTCACATCCAATGGATGTCGAGTTGCATTCAAAAGTCAAGCTATAGTCTAATGTTAAGATTAGATTACAAGAGAGGAATGTCAAGTTACCTAACTGAGATGTGCATAGTGAACCTAAGATTGAATTTCTTGAAAGACCTATTATTGAAGAAAGAAGAATAGAGCCAAGATTGTCAAGGTATGTTAGAAGACATCACGCTGCTGAGAAAATCATTGGTGGAAGAGAAGATGGACCAATGACTAGGAATAGATTGAGAAATGATACATGCTTGTTGAGCATACATGAACGTAGAACTATGAAGGGTGCATTAGAAAATGAAGACTAGATTAAAGCTATGAATGAAGAGATTGATCAAATTGAAAAGAACAAAACCTAGTCACTTGTGCCCAGACTAGACGACAATAATTTTATTAGAACCAAGTGGGTATATAATAATAAATTGGATGAGAATGGTGAAGTAACAAGGAATAAGGCAAGGCTAGTTTGCAAAGGTTAAACTCAAGAAGAGGGAATTGACTATGAAGAGACATTAGCCCTAGTTGCAAGACTAGAAGGAGTGAGAACCCTTCTTAATTACTTTGCATACAAAGGATTCAAAGTTTATCAAATAGATGTTAAATCAACATTTTTGAAAGGTATACTAGAAGATGAGGTTTACATTCAACAACCTGAAGGATTTTTTGATCCTAAAAATAAGAACATGATATGTAAATTGCATAAAGTTTTATATGGTTTAAAGCAAGCTCCCAGAGCATGGTATTAAAGATAGCATAATTATCTTGTGAAGATTGGTTTTGAGAAGACTGATGAGAAAAACAACCTATACTTGAAGACCGAAGGAGGTAAAGGAATTTTACTGGCTAAAATTTTTGTTGATGATATCATATTTGGAGGACAAAATGTATTGTGTAAGACATTTGTTGATGATATGATTAAATAATTTGATATATCTATGTTTTGAGAGATTAAATTCTTTATTGGTTTGCAAGTGCATCAAATGAAATATGGTATTTACATTACTCAGTTTAGGTATGTAAAGGAAATCTTAAAGACTTTTGGTCTAGAAGATTCAAAACCAGTTAGCACTCCCATGGTGACATGCCATAAACTATCCAAAACTAATGAATCTGCATAGGATAATCAAACATTGTACAAGTCTATGATTGGTAAATTGCAATATGTAGTGCACAATAGACTTGATATTACTTTAGCTGTTGGGATTGTTGCAAGGTTTTCTGCAAATCCAAAAGAGAATCACTTAATGGATGTCAAGAGGATAATGAGATATCTTAAAGGGACAAAAGACTATGGTCTATACTACAAGAAAAATGACAAGTTTGAATTGAGATCCTATATAGATGTTGATTGGGCTGAAAACATTGAGGATAGGAAAAGTACAAGTGGTGGAACATTTTTCTTATAAAAGAGACTAGTTACCTAGACTAGTAAGAAACAAAATTGTATCTTGCAATCTACTATTGAAGCTAAATATGTGGTTGCTACAGTGAATTGTACTAATGTGGTGTGGATCAAGTAGTTACTCAAAGGTATAAAAGAGGAAATCATTGAACCTATGGTAATCTAATGTGACAATACAAGTGGTATAAAAATTTCTAAAAATCATGTCATACATATTTTTCGCTTCTCAATTAGATCAATAACTCAGTTCTTAAAACACAACTCATGGATTGGACATCCAAAATGGGTAGCTATCTTTCTTATGGAGAAGAACCATTAAAATTGTCAACCCGATGACATATACTTGAAACAAGTCTGCAAAGTATATGCACTATAAAAATATCTTAGTTATTCTATTGTTGTAAAATATAAACTCTAGCAATGTTGGAAATAAATCTAAATACACAGTAATGGCTGCAGAAATTTGCAACAAACTGCATAGTAATGGTTGCAGGAACTGTATATTACAAATTATAACTTTCTATATATTCATCTATATCTATATCTATATCTATATGTCTATATATCAAATGCTTCATCACTATTTTGAATATTTAAGATTATTGTCTCTTTAACAACCATATAAAAAGTGTCCCATCATTCCTTTAAACAAGGAAGAGACTTATTCTACAATAATGGCCAAGTGTGTTGATCTTTTGTTCAACCTTTTCAACAGTCCACTCCAAATGCATGGTGCTCCTTTATTATTAATAATTATATCAAACCATTTTACTAGGTTATTCTCCTCCTATTTATATTTCCATGTCATTTTTAAAATCTGAGTTTCATTAAGAAACATGGAATTTGTGATCATTTTACTAAAAGCAATTTTCTGTTGCCTTCAAACGTGCTACCTTTTACTCATTCAAATTTTGATCCACTCACTCAAAAGGGTTTATGTGCCTTGTTTTCAGCTTTCCAAATCTATAAGACATTCTTAATTTTATTAAGAACTGAGTAAGATTCTAACTTTTGACTTTTTCTGCATTTCCTAAACTGTTGAATATTGACAAGTGTCAACTTGCTCCTCCTTCTTTTCAACTGCATGAATGGCTCAAATATCTCAAAAATAACATGTTAATTAACCTCAACATAATTAGTGTTCAATAATAACCATTTATCATAATAAATCATCATAATTTAGCATTAACTAGCTACACATATAAATGTTAATCAATAAATCATTTATCATAATTAATGCTTCATAGATCAAGTTAATGTATGGAAATGACTTGGAAAAATATTTGAATCATGGGGTAAAGTGTTGTAGTAAATGGATATAAATATGAAATTTTATAGGCTCGTCATTCCCCCTGGCTGAAATCCTGCTTGTCCTCAAGTAGGGGACATGTATTTATTAGATGTCAAAGATTTTAGCATGAAATCTTGTGACAACTTCAATCAATCATCAAGAATGTCAGAGGTAATATAAAAAATATACATGCAAGGTCATCCTCCTATGGTCATGACAATATTTCCAAGCATACATGTGTTCCCCCCAACTAAAAGGTTATTTGTCCTCGATTGACAATGTATGTATGAGAGTAGAAAAACAAATAACTTATGAAGCATATGATGTCAATAATGATAATTGAAAAACAAAATATTGCATAGATAATCAATTACTAAAAATGATAAATATTATGAATAAATGGAAATGATAAATATAGTACCATTTTTTTTGTTTTGAGAAGATTCAAGTTTTGTAAATAACTGAAAGTACAGGTCCTTTATTATTTAGTATTCAGGTCCCTCCAAGAGTGTGGCATATTTAATATCAACAAATATAGATATGTCTTCATACTTTTTTCAAGTTGTCTTTTTGATCACATAGTATTTGTTGGATCATTATCTATTAAATCATAGAGTAGTGGTTGCAGGACTAATTGTTAAAACCAAACAATAGTTCCTACAAGATTGACTATTACCATAGGAAACCTATAGATAATACTAACTAGACATCATCATTGAAAAGACATTCTTGATATCATGAAGACTCAACTACTCAATGAAACCTTTGGAAATATAAGCAAAGGCTCTCTTCCATAATTAGAAACTTGATTCACCCAAGCTTTTGGAAAATGATTTGAAATATGACCAACTAACTACATCTAAACTCCTCCAAAATAGTCATTGAGATAAGAAGAACAAGAAACAAACTAAACTAGACAACTACTAACTCTAAAACATTGTGTAACAACACTTATTGAATGGAAAATCTACCCTAACCTATCCTAACCTACACTAACCAAAAAATATGACTTGCTCAAAAAAAACCATTAACTAGTTCTTTGAGTATCTTTCTCTTCTCAAAATCTTCCAATGCTTCATATGCTTATGAGCAATTAGAAATAGTTGCACCATTAGTAGATACTCACTAAACAATAATAGCTTTGGAAATATATTAACCAACTCACTTATTACTTCATGCTGATAATATATTATCATATTGAAGTGCATAAATAAGATGAAATATTTCTCCTTTAGGTCCAGCTACATATGTAGCATCATCTTCAATTGTAACTTCTTTCTTTGCTGAAACCATAGCTTGTGATAACATCTTTTCCTCCATATGAATGAGATTTCTAGTAGAACACTCTCATAAAATCATAAAATTTGAACCCTCCTTGTTGTCTTTGTGTAGATGAGCTTCTTCTTCATCCTCTTGTTGACATTTAAAACCAATTTGTGTGGCTGATTTGATAAAAGTGCAAGATTTTTTACACCATCTTCATAAGGCTCATGGTTTTTCTCTATTTACATCTAATCTTAAGAAAACTCTTCTAAATCATCCCAAAACTAATCTTCTTCAATATCTTATTTACGTTTAAGCATGAGAGGATTGATTTTCACTTTATTGCAACTCTCTTCTTGAAGTAGGAGGTCTAATTTGATATCACATTCATCTTCAGCAATAACCTTGTGTATGGTGATTTCTTCATTTTGCAAAACAAGGTTGTTTTCATTTGACTCTTAAAAAATCAACATTTTTCATCAATATGTGAACAAAATTCCTATATGATACTAGATAATATGTCTTCATCGATTTCCAAACTTGTTGAAAATGATATTGGCTCTTCATTCTTATTCTTCATGGACTCAAAATCCATATTGTGTTATTGCAAAAATTTATGATCCTAATTTCTTTGAAAAGAAATTGAGATTTTAGAAAAATGACAAAGAGCTACTAAAAACTTAGAGACTCTCATAGCTTGACCTGTCCTTGGCAACGATGCCAAAAATGTTGGCTTTTCAATTAGATCAATAACTTGGTTCTAAAAACACAAATCATGGATTGGGCATCCAAAATGAGTAGCTATCTTTCTTATGTAGAAGAATCATTTAAATTTTCAACCCAAGGCCATATACTTTGTAGACTTGTTTCAAGTATATGTCCTCGAGTTGACAATTTAAATGATTCTTCTCCATAAGAAAGATAGCCACTCATTTTGGATGTTTAATCCATGAGTTGTGTTTTTAGACCAAGTTATTGACCTAATTGAGAAGCCAAAAATTTTGCACCAAAAATGTTGGCTTCTGAATTAGATCAATAACTTGGTTCTAAAAAATACAACTCATGGATTGGACATCCAAAATGAGAAGCTATCTTTCTTATGGAGAAGAATCATTTAAATTGTCAACCCAATGACACATACTTCAAATAAGTTTTCAAAGTATATGCACTATAAACTCTCTAAGCTATTCTATCATTGAAAAATATAAACTCTAAAAATGCTGAAAATAAATCTAAATATGCAGTAATGGCTGCAGGAACTATATATTACAAACTACAACTTCATATATATGTATGTATGTATGTATGTTTATATATCAAATGCATGATTAAAATTTTGAATATATAAGATTATTGACTCTCTCACAACCATCTAACAAGTGTTTCATCATTCCTTTAAACAAGGAAGAAACTTATTCTATGATAATGACTAAGTGTGCTAATTTTCTATTCCACCTTTTCAGCAATCCACTTCAAACACATAGTGCTACTTTATTATTATGAATTATATCAAACCCTTTTACTAGGTTATGTTCCTCCTATTTATCTTTCCATATCATTTTTTAAATCTAAATTTCATTAAGAAATATGGAAGTTGTGATCATTTTACTAAAAATGGTTTTCTGCTACCTTCAAATGTGCCACCTTTTACTTAGTCAACTTTTGATCCACACTACTCATTAAATATTTTGAAGCAACTCAAACTCTCAAAAGGGTTTGTGCAACTTGTTTTTATCTTTCCAAATTCATAAGTCATTCTTAATTTTATTAATAATTGATTAAGATATGCTCATTTTTTCTGAAACTGACTTTTGACTTTTTTTGCATTTCTTGCAACTGTTGAATATTGAGAAGTGTCAACTTGCTTCTCCTTATTTCTAGTTGCATGAATGACTCAAATATCTCACAAATATCATGTTAATCACCTCAAGATAATTATTACTCAATAATAACCCATGTATCATATGTTAGGAATAAGGTGTCTCAACCTTGTATAATTCCTATTCTTATTATTTGTTTTGTAAAATGTATTTCTTTCAAATAATGTTGATGTGTCGACATCTTGAATTGTGTATAAGGAGATTATGACTAAAATGGTTATGATGGATTCCTATGACATGTAAAAGCTATGTTAGGAAGATTCAATGACAGGTGAAGACATGTGGCAACTAAGATATTTGAGTACTGTACAGTCTACCCCAATTCCTATTTTCTCAAAGAATGGTAAAACCCTAATATGGTTTACCTTTGGGAGTAGCCCTAAATTGAAACACATGTTATAAGTGTTTTTAGGGTTGCAAAGAGATGGGATGCGAGAAAGGTGTATTGTTGGTACTGTGAGTAGCTACTGGAGTCTTCTGTTGTTGATGTTGAACTTGCATTGCAAGTGTATTGTAACCTTGTGTTGAAGATAATACATTGTGTAGGTTCTGAAGGGGTGGGGTTGTTTTATCGAAAGGTTTTTCCCCACTGGCAAATCCTTGTGTTATGTGTTCCTTTCTCTGTCTATTTTTTGTATGCATGGTTGGCTGCAATATTGTTGTTTACATGATATTGAATCTGTAAGTGAAGAAGATTTTAATAGGATTTGCATCATACTTTCCTTATGAGATTAGTATAGGAAGTTGTTTCCGCACCTGAGTTTCCTTACATCATAGTAAATCATCATAATTTAATATTAACTAGCTACACATACACATGTTAATCAATATATCATAGTTAATGCTTCATGGATCAAATTAATGTATGGAAATGGCTTAGAAACATATTTGAATCATGGGGTAAAGTGTTGTAATAGATGAATATAAATATTTTTTGGAATACAATAGGGAAGCAAACTCTAAGAGGGGAGGTGAATCAACACTTTAAAACTTTCAACCTCAAAAACTATTCACCACACCTCCATCTCACAATCCATGCATATAAACTGAAATACCAAATTAAAAATATACATCCATAGCATGAAAATAAAATATTCAACACATGTATTACACAAGATATTTAGTTACCTAGAAACCCTCCAAGGACAAGGTAAAATTAGGGTGGGGATGATACCCACAAATCTTCACTAGTGTAGTAATAAAGTGTATCCAATGAAGGTTACAATGTTTGATCATGAAACATGATGTACCTTGTGAAAGGTATGCCCTATTAAAGGCTTACAAGATTGTTAGATCGTATCTTGTTAAAGGGTTTAAACACCTTGCTAAAAGTGTGCTTGGTAAGAGGACGTTAACTTACAATGAAGTAAGCACCCTGTTAAAGGATTTACAATAGCCTATTAAGACTACTTTATTAATAGATTTAACTGATTCACATATTAAAATGTCTTAGCAATGATCATTTAGTTATCACTTTGTTGCTTGATATCATATCACCTCTATATTGATGTGTACTTGATCCTTTCTAATCACATGTATCTCTATTGTCCTCTGATTCCTTTCCTCTATCCTCCTTTAACTAATTCTACAATGAAACTCAATTCATAACACATTAATCACCATGAATGCTCTATTTGTGCATGCAAACCCTCTTCAATTCTCCTTAAGCATTCTTAAAAAGTTTAGGGTTTGTCTTCATTAAGAAGACCTAGGTGACTTAGGGTTAGGTATGAATTAACAATTGTGATTCACCCATACTATCGCTTAAACCTTCTCTTTTTCTAATTGAATGCAAGTAACACATAGGGATTCACATTTTAGATTTATCCTTATCAACAAAGATTGTAAAAAAAAATCCTTAAATCAGCCTATAAATGGTTTACATAGAAGTTTGTGCCATTACAAACAACTATGTCAAAACTATGTAACTTGGCACTTGAAGTCCCCAATGCTCGGCATCAACTATAACTTCAATGTTAACTTGATCTCTGAATGACTCAACATCCATTGATCACTCAGCATTTGAATAGCTTAGCACATACCATCTGCTCAGCACTTGAGTGACTCAACACTTACTAGTTACTCAGCTTACACTAAATATCTGTCACTTGGCATATATTATCTAATGACTTATGCTTGGCATGTATTACTTGTTCGGCATGAACTAAGTAAATGACTTAAGTATATTGTCACTCATATGTCAAAACCAATCTAAGATTAACAATATCCCCCTTTGAAATGAGTGGAAAAATACTTGATCATGTATGAATAACCTTTGGCCTTTCAAGCATAACTCAAATAATATTCATATACATACAAAATTTCAAAAACTTCAAAATTTTGCAAAAGCTTATGACTCATCAATCATACCTCAAAATTCAATAAATCCCCCTAAATTGATTGTGTTATTCTATATATGAACCAAAATTATTCCTCCTACTCATTAGATGTAATATGTTTCTATCATTGACATCTCTTGTCTTCAAAAATAGTATCTCCCTCATACTTCTTATTTCTCCCTTCATATTTCTCCCCATTCCTCATTTCCTCATTTCTTATTCTCCCACATTTTGACACTTAGGTCAAAGGGTTATACACTAAGAGTGTATTTGTCCAAAAATGATTTATGGACCTCTAGCATTATTTTTAAAGTTGCATCCCAGTTATCACAAGCTACCTCCAATTATTTGATCTAGATGGCCAACTCGGTAGCAAGGTGAACTAAGCCTTCATGAGTAGAAAGATATGGATCTTTCTTCATGAGTGTTTCTACAAAGGCTAGTTCCTTATGTAATATCTCCATGTGTAGAGTCAGAATAGACTAGATGCTGATCAGTTTAACCTTTATGTTAGCTTCATCTGTGTGTAATACTGCTAACTAACTCTAGGAGTTGAGGAGGTTTATGAAATGTTTCTCATTCTGGGCTAGAGACTTAGGTAGAGTATTACCAAATGAATGTATATGACTCTCCAAACTTAGTTTGTGACTCCTTATTTCTTGTGTGAAGTGTGTGGAATTACATAATTTGGTGTACAAGGAGAAAACGTTCTCTAGTACCTTCTTCACACAGTCAATTTTGGTTGCTAACTCAACCTATGATAGTGCAATAGCACTTGATATCTTTTCATCAACCTTATGTTGAAACTTCTTTTTAGACCATTCAAGTAGTTTAACATTTGAATCTAGGTCTATGTCATTTAGCTTCTCTATTAAGTTCGTTAGTTACTCTATGATCAGCTTTGTTGCTCCTAGTGCTGGTAGACTAAATGTATCAATAAAAATTTCCTTGATATCTATCAAGGCTTGCTTCTACCCATACTAATGTCTAAATAGTTCTTGATTCTTCTTCTTTGCAAGAGCATCCTAAAGTATGCTCATCTATTCTATAGCGATAGTTGCAAAATCAAACATGGGCAACTCAATCACTTCATCCAAGTTCACATCAAAAAATGATGTAACTTTAGCTTCCTTGTATGTGTTTGGACTTCTCCATGGTAATTGTAGGGATATAGATTCTATACTCAGCCTATGAAAAGCTTGACTAGGAGGAGTAGCAGTTTCTAGTAAAGTTACAAGTGTTTGTATTGCAATTTTCTCCTCATGTTTGGTAGTCATACCTAGCTCTTTAGTCTTGTCCTTTGCCTTCTCTACATTCATAGATGCACCTTGATCTTGTGCTATAGGTGCAAGAGTATCTACCTAACCTGTTAGAACTTGGGTTCCTTCATTATTTGTTGTCTCATCTTTGTGTTCTTAAACTATCTCACCCTTATCATTTTCATTTTCCTGTATATTAACTGAGACTAGAGTACCCTACATCAATGCACAGATAGTGGAAGTTGTTGTCTCCTTCCTTTGATATACCACAAAGAGTAATGTAGATTGCATTAATGTGAATTGTGGAGGGGTTGTATATGTCTCTTTATATTGTACTTCCTCCCTTGCAAATACTTTGTCTGCCTTCTCAATTTCATCAACACTCACTATACGATTTCATAATAGATGAAGATAATCACACCATTGTCTTTCTCAAGGATACTATATCTATTCTAAAGATTACCACTTCCATCATGAAATACACTTGAATTGTCAACCTAGAGACATAGGACTTTAAATGAGTCAGCACGATATGTGCACTAAGTTCCTTTAAGAGTCTTAACACCTATGTTCTAGGAAAGTAAAATGCATGAAAAGAATCTGTACTACTATTACAAAATAGTAAACACACCTAGACTAATAATATATAACTATAAAAAGCTTTGGGAAATGAACCTAAACTAGTTAACACCTCAAAACATCCACCATAATCATTTTTTGCAAGTGCTGCAAGAACTTTCACAGTAACAATGTTGTAGGACTAATATAGTATTTCTAATTTGAAAATAGGAAATTGTAAAGAATGAATCTATTCTACCTAAATCTATTCCACCTCCCAAGTGGACCCCCTTGGTTAGTTTCAAATAAATACAAACACAACAAGTATTCCAAAATCACTCTTTCATTAAAATCCTTCTTGGATTACATCAATTGAATAATTCATGAAGAACAAAAAAAGAGTAACTTTTGAATTTTAAACCAGCATTGTCTGTACTCTCATTAGCTTACTAAGATGATCTGAATCCTTTATATAGAGGATTGGATACTTATTAAAAACATGACATAAAATTCTTGAACAAACATCACCAAAAAAGAAGGCAGAAGATTAACCATGACATAGTACATTTATTACTAAGCAACATAATAACAACTTGCACGAAATATAGCAAGTTGTGTCTCCTAGATTTCTTGGAACAATAACTCCTTTGCAGGTGCAGCTTATCCATAGGAACTGAATTGCACTTTCCTTGCCACGATCGGCCTCCATCATCCTCTTCCTTTAATGTAGTAATCACCACCCTTTGTGTCATTCTTTATTATCCTGATCTTCATTTTCCTAAAAGTTAGGAACATCTGGAACATATATGCAAGATAACACTCCTACTCTTATTCAGATATTAGAACATAGCTTAAGATATTTATATGAAATACTGCATTCTATGTATAATATTAAGCAAAGTATGTCATATACACTACCCATAGGTTTAGTAAGTTCTAGCTATCTTTGGCATAAGTTCACAAGCTATTTACACAAATGCTTTGGAAATATTTTTGACAAAGCACAAAGAGTAAGTCCAAACTATGAAAACTATATCAAAATTAAGACATTAATATGCCTCATCATCTAGCCCCCACTATTCAAATGCTCGTCCTCAAGCATTATACTTCCTTTTCATAGCTCTAAAGTCTCCCACTATAGTTTTCCCTTCCTTCCCACTTCTGAAAGTGTAGAAGAATCCTTTGGTGTGCTTCCAATGTTCACCCATGTGTTCCTCAACCAATGGATCTAGTCTGGTAGCATCATTACCGTAAAGAGGCCAAATAAGGGTAGGAGGCTAAACAGTCAATGGCATCCATAGTTCCTTTCTGATTTGTCTTCCTAGTTGTATATACTTGGCCACCCTATTAACAACTACCTCATAGTTGAAAAGGCTATGTGGTTTTGCCTTTTTGAAAGCTTCTAGCAGTCAGTTCCATTGGTCCTAAGCCCTACAATAGCTCATTGTTGTGTAAAGCTTGGAAGTGTCTAGTATTCTCTATAAACCTTTTCTCTTTCTACAAACACTTTCTTCCTGATCTCTAGTTTTGATCTCCCACAAGTCAGTCTGAATCAGTCTCTTAGAAGATCATCAGGCTTGCGTGATTCAACCCATAGTGGTAATGGTTCAGATTTTTCAACATCTCTATAGGCATTTAACTGCCTATCATAATTTGTCTCATTGTGTATCTAGGACATTAAAGCTCTGAGGTGAACATCCCCTATGTAAAGTAGAGGGTTCCACTCTATCTCATGTGGAATTATAAAATTACGTAAATAAAGTTCACACAACAAATTCTTCTGCCATTAAGGCAGACTCTGATACACAATGTAGAAATCTTGAGCATTTTTAAATTCACAATCAACATCCCTTATTGTCATCATCTATTGGAATAGCAAAAACTGCTCCTTCAGACAAATGGAATACACCCTTGGTGGTGGCCTACAGGCCATTACCTGGTTAGCTAACTTTAAAACCTTATTCATTTGTTGCTTCCATTTCTCAAGTTGCTCCTTTAGTAAGTCAATTTCCTCATCTTTTTCAAACATTAGTTTCTACATTTGGTCTCTTTCTTGCCTCCATAAGGCCTTTTGAAAAATGAAGTGATTGTACAGACCAAATAATATAGAATGAATGTAGATGAAGGGAATTCTTGAGCCATAGATTTCTTATTTTGTTCCTTAGCAACTTGTTGGAAGTAATGGGTATACTAGGAGGATCTATAAGGCATGATAGAAACATTAGAATATAGACGGACTGGTGGAGAAGTAGGTTGATCATTTTTCAGGGGCTTTTTTTGAGACAACAACAAGGTTTGACTCACACATTTTCTTATTTCCTTGTGGCATTTTATTAACAAGCTCATTTTTATTTTTTCACATTTTGAGGTTCCAACTGTATAGGAGAGTCATCTAGAATATTCTCAACCACTAATTCTATATGAGATTTTGAGATTGAAGCATTTAGGTTTTCATTGGAAACTAGGGTTACTTGACCTTGCATACAAGGGCTTTAATACATAAGAATCTCTTTAACTTCTACTATTTTGTAGGTCCACTTTGGTTTAAGTGCTACTGGGGTAGACACTAACAGGAGTGGTTATTGTAGGAATAGACCTTTTTTGCTTTGTCACTTCAACAGAAGGGTTTTGGGCTTCCTTTTCAAGATTAGGGCTCTCTTTACCAACTTTATGCTTGCCTTTATCTCTGGAAGAGTTAGATATGTCACCCTCTAAAATAGGCTCAATAGGTTTATCAGGAGAGGGTAATATTGGGCTTTTTCCTATTTCAACTAAATTTTGACTAGGCTTTTCAATTTCTTCTTCGTTCCCTAAATTTTGTAGAATAGGGTTGGCTTGAGGCTACAAAGTTTTAAATTCAACAAATTTTGCCCACGATATAGGGAAAGAATCTCTAAGAGACCTTTCAACTAAAAGTTTGATGAGGGCATGATGAGAAATAGAATTTTTATTTCCTTTATAAGTTTCTTCAATGCTAATAAACAACATATTATAAAGAAAATTGGGGACATTAACTTGAATGTTATGTCTTACACAACTGAGCAACTTAAAATGGTGAGTGTGCAAGTTTGAAAATCTACCTTTGCAGGTTAAATACCTAATGATATGGGTTGCCAATTATAAATACAGAGCTAGGAGAGAGATTCTTATACACCCTTTCTTTATAATTTCTAGTAGAGGGTCACTCAATCAAGAGAATTGGATCCACGACGTCCTAGCACCATGTTTATTCGGATAATGCTCCCCATTAGGTAGTAGTCTTGTGACTTCTACTATCTAATCCTCAGTATAAATTACTATTAATCCCCATATTGTGGCTTCCACTTCATCAAATGTCCTCATAAACTCCATTGCTACTTCTTTATTGAGCTCAGTTAATTGCAGGAAGTAGCCAAGCCATCATAGGCATTAAATCATCAGACTGCTTCTACGTCTGCAAGTAGAATACTATGAACAACCAGCTCATGTCTTAGCAACTATCCTCCCATCTTAAAAATTCCTAGCCTCAAATTTCTCTATTCTCACCACCTTGATAAGTTTCACCTCTTTAACACTTCTACAAATACCCTCTTCTTAGAATTTCAAATTGATCTTTCTGAGAAATGTCGATACCACACTCTTAACAAGACTCCATTACGTTTGGCATGTAAAATAATGATGCAATTAATTCTAAAGGACATCAGGTTTTAATTAGAAGTGTTCTCATAATAAATCATAGTCATTTTCAATCATGTCAAATACAAGAGATCTTTCCCAATTTCACAATGAAAAGGTACGACAAATAAAAAAATATTTTAAAATCAAAATCAGATCACTGCCAAAGTACAACCTATAATGTGGACATGACTAAGGTGATGTGGAGGTGACCTTTGGAAATTAATACACATTCTTGACCCCCCACTAAATTTTGACAAGTGTCCACACTTAAAAATTTTGGCATAGGAATGAGAAACTAGCTTAAGGCTTATACAATACATTTAATGCAGTATTATATATAAATATTGAAACCTATGATGTTGTACCTAAAAATTTTAGAGTGTACTTCCACATGCAAATTGATGAGGTGGCAAAGTCTAGTGATCGTAGAAAAGGTGTTGACGATATGTTTTAATGAAAGCAGTAAAAATAGAATTTATGGGTGACATGGAGTGTGAGTGGATGATAGATAAAGAAATGAGATGAGTTGATATCAAGAAAAAGAAAAATGAATGTAAGAATCCACCTCAGATTAAATGAGGTTTTATTATGAGTGCTCGTTGAAGGTTTGTTATGGTATGATTGTAGGAAGAAGGTTTGCACCCTCTACTGTAGGAACTGTGTCCGTAGGAGTTGGTAAATTGTTTAGTTAGAACTACTGCAGGAACTCATCTTTGGTCTATGGCTTATGATAGAGGCATAATCTATGGACATTTACAAGCAATTTGAACTAGATAGGATCAATGGTTGTCAGCTAGACTACTCCATTTTTGAATACATATCAAATTTCATAAGGCCTTAGCCACTAAGTCTGCAACTTTCCTAGATTCTCTTTGAAATGAGAATCATATAAGAGAGCCCAATCTTCCATTTGGAATTGTTTATTATTGATATGTGTGTCATGCCACTTCTTTTACTATTGTTGAATGATCTCTGTTCTTTCCAAAGATGTCTTTCTCATTTCATCCAGTGAGTTCAAGTGGAGAAGTCTCTCTTCTTGTGCTACAAGAAGACTGATGTTCAATTCCAAACCACTGCACAATATTTTATGTTCAATGTTCAAATTCAATAAAAAACATTGTTGCTTTTCCATACACAAGATCAAATGGAGTGAATCCATTTGTTATCTTCCATGTGGTTCGGTATGCCCAGACAACTTCAGTTAACCTACTGCTCCAATCCTTCCTATGTATTTGCATTGTCTTGGTCAAAATGCCCTCAATTTCTTTGTTGATGATCTCTGCTTTCCCATTTTTCTGAGGGTGATAAGGACTACATTTCCAATGCCTTATATTGTATTCTTTCATAATTTTAGTGATCAAGTTTGATGTGAACTTGGCGCCTTGATTTGTGACAAGTTCTCTAGGAACTCCATAGCATGTGAATATTTCCTTGTATAAAAATTTAGCTACTTTCTCATCTCTTGCATTTTCCATTACGCTAACTTCCACCCAATTAGTTAAATAATCTATACATACTAAGATGTAGGATTTTCCATTTGATGGTGGGTCAATTGGACCTATGAAGTCCATACCCCATTTGTCAAAGGGTGTTACAACAATTTGTGGATTGAGTGGCATCTCATCTGACTTGGTTGGCTGACCCATCCTCTGGTATTTTTCGCACTTGGTTGTATAACTTATTGCATCCTTATGTAATGTTGGCCAATAATATCCAGTTGTAAGTACCTTTAGTGTTGTTATTTTTATTGCAAAATGGCCTCCACATGGTTCGACATGATAGGCATGTAGTATGTCATATATCTCATCTTCCCTGACACATCTCCTCATGATTTGATCTGATCTAGTATAGAAGAGATTGTTATCTATCCATGAATAATGAAAACTTTTCTCTACTAGCTTCCTCCTATCTTTGTGAGAGAAGTGTGGGGAAATTCTATTTGCAACAAGATAGTTTGCTATGTCTACATACCATGGTGTATGAGTTGCTATGTGGAACAAATGCTCATCTAGAAAGGTATCTTCAATTGGAGTTGGATCTTCATCAGCAATGTGCAGTTTGGACAAATAATCAACAACTATGTTGGACTTGCCTGGCTTATCAACAATGGTAATATTAAACTCCTGCACAACAAGAGCCATCTTGCCAATCTACTAGTTATAGAAGGTTTATTTATTAAGTACTTTATAGCTGAGTGGTTAGTATGTGTAAGAATTTTCCTAAGAGAAAAATTCACCCAGGAACTAAGAACTCAAACACAAGCACATAGTAGACCAAAGAGAGAGAAAGTATGATTAGAATAACAATGTATTCAATAACTAGTTGAGACTACACTAGGAGTGCCTGAATATAAAGGCCTTTGAGATGCATCTAGAATGCCTCATAATCAGCACCATGATGTGTCATACAACCAAGCACATGTCCACCAAATATGGGTTATCCTTCATTAAGCACAGAAGTAAGTTTGGTGATGAGAGGATAAGCCTACAAGGGTGTGACACGCAAAATAGTGTTGTAGACACCATGTACTTATATAGAGTTGTGTACTCCTGTGTTGTCTACATGACAACTCAAAAGTTTTGCAAACTCCCAAGTGTCTCATAAATAAAAATAATATAATAATGCAAAATAAATAAATAATGCATTAAACCTAAGTAAACTTAAGTAAGTGTAATAAGTAAATACTTATTTACACCAACACCCCCCCTTAAGTGCAACTTAGGGGAATGCCCTTAAGCTTACGAACTAGGATGAAGATGCATAATGGGTCCCGGCTACTAGACCATATTAGGTACTCGAGTACATAATGAAGATGCAAATCTCTCATAAAGCGGGGAAAGAGGGAAAACCTCATGGGAAAAACCCTCTCCCAAAAAGAGAGATAAGAAAGGATGCATCGATGGATGGAGTAATCAGGACCCCCCCATTACGACATACATCCTGTATATACATAAGAGAATGAAAGAAGGAAGAGAGACAGAATAGGCTCCCCCCCAAAAGAAGAATGCCAACAAGTGAAAGTCGCTCCGATGAAGAAGTTGGTCCATGAATGCAGAATGGTGTTCCTACCCTTAGGAAGAAACAATGCTAGAGGTACAATCCTAAAGATGTATGGTGGCCCAGAAACCTACTCAAGTATCCCTATGCTAATGTTGAAGTTCACCCCTTCCAACTGTGCTGAAAAGAACAAATGTAGATCTGGCAAGGATGTCAATTGAACCTGTTCCACTAAACCATTTGTCTCCTTAAGTGACAAAGAGACCTCCACTAATTGTTGTTCATAAGGATCCACAATCATGCCAACCTGCAAAGATTGATCATGTAGAGAATGGACATGAGGGTCAGAGTGAGCCCTCGCAACAACTGTAGAGGAATCATCATCTATGAGAAGATGTAAGTCCTCAAGTTTGTCTCCCAAGTCAACTGAAGTTGGAGCTGGAAGACAAGATGTACCATGTTGTGATGGACCTTTCACTATGGAAATATAAGCACATGGACTAGACTGATGTGACCTCCCACTACAACTGTCGATAGAACCCCATGTGTCTGAACCTATTAAAGCACTATCACTGGTGTCACTATTAGTTTCCACTGTGTATGATATGCGGAGAGGAGTAGAGGACAAGCTTGGTGAATGTTCCTTAAAGTGAACATCCTTCTCCACAAAGATCTCATGTGTCTCTGGATCCATCAGTCTGTAAGCCTTCACATTGTCTTCATAACCGATAAAGGTACAAGGCCTAGATGTTGGTGCCTTGCAACTCCTAGAAGATAGGTTTGCCCATGCCGGACAATTGAAGACTCTAAGGTGACTCACAACTAGTTTTCTGCCGCACCATGCCTCAGAAGGAGTCTTGCCATCTAAGGTTGGATGAGGAAACCTATTAAGTATGTGAGTAGCACTGCTAATGGCTTCAACTTCAAGTGTAGGATTGAGAGACTTGGCATTTATCATGCAACTTGCCATGGTCTTGAGAGTCCTAATCCTCATAGCTACAATATCTATCTTGTGTGGACTAAATGCTGGTGAGTTCTGAAGATCAATCCCCTCAATTCTACAAAAGTTCTTAAGTCTTTTGTCAACATAGCTATTCTCATTGTCCACTCTTAATACTTTCATGGCTTTCCTGGACATGTGTTCAACATGAGTCTTGAAGTCTTGAAGCTTATGAACCACTTCATTCTTATGATGAAGGAAGAAGACCCAAGTGAATCTGGAAAAGTCATTAACAAATGTGAGTATGTAGCGGCCTTGGCTGACTGTAGTCACTGCAAAGGATCCTACTAACACCATGTGAACTACCTGAAGAACAACTGGAGCTCAAGAAGACTTCCCTTTATCATAATTCTCCTTGAGATTCATATACACTGAACAAGATGAACACTCTCCCTTAGAAAAGCTGATATTAGGTAGACCTTTGACCATACGTTTTGAGCAAAGTTGTTGAAGAGAGCGGAAGTCAAGGTGACTAAACCACTCATGGCATAAGTTAATTTGTGAAGTAGAGTGAGTTAACAAGGCTTGAGAAGAACTCCTAGGTACAAAGTGGGAGAAGGAGTATAACCTCTTGTCATCATTGACTTTCCCCACTGCTACCAATGAATCATCTTTGAGACTTCACACCATCACTGAATCTGGAAGGAACTCAACCTTATGACCATCTCCAAGGTGAGTGATTTGGTAAACTGATAGGAGATTAGAGCTTAGATTTGGAACGTAGAGAACATCTTTGAATTCCCCATCTTCCATTTCCACATGTCCTTTCCCTTCAACTTCCATCTTAGCATTATCTCCCACGAAGATGTGTGGTACCTTTGACTGCTTCAATGAAGAAAAGTCTTCCCTTGAAGAACCCATATGATAAGAGGCACCTAAGTCAAGTATCCATTCCGAAGAAGAATTTGTGTTTGCCATAAGTGCTTGACCTTTACCTTTTGAAGAGGTAGGAGTAGAATCCTTGGAAGTACCTGGCACTTGAATCTTGTTCTTCTTGAGTATATTTTCTAACTCATCGATTCTTTTTGTCTTGCAATGATGCTCATCATGATTTGGCTTTTTACAGTATGCACAGAAGAGCTTTTCCTTCTTTTCATTACTTCCTTTCTTGTTTGAAGAAGAACCGCCTTGTTGAGAGGAGTCACGTTGTGTCTCGGATTGTGTTTTCTGCTTCCACTGCTTCTTCTTCTTGTTTCTTTTTCCCCCTTGACTAGATTTGTGATTATCACTAGCCACCAAGGCTTTGGTCTTAGATGACTTGAGAAGTCCAAAATCCATCAAGTGAGATTGTTCAACAATCAACATGTCTGCAAATCCATCAAAGGAAGGCTTCTGGTAAGAAAATCCCATGGTTAACCTATGAGTATTAAAACTCGAAATAAAGTTAGCGTACTCAGAAGGTAGCCTTTTCAGGATGCGATGAATGAACCTGTCATCCTTCATGGGATTTCCAAAATCTTTAAGAAGTGCCCTATACTCATTAACTTTGATGATATAATCCTTAATTGTGTCATAATTCTTAGGATCTAAGAGAAGTAGATCATCCTCAATCTAAAATCCCTTTTCTTCATCCACTTTACCATACAACTGTTCAAGTTTATCCCAAGCTTCTTTAGATTCTAAACAATTTTTAATGTGAAAGAGAAGATCCCCATGTACACAACTCCTAATTACACCTAAAGCTTGTCGGTCTTGAATTTGCTAATGAATGAGTTCTTTAGCATCAGTAGGTTTGGTAATTATACCATCAACATAAAGACTATATCCTTTTTCCATTAATCTATGCCATGCAATATCTTTCCATGTAGAATAGTTGCGTGAAGTTAAAGGAGGACATTTAAAACCCATGATGTAGAAATGAAAAGAACACAATATAGAGACACAAGAAACATAGTACACACCCCCCCTTTTTACTCAATCAAAAGACCCCCCCCCCCCCCATAAAAGATGCTTTTGGCACTTTATAAGTAATGCGTTTACAATGGGCCACTTGTCAAAATGAACAAAGTGGACTTTCTAATTTTGCTTTTACAACTGCCTTATGAGACTGAAATCTATCACTTAAGCACTGTAGCTTAGTTTTACAACAATTCTAAAAAAGAATCAAAACTTTATAATGCCAAAGAAGGCCTAATTCTGAAAGTGAGAAATTGGTCCACACAACCCTAAAATCTAACTTCATATCTAGAAAGTAGACTAAAAATACACACTTTCAAAAAAAATAGAACCTAAAAAAGTGACCAGATGTGCCCGTACGAAGCTTTTGAAGTTGCAAAATGCAAGATTATGTAGGTACAATCACCAAAAAATGCAATTTTTGCAAAATCTGTGCACCAAAACTAGAAAAAAACACCACCACTTTAAAATTCAAGAAATTTTACCTGATTTCAAAAAAAATTGCACCTAAATCAGAGTTCGGATGTCTGAGTTATCGGCTCGCAAAGTTAGGCTGCCAAACTAAAAAGCAATTTGGAGAGGGGTCTGGAAGAAGAACTGGTAGTTTAAATTTGATGGTCAAATGGCCATTACTGTAGTTTTAAATTTCCTAGGAATGACGGTCAAACAACCATCAATTTTAACACAGCAAAATGATGACATCAACAAAAAATTGTGCCCTTGGGTGACGTGGCAGCTAAGTCAGCTGTCCGTATTGTACGGATGTAGCATGTGGAAAATTAGTTGTATGTTCGTACTGTATAGAATTATGCACATGTCAAATCCATACTACTTGCATGGCGAAGGTGCGGGGCTGATTTCCACAAGATGACGTGGCAATATCAGCTCGGATGATGGTGCTGATGTGTCACTGCTTAGTGAGCAGGTGATGTATCTCTGCTGTGGTGCTGAGTCAGCTGTCAGCGTGTCTGCTGGGGTGAGAAATACACTGTGTAGGTGAGAGATGAACTTGTCGGATGTTAAAACCAGGATCATCGAAAAAAGCTTCTAGCGAGCAGGAAAATTAAAACTGTGAGCGAGTTTGGAGATGCCGATCGTTGAGAGTTTGCAGTGCCAATTCTAAAAATCTTCAGTGCAAGCAGCAAGAATTTGATTGCAGTAGGCCATTGGAGGGATTTTAATTCGCGATACCAGAATTTGAAAATTGCACCCGAAAACTCTGCTTACCGCCAAAAATGTTGATCGTGTCAAAGATTGAAGTGTTTAATCCCACATGCAATGTGGGTGTGCCTTGTGTGCTAGTTAAAAGAAAAATGCCGCAAAAATAATAGCAAAGAACTTCACGCCAATTGTAGGCGTAACTGCTAGTGATTTAGCCGGTCGGGGGTCCTCGTTAGGAAATTTGAAGGCTTTATGCTATGATAGTTAAATGTGCAGCACGGCCTCTGCACAATTAAAACAACTAATATCCCTACGACATAAATAAAATATATCCTCCAAAAATGGCAGATCCGGGGTGTCACTACCTGGGTCTGCTAAAAAAATTTCTTTGAAATTTCGCTAATAAACTGATGGAAAATGAATAATAGAGAAATGGAAAATTACAAATCTGAAATAAACCAATTGAATCTGTGAAAAATGACCATACCCATACCACAAATCGGGGCCTTTGGGTTCTGATTTGCAAAAAAAATTTGCCTCACGGTTGACTTTGGCCAAAGTAGCCAAGTTTATAGTCGATTTTCACCGATTCAGCATTTCGGACACAATGGTGAGGTCAGATCTAGCTCTAGACACTCCCAATTTTTGCAGCACTCCGAATTTATGCTGAGGTGATGAAGCAAGCGTGGTCTCGAACGGCTATGCGATGAGAAAATCTCTAAGTTTCTCTAATACCATGTAAGAATTTGCCTAAGGGTAAAATTCACCCAAGAACTAAGAACTCAAACACAAGCACACAGTAGACCAAAGAGAGAGAGAGTATGATCAGAATAACAATGTATTCAATAACTAGTTGAGAGTACACTAGGAGTGCCTAAATATAAAGGCCTCTGAGATACATCTAGAATGCCTCATAATCAGCACCATGATGTGTCATACAACCAAGCACATGTCCACCAAATATGGGTTATCCTCCATTAAGCATGGAAGTAAGTGCGGTGATGAGAGGATAAGCCTACAAGGGTGTGACACGCAAAACAGTGTTGTAGACACCATGTGCTTAAATGGAGTTGCGTACTCCTATGTTGTCTACATGACAACTCAAAAGGTGTGCAAACTCCCAAGTGCCTCATAAATAAAAATAATAAAATAATGCAAAATAAATAAATAATGCTTTAAACCTAAGTAAACTTAAGTGTAATAAGTAAATACTTATTTACACCAACAGTATGAACAAAAATAGGATATCTGGTTACATAATGTCTGAATTTGTTCAATGCATAAACTACAACTAAAAGTTCTTTCTCAGTTACTGTGTAGTTTAGTTCAGGACCATGGAGGCTTTTACTAATATAGTAGATTGCATTTTCAAGATTAGTAGGCTTTTGTCCTAATACAACATAGTCTAATGCATCAGTATGGATATGAAATGGAATTGACCAATCTGGTCCCTTCAGAACTAGTGCTATGGTGAGGAGTTTCTTAAGCTATAGGAAGGCTTCATTACATACAGGTGTCCAAATGAATTCAATTTCTTTAGTCAACAACATATACAAAAGACTAGCTATTTTACTGATTTTTTATATAAAATGCCTATAATAGTGAGCATGACCAAAAAAGATCTTACATCCTTTGGTTTTGTAAGTATGGGCAATGTTAGAATTACCTCTATCTTAGTTGGGTCCACTTGTATCCCTGCAACTAATATAAAATGACCAAGCACCACTCCTTCTTGCATGAGCATGAAACATTTCTCACTATTGAGTAATAGATTATGTTTTTTACATCAAACAAGAACCTTTTCAAGATTCATCAAGGATTCATCAAAGGTGACTCCAAATGCTCTGAAATCATCCATGTTTATTTTCATGCAGTCATGCGATATATTAGCAAAAATGTTGATTACAACTCTTTAAAATGTTGCAGGAGCATTACATAGGCTAAATGGAAAGACAAAATATGCAAAAGTACCCAATGGACATGTGAATGTAGTTTTATCCTAATCTTTTGGAGCTATACTTATCTGATTATAAGTATTGTACCCATCAAGAAAAGAAAATTATTTCTTACCAGTCAAAGTGTCCAGAACTTGATCGATAAAGGGTAAAGGAAAGTGATCCTTCTTGGTTCAATTCTCTATAATCTACACAAATTTTCTATTTCCCTCCCTTTTTAGGTACTATTACTAGAGGTGAGACTCATCTACTATCAGATATAAAGTATAGAAAACCAACATCAAGCAACTTTTGCAATTCAATTTTGACTATTTCTCTAAGTGCTAGATTAATCCTCCTCTAGGATTGACAGAGTGGTAGGCACCCTTTATTGATATATATTTTATGAGTGCATAATGGAGGACTTAATCCTTTCATATCCCCATAGTCCCATGCACAAGCCTTTTCATGTTTTTGATGAAGCTCTGTTAACTATTTCACCTGTTTGGAAAGCAATTTGTTATTGACATGGAGATTATGACCTTTTGACAACTCAATAGTAGTTGTGAGATCAACCATAGTAGCTTTAGAGATTGGACTTATATCTAGTTCACATGGTAAAAGTCGATGGATAATGTTTGGCTCCTTGGGTAGAAAACAATTCTCATTACATTCCTCATATGTAGTTAGTTTCAACACAGAACTGTCAAATACATCCTTTTCTACCACACAAGTATTATTAAGAATACTCTAAATTACTGAATCCTCCTCCTGCAACTTTAGAAAAGACTGTCTATGTCACATCATAAGTGGTGCTATAGAGTTTAAATCTTCCTCTCCATCCCCTAAATCTAGCCACACAAGTGTGCTTAAATCTGGTTGGGGTTCTGTTGGAGGATATAGGACAAATTTCTTTGTTGCTTGTCCATCTGATATGGTCATACTCCCTAACTTATAACTTATATTTGCATCGGTTGTATCTAACCATGGTCATCCTAAAATGACAGGTTAACCAGCTAAGTTGATTTTTGGGGACAGAATCATGAAATTTGTAGGGTACTCTAGAGAGTTTAGGGTTACTACTATGTCTTCTATCATCCCATCAAGAGTGACAATAGAACTATTTGCAAGTTGCAAAATTGTTGGGGTAGCCCTTAGTCCTTCTATATTAATCTTTTTCATAGTATCCTTGGTCATAATATTTATAGCAACACCAAGATCAATCAAGGCATTTTTAACAGACTAACCATTTATAATCACATTTACAATTGGATTTCTTGGATCAGAATATTTAGATATAACCAATTGTCCTAACATATTATCAACCAATTATCCTATAACATGGACTGTGGTTACATCCTTTTTCTTTCTCCCAAGTTTTTTTAGACAAACTTCTCTGATGGCTTTGCCATAAATAGGAACATCTTTAATAGCTTAGAACAAAGGAATCTGGACATGCATGTTCTTTATCTGATCAATGATGTCAAAGGATTGTTCCTCTATTTGTGCAAGTTTACTTTGTATGAGCTTTTGTGGAAAAGGAGGTTCAATTGTTGTTTGAGTTTGAGCTAAGCTAGTTACATTGGTTGGGTCAACCATTTGTGGTAGAGAAGTTGTTGGTTTTGATGCTACAGGAATATCTAGTATTTCAATTATGAGAGGAGGTTTAGGCACTAGTAGGGTTGTACTAGATCTCAAATGTATATTTGCAATATTTAGAGAATAAGCAGGATATTGTTGAGCATTAGAAAAATACACGGGTTGTTGTGGCTATTGGCTATTTGGATTTGGCTGAGGTTGTGTAGGCAACTGAGTCTACTTTTGAGGTCCAAAACTTGTAGGTGGTGGCATTAGTGCAGGTTGTTGGACTAGAGGTGGTAGTTGTGGGTTACCATGATTTTGGTTAGGCCATTGTTGAGGTCCTCTCCATTAGTTTTTAGACTATCAATTCCCTTGGGGTGGTTTCCATTGGTTATTTTTTTGGTTAGGCCATTGGTTGTTTTGTTGGTTTTGCTAGGAAGGTTGGGAGTACTAAGGCCATTGAGGCTATTGTGGATTATTTTACCAAGCATTATTCCAATTGGGTTGACTATATTATGGAGGACCTTGGACACTACAATTTTGCCATTGATTACCATATGTATTTGAATTTTATAAACAGTCTTGAGGCATACCTTGATGTGGGACCCATGGTTGGCATTGAGCAACGAAGAATACTTGCTCATCCTCTCCTTATATCTTGAGGTGCTCAGTTGGAAGATGTTGGTTCTCCACACTAGGGACTAATTTGCATTGACAATCTTTCTTTTGCTTTCGACAGTGTGGACATTACTCAACTAATTGCACCTCAGCCTATGCATGCTTCTTCTTTGTAGTCATTGTGTCGAGAAGTGTAGTGACATCATTTATGATGTCCTACTTGAAATCTAAGAGTAGATTAGATATCTTGATATTTGAAATACCCTGACTAATCCCTTTGCCAAGTGTGGACTTGTATCCTCCACCTTTCTTCATAGTTGACTTTGAGTAGTTAAGATAGATTTTCTTGAGGTCATCCCAAGAGGATTGATTTACATCACCACCAACCATCAAGTGTAGTGCCTCTAGACAATTATCATTTACCCCTCTCAAGAAAACTAGTTTCTATGAATCCTCTACTAGTACATGCTAGGGATTCTTTTGTAGTGTATACAAGAAATGTGAAACATAGTCTTCCAATGTTTCATCCTCCTTTTGTGATATTCTAAAGCTATCATCTCCTCTTGGATCATTCCCCTTGCAATACTCTTTGTATTTCTCCAGAAACAGAGTTTCCATTTCATCCCAAGTACCTGCTACATTGGCTCCTAAGCCCATGAACCATCGTAAGGTTGATTCTTTTAGTGTTGCTGGAAATAACTTGAGCTTATGAGCATTAGTGTTATAGTCAAAGTTACGTCAAAGTATGTCAAACTCAAACAAGAAAGTATTAGGATCCTTAGTTACAAGGCCATAATACTTTGGAAGAGCAGTTACGGGTATATTTTGAGATTAGCATTGGTTATGAGGCTCGGGAGAGGAAATGGAAAAGTAGGTTGTGCCATTATTGGAGGTATTTGATTATGGGGTTGCTACTAAAAAGGAGTTTTGGCTATAGGATTGTTAACAACAGGGGGATTTGGACCAGAACTATCAAGAAAGTTGGCCAAAATTTCAGCAAAAAGTTGAAGACCGCTTGTGTCCAAGGTTTTTTGCTCTACAGGAAGATCCTACAGGAAAATTAGGGCTTGTGTCCTCAAAAGGCAACTCAGCTTCTTCTTCAATTTCTTGGTTCAAATTAATAGACTCCCGTGGAAGAAATCTATCATATTCATCTCATTGTCTTCCTCTTTGATGCATGCAATTGAATTGGTGACTTGTTAATCAAGCCCACAACTTTATGGTTTTTAGCTAACAAGCTAATTTGAAAATAAAGGACTCATGATGGTTCCTAGTTTGACAACATCCTTGGCAACGGTGCCAAAAATGTACAATTTCATAATAAATGAAGATAGTCACACCATTGTCTTTCTCGAGGATACTATATCTATTCTAAAAACTACCTCTTCCATCATGAAATACGCTTGAATTTTCAACCCAAGGATGTAGGACTTGAAATGGGTCAGCATGGTATGTGCACTAAGTTCCTTTAAGAGTCTTAACACCTATGCTATAGGAAAGTAAAATGATTGAAAATAATCTATACTACTATTGCAAAATAGTAAACAAATTTGGATTAACAATATATAACTGTAGAAAGCTTTGGAAAATGAACCTAAACTAGTTAACAACTCAAAACATCCACCATGATCATTTTCTACAAGTGCTGTGGGAACTTTCACAGTAACAATGTTGTAGGACTAATACAATAATTCTATCTTGAAAATAGGAAATTAAAAAGAATGAATCTACTCTACCTAAATCTATGCCACCTCCCAAGTGGGCCCCCTTCGTTGGTTTCAAATAACTACAAACACAACAAATATTCCAATATTACTCTTTCATTAAAATCCTTCTTGGATTACATCAACTGAATAATTCACGAAGAACAGAAAAAGAATAACTTTTGAATTTTAAACTAGCATTGCCTATATTCTCATTAGCTCACTAAGACGATCTAAATTCGTAATATAGAGGATTGGATACTTATTAAAAACATGACATAAAAGTCTTGAACAAACATCGCCAGAAAAGAAGGCAGAAGATCAACCATGACATAGTACATTTATTTACTAAGCAACAATATAACAACTTGTAGGAAACATAGCAAGTTGTGTCTCCTAGATTTCCTGGAACAGAAACTCCTCTGCAAGCGTAGCTTATCTATAGGAACTAAACTATGCTTTCCTTGCCATGATTGGCCTCCATCATCCTCTTCCTTTAATGAAGTAATCACCACCCTCTGCATCACTCTTCATTTTCCTAAAAGTTAGAAACATCTGAAACATATATGCAAGATAACACTCCTACTTTTATTCAGATATTAGAACATAGCTTAAGATATTTATATGAAATATTGCATTATATGTAAAATATTAAGCAAAGTATGTCATATACACTACCCATAGGTTTAGTAAGCTATAGCTATCTCTGGCATAAGTTCACAAGAAATTTACACAAATGTTTTGGAAATATTTTTGACAAAACACAAAGAGTAAGTCCAAACCATTAAATCTATATCAAAATTAAGACATTAATATGCCTCATCACTCACTAGTACATGATTTTCAAAAAGTTTGGCCTAGGTAGTTGTTAGAAATGGAAAAAGAAATATGTAAATAAGCAATACCAGGAAAGAATCTAAGTGAGTAAATGCATGAAAAGATATTACCATAAAATAGGAGAGAGAAAGCTTCGAGCTCCAACATCATGAGACAAGATATTTGGAAAGGGGAAAGCAAAGAAAACCCCTTGTGACATTATGAATGAGGCATGAAAAGCCTAAGAAGGAAGAGAGAGAGCAAGAGAGCAATCGCTCATACAATATTTGAGAAGAGGAAGAAAACCTCATTGTGAAATGAGAGAAGAGGGTCATCTCTTAAATAGAGATGAGAGAGAGGAGTTAGAATGTAACTCCCATGTCTATGAATGCCACCATTCATAAGTGTGTGAGGCCAAGTGTGAGATTCCTCTTAAGGAGGAATAATCTAAATTACAAATTACAATAAATATTTGTCCTCACATATTCCACTAGAGGATAAAATACAATGTAGTGGAAAAAGGACAAAAAAGAAATATATTAGGATACCTTGGCTTATATCCTAATATATTACAACAATAAAGAAAGAAGGTCTAACTTTGGTTTATAAATATACCAAGGAAAGATTACAACTTCTAATAGTAGTGGATTCAACTAGTATCTTCTTCAAGTCATCCTCTATGAGGAGATTGATGTTCTGAGTGATAGTATCAGAAACATCCTTAATCTTTACATCATCACATTTTGTATTTACCTCATGTTGAGGACTGATACTTGGTACTAGTGTATCTTGTACACTCTATTCTGTCTACTGCTCTTCCTCATCCGATGCTTGCGTTTCTTCATTATGTTGCTACTATTATGGATTTGAGTTCATATGTTGTTGCTGATAGGGCTTGAGATTTGGATATCATTGCTGATCTGATTTTCATGTATGAGGATGATGTTATGGATGATGCTGATGATAAATTATAGATGGAGCATTGTGATTTTCAGTTGAGTTCATATGTTGATTGGTTGGATGAGATTCTGATTTTTGAATGGATGAAGCATAGATGGTTGATTTTCATATTTGATCTTGTAAGAATTTACCTAAGGGCAAAATTCACCCAGGAACTAAGAACTCAAACACAAGCACATAGTAGACCAAAGAGAGAGAGAGTATGATCAGAATAACAATGTATTCAATAACTAGTTCCTCGTAAGAGTACACTAGGAGTACCTGAATATAAAGGCCTCAGGAGAGCTTCTAGAATGCATAGAAGTTAGCATCATGATGTGTCATAAAACCAAGCACATGTCCACTAGATATGAGTTATCCTCCATTAAGCACGGAAGTAAGTGTGGTGATGAGAGGATAAGCCTACAAGGGTGTGACATGCAAAACAATGTTGTAGACACCATGTGCTTGAATAGAGTTGCGTACTCCTGTGTTGTCTACATGACAACTCATAAAGGTGTGCAAACTCCTAAGTGTCTCACAAATAAAAATAATAAAATAACGTAAAATAATTAAATAATGCATTAACCTAAGTAAACTTAAGTAAGTGTAAATAGTAAAGTATGTATTTACACCAACAGATCTCTTTTCTTTGATGGAGTGGAAACCTTTTGTGAAAATGAAGTTGAGTATAGAATTTTCTTTCAGAAGCAAAATATGTGACACATTTTTCTATTTACCTAGGGAATTTGATGTAGGAGCATCTGAGCTCTTTTCTATTTACCTCGATAGTCTAATGTAGGGGCATCCTGGTCATCGTGTTATCTCATTAATTCCATTGGTTACTACCAAGTTACAACAATTACTAAGTGCCAATAAATTTTTAGTCATTGCTGAGTTAAAATTATCCCATGTCTTGTTAATATATTGGTTAGCATGTTATCCCATTTATTCTGCCAGTTTCGATCGAGTGATCTTTCAAGTGTCGAGTTGGTCAGTTGTAGTGTTTGTCAAGTTGCAGTGTTTTTCGAGTTGCAATGTGTTTCAAGTGTTCCTTCATGTGTCGAGAGTTTTCCTGTATGTGTCGAGTGCCAATATTAGTTTTTTGTGTCTGTTTCTAGTTTAAGCTAACCTTGCACGTATTTAATTTTGTGATGGGTATTTAATATTTGTTGAGAGTTGACTTGTGGCTTGGTTATGCATTTAATGTAAGGGTTTATTTATTTGGTACTTTGTAATAGGTCGACTTGTAGTTGTGCAAGTCTTTAAAGGGTTATTGGGTAGAGTCTTAGGCATTATGATTCAATGTTGGATTATTGTTCAAGCATGGAGATGTAGAGAAGCCTGAAGAAGTCATTTAGTTAAGGGATCTTACCGTAGAGTAGCTTGAAGATAGAAGTTTGCATTTGAGTTTGAAGATCTGTCCTTCTTTGAATTATGTTTTCTTCTTTGTAGTGGCTACAACTCAGAAGGTCATGCAGTTGGGCATGTTGGATGTAAACTTCTTGTTCAAATATATGAAATATTGTCTCTCTAGATTTGAATCTTGTTCCTCTTTTTCATTTTCTATTGTGTATTTTTTTGTTGGTTTCTGGGTTACCTTATTTTGGGTTACACCCAGATTAGCACTACATCAGTTTCAATGCCTTCCTCTTGTGTAATTGTCTCAGTGTCAACTATGATTACCTCAATTACTTGTTTCTGCTCAAATTTGTTCTCACCTACCTAAATAGGTGCCTACATGATTGCCTTAGGTGTTGTCAAACCAATTTAAGATTTCAAATCAAAGTGGTCTTTTGTACAATATCCTCAACCTTGTTTTGCAATATGTTGAATGCCCTAAAGTTTGGTGCATAATTTCTAGAATGCTTCTTTAATGCCTTGGCCATTGTTTCCCTGTCCAATTCTAGCATTACTTGTGCAAGTGTAGTCTCTCTTATTTGTCTATGTTTAGACTATACTGCCACTTCTGCTCAACTCTATTAGATAATTCCTTTGGTAGAGAGTTGGCAATTTCAATTGGAGTTTGTTTAAATGCTACCATCATGTCATATATTGACTCCTCTACTTGGTTCATCTCCACTTTTCCAAGTGTATCAAATTTAATATGCGTGAGACCAGATAAATCAACATTATTCCTTATGTTCTCACATATATTGTCTAAATTTGAAGAAGGATAGTGACTTACCACTTGAAATTGGTTGTTATCATCAGATTTTGTCTTCTCTTCATCAGATTCAATTAGAGCTATGTATTTTCCCCTTGATCTCTTCTCAAGCTCCTCTTTATTGCTAGTTGATCTAGCCTTCTTCTCTTTTGGCTTGTCTTCTTCTTGAGCCTTCTTTGCAGTATCCCTTGTGTTTCCTCTTGTAGAGGGAACTGTAGGCTTAGGTTTTGCAACCTTCCTTGGTTTGCTAGCAGCTGGAATTTTAGCTTACCTCTTCTTTTGCTCAGGTGCTTCACTAGCTTCTTCTCCCTTGGCACCTTCTTCAATTTCCATATCTTCTGTTTGATCTTCTCCTTGACCTTGAGTTAAGGCCAATGGTGCTTGAGCTAGTATATCCTCTTCTTCTTCTACATCATATGCTCCTTCACCAAATTTCTCTTTTAACTTCTTGACAATTTTGTTCTTCTTCCTAATGATTGAGGCGGTCTTCAAATCCATTGTTATCTTAGATTTGGCTATGTCATAGTTTCCAAAGGTAGTAGCTTTAGCATCTACATCTTCTACAAGTAGTGTTGTTATTGCTACAGAGGCTTCATCAACATTGATTTCATAGCCTAGTGGCCTTAGCCACCTTACCCTTGAAACAACAACCTAGACATATGTAAAATCAGTGTCAACTAGAAATCAAACATCATTGAAATATTTCTCAACTAGTGAAATAGGTATCCTTAGTCTTAGTCTTTTCTTTATTTATTGCTTGAAGTCCTCAAAGTAGTTGGTCATAACTAACTCAAAATTGTTTCCTAGTTGTTCAAGAAACTCACTTATCTATATTGTAATAGATTTGTTTGTTTTCCAAAAAACTTTACCAAATGTGGGGAATGCATTATGTACATAAAAGAACATACATACAAGAATTGAACCAAATTTACATTATGCACTTTTGGACTTCCTTATAACTCCCAAAATTTTTGTCAACTATTACATCTACAACTCGGCAAGGTCATAGATATGATCCTTCTTTACTATCTTATAGCCCATGTCAACATCAATATATGGTACACTATTGAGCCTGCTTGATTGGTAGAATTTATGTGATATTATCCTCACTGCAAATGCAATTAGACGATTAGAGATAGTATCAAATGTCATGCCTCGTTTGTTCCACATTGCCCCTGTATACTTTCAATGACCTCTTTAGATTCACTTCTCATGGCTTTAGGTCGGTCAAGTGTTGGATACCCTATTACTCTATGTACAATTTTCTTTGTGATTTTCATTGGTCCATTATCCAACCATATAGAATTGTCATGAATTATACTTAGGACTATCTTAATCCATTTAGTCTTGAAAACATTTGGAAAAATCTAGGGCATGGGTCAACCCTTTTCTCTCTACTATTTTGAATTCATCCTTCAATGCTTCATTTTCACATAACTTCCCATAGATCTCCCCAATCTCCATGTCTCCTATACTATCCACCTTGCATGTGTAGAAACATCTTACATTTTGAATCAACAAAACTCAAGGTGGTATCATTGGCAATGCACCAAATGGATCTTGCTTGTAAGCAATATCAGGAATGGCTTTGAAGTTTAGTTGTCTGATCTTATTGCTTACCAATTGCACATTCAAAAAGTCTTTACCCTCTTTAACCTTAAGAGCTAAAGAACTAGATTCCATTATGTAAACTAGGGTTTACAAAAATTCAAACTGTGTAGCTCGACACATGATAAATACCTTTACAAATTAGTTGTTATTGTGTTGAGCGACTATTAAATTCTACTTGCAAACAATGGTATGATCGCTTTCAATTCGCCTTTCGCTCTTCATGTTGTCCTTCAAATTTGAATGATGTCAAATGAGTAGAAATTGATCATATAGACCTTAAAACCTTGCATTTAATGCTCAGTGCTTGTGTAGTTGTAAGCTTGGCTTCAATAAAGATTTAGACTCACTCGACTTCCATGAAGTTTCCTTTTCACTCAGCAACCACTACAAGCTCAGCCAACACTATCACCTTTGATAGCTCGACATCTATTAACATTTCACTCAACAACCATAGTGAAACTTTTCATGCCCGGTAGTAACATGAAAACTACCACAACTTAAAGATTTCTTGTAGATTATAGTCAATACTTTGCATCTTTCTTCATGCATATGTAATCTTTTTAGAACTTAATCCTTGGAACTGATGTATAGTATGTCCTTTTAAATATTAGTCCCACTTACCTTTTGGTTACTTAATTTGAGGAAGTGTGATCGCCTGACCTATTGGGTGAAGTGATCCCTTCTAAACTTGATGTGTTGCAATCTTCTTTTCTCTTCCATGTCTTGTTTATCTCATCTCTAACATTCTCAACATCTACCTTTCCTTTGCCTTTGTTGAATTCATTGCTTGGTGCCTTTGACCTTGTTGGAAATTTTTGCTTATGCGACCAGTCTTCAAACAAGTAAAACACGCGGTTTGACTCAACCACCTTTTGTATTCACTTCTGAAATGTGTTCTTATGCAATTTTCAGCAACATGTCCATACTCTTGATAGTAGTGACAACTATACCTTGTATTATAATCTCAATTATAAGAGTTGTCATTGTGCTTTATCTTTGTCTGCTTGTTTGATGATTTAGGCTTATATCTACACTCATATGTTCTATGTCCATTTTTTGACAGTTATAATAGTATCCTTCAAATCTTTGTGTGCTTATGGTCTTGGTTTGGCATTCATGTTCCTAATGCCCTTGTTTGTTGCATTTAGGGCAATGTCCCATGAACTTTTGCTTAGAATTATGATTTTTCGTCTTACTCCTGCAAACATTAGCAATATGACCTATCTTATCACAATTATGACAAGTGAGTTTGGAGTTCTTGCCTTTTTTATTTCTTTCTTCACCACTTTTGGATGATTCTCCTTTTTTAATACTAGTGTATCCCAATCCATAAGTATCATTGTTGGATCTAGGGGATCTCATCAATTGTTTAGAGTACTTAATGACTTCATTAGGTTTGTTGAAACTATCAACAAACTCTTTTTCTCTTTTTAGATCATTTCTCAATTGTTCATTCCATAGCTTTAGTATTGTGATCTCAATATCCTTTGCTTCTAGTTCATGATTTGCAATCATCATTTGACCCAAAGTTTCCAATTTCATATTATCAATCCTAGTTACCTTTGATGTTTTCTCTTCCAGTCTATTGGTCAAAATCTTTTTGTCATCTTCAATCATGACTTTGTCCTCTTTAACTTTTTCTTTTTTCTTAGTCACCTCACATAGCAATACTAATTGGACTTCTTGTTCTCTCTTTAGATTTACGACTTCTTCAGCTAGGATTCCACACTTTTCCATCATATCTACAATTGTTACATCAAATTCATTGGAGTTTCCATTTGCGAATAATTCAGCAGTGTCAATCTCTTCAATAGCAATTTCCTTCCTTCTTTTCAATGATTTCTATAACTCATCTCTTGCTTCATTCAACATGTATAAGGAAAGTTGTATTTCAATCATCTGGTTCTCAATAGTCATTCCCAACTTGTAGACTTCCATCTTCAATATCTTTCCTCAAAGTTGCAAAGCTTTACTTTTATAGAATTGTGCTCTGATACCAATTGTTAGAAATACAATAGGAAAGTCAACTCTAAGGGGGCGGGGGGTGGGGTGAATCAACACTTTAAAACTTTCAACCTCCAAAACTATTCACCACACATCCATCTCACAATCTATGCATATAAACTGAAATACCAAATTAAACATATACATCCATAACATGAAAGTAAAATATTCAACACGTGTATGATACAAGATATTTGGTTACCTAGAAACCCTCCAAGGAGAAGGTAAAAATGGTGTGGGGATGATACCCACAAATCTTCACTACTGTAGTAATAAAGTGCATCTAATGAAGGTTACAATGTTTAATCATGAAACATGATCTACCCTGTTAAAGGCTTACAAGATTGTTGGATCTTACCCTGTTAAAAGATTTAAACACCGTGCTAAAAGTGTGTCTGGTAAGAGGACTTTAATTTATAATGAAGTAAGTACCCTATTAAAGGATTTACAACAACTTGTTAAGACTACTCTGTTAAGAGATTTAACTAAATCACCTATTAAAATGTCACATCAATGATCCTTTGGTTAACACTTTGTTGCTTGATGTCAGATCACCTCTATATTGATGTGTACTTGATCCTTTCTGATTAGATGTATCTCTACTATCCTCTGTTTTCCTTTAACTAATTTTGCAATGTAACTCAATTCATAACACCTTAATCACTATGAATGCTCTATTTGCACATGTTAGCTCTCTTCAATTCTCGTTAAGCATTCTTAAAAAGTTTAGGGTTTGTCTTTCTTAAGAAAACCTAGGTGACTTAGGGTTAGGTATAAATCAACGATTGTAATTCACCCATATTGTTGCTTAAAACTTCCCTTTTTCTAATTGGATGCATGTAATGCATAGGGATTCACATTTAAGATCCATCCTTATCAACAAAGATCGTAAAACAATCCTTAAGTTGACCAAAAATGGTTTATATAGAAGTTTGTGCCATTACAAACAACTATGTCAAAACTATGTAACTTGACACTTGAAGGCCCTGATGCTCAGCATCAACTACAACGCTATAACTTGGCCTTTGAATGACTCAACATCCATTGATCACTTGACATCTAAATAGCTTGACACATACCATCTGCTCGACACTTGAGTGACTCAACACTTACTAATTACTCAACTCACACTAAATATCCATCGCTCGACATATACTATCTGATAACTTATGCTCGACATGGATTACTTGTTCGACATGAACTAAGTAAATGACTTAAGTATATTGTCACTCATATGTCAAAACCAATATAGGATTAACAACTATGACATTTAATAGGCTCATCACATGCAAAGACAAAACACATTACAATCAGATATCATTATTTGAGAGAATTGGTTCAGGACAAAGAAGTAAGAATGGAGTATGTGAATACAAAGGAACATATGACTGATATCTTCACAAAGGATTTACCTAAGGATGCGCATGAGTATCTAAGAGGTAAACTAGGGGTGATACCCCTATCTCAACCTACTTGAGAAGTTAGAGTGATGCCCTGCATCAACTGAGTTGAATGTCATATGTTACAACTTGATGCAGTGGATCTTACTTCAAGAGCTGCCTCAAGTAATGAAGGAGCTAAAATAGAAGATTTAAAATCACAAGTAAGGTGACAAAGGAAGAACCTAAATTGATAATATTTGCATGTTAAGATGACGAATCTTTGTCATTGTTGTCAAAAAGGGAGATAGATATACATTAAACATCTTAAGAGGTAGAGATACATAGAACGAGGGAGAGATACACTGATGAGGAAGATATTGCTGATAGAAGTCAGGGAGGAGATTGACAAATCTTACATTACCTTTTACAAAGGAAGGACACATACTGATAGAGGGAGAGTTTTAAAGGTATTAAGTTTCTTTTTGGTATTGTTGTTGGTACTGGTTTGCCATCAATGCCAAAGAGGGAAACTGCTGAAAGTAGATTGTTTGAAGTGTGGAACAATCATTATTTTTTCAATGATGTCAAACCTGCTATTTGTTGGTAAGACAATTATTTTTGGTCTGAATGTTATCATTTGATTGATTGATGAAGAGGATTTGAAAAGATAGGATAACAAGAGCACCTAGAGAAAGGTTGAGTTATACGGTGTATAAAAGCAACACTAGGACCAAGTAAGACATTGATGATATTATGTATGGTTGATCTACTTAAGGTTAAAGAGAATGGTTACTTTAGTGAAGCCAAGAAGAAGCATTTTCATAAAAAGTGTATACCAAGCTTGGCCGAGAAAACAATGTAAGCCAAGCAAACTTAGTTTAGGCTGAGCAAAATTCAATAGGTGTTGAGGGTCAAAAAATATAGTATATGCCGAGCATCAACAAAATTCAACAAGTGTTGAGCATCAGGGAAATAATAGTGTTGACCGAACAAGGAAGACTTAGTAGATGCCGAACAACCCAACGTTAGCTGAGCATCAGAAGAGTGTTATTGTCGAGTGAACACTGTGGATGTCGAATGACAACAAAAAGAGTTAAATCAAAGATTTGACGGATTTGAGCCAACTAATTTGATTTCTTGAATTGTGTGAAGCGTATGAGCTGGTGGCACAAAATTTAAGATAAATTATTTTGAGGCAAATTTAAAGAAGATTGCAAGAGAAGTTTCTAGAGGGAACCTAATGGAAAGAGGGAGGATTTAATGAATCTGACCTAACCCGGGAATAGACGATTGTAATTAAGCGACAAAAGACCTAAATTCTCTATTTATACAGATAGTAGGCTAGAAGCAAATATTTTCATGTGCAAGAACATAAGGAAGACAAAAAGTCTATGGTGTTGCTTCATATGGTGGTCAAAGGGATGAATCTGTAATTGACATACTGAGTAGGAAGGCTTAAGGAGTTGAAGGCTTGAAGGGTGAACAAGCAATCATAGATGAAGAGTACGAATGCCAAGCAGAATGGAGGACTGAACTAGAGATCTGTAATATGCAAGTGAGTTGTGTTTTATTATTAGATCAAGTCCTACTACTACTTTCTAACCATTGTATCAGTTTGGATATATCCTTTGGATTAAGATTGACCTGACAATCATTTGTAAATCTTTTAGTTGGGTGACATTCTAATGGAATGTTCTAAAATCTTCTAACAAGACTCACTCCTAACATGGTGATTGAAATGCTTTAATCAAGTCACATTTAACAGTGTGTGTTGTAAACTTAACAAGGTTGGCTCCTCACGGG
Organism: Cupressus sempervirens; assembly: GCA_028749045.1. NCBI lineage: Eukaryota > Viridiplantae > Streptophyta > Pinopsida > Cupressales > Cupressaceae > Cupressus > Cupressus sempervirens. The sequence goes on from CM053793.1 coordinate 63,529,847, forward strand.
GCTCACTTTAGAAGAATGAAAGTTGGTAGCATGTTATTGGTGGTTTTTTCCAAATTGGGTTTCCATGTTAAATTCTTGTGTCAAAATGTGTGAATGATTTTGTAGGGTTTAATGTTTACATTTTTGCAAAGTTATTTTGACCTATGATAGTCACCCACTAAGTCATGGAATTATTGGATGCATGCATGATATGGACATATGGATATGAATCTGTTAAGTATCAAAAACTTCTATTCTAAAATTTAGTGCTTGGATATTGATTCCCCCTCCTCTCAATTATTCTAAATATTCCAACAGTGTATAAATATGATTGATGTGTAAAACTCGAATTAGGTAAGGGTCTCATGAGAGGGGTTTGGGATCTATTTTTGTGGAGTACATGGTCCCATAATTTTTTTTTTAGGGGGGCCAAAGGTTTATATGGAATCTTTCTTTATAAAATAGGAGCTCCAACTTTTTAGGCTGGGGTTCCATGGACACCTGCTTCCTTAAAAATAGAGCAGGTGTTGTTGAGATTTTTTAGGAATATTTAAAGAGAAGTGATCCCATGATTTTTATATGTGAATCCACTTTTAAAAATTGGCTCCTAAATTCAAGTTTAAAAATAAAAAGTATACTTCTTGATAAATTTGTATGGTGAAATTATTTCATTTTTATGGGAAAATGAAGAGTAAGTTGTTTACAAATAGAAAGATTCTTTCCTACCCACCACATTTTCACTCGCTTAAATTGAGGGAGGTAAAAAGTTGGAGCTCTTATTTTTTAGGAAATGATTCGAAATAAACCTTTAGCCCCCCTTGAAAAATTATCATGGGACTACCTGCTCCACAAAATAGAGCCCAAGTCCCTCCCATAGGACCTCTGCCTTAGGCTGGGAACCCATGGGCACTCACTTCCTTAAAAATAGAGCAGGTGCCGTCAAGAATTTATAGGAATATCTAAAAGGAAGTGGTCCCATGAATTTTATATGTGAATCAACTTAAAAAAATTAACTCCTAAATTCAAGGAAGTTTGTGGTGTTATAATTAAAAAAAAAGAAAAATTCTTCATAAATTTCTTTGGTGGGAAAATGAATAATAGGTTTTGATAAGTGGCAGATTTCTTCCCTAAGCTGGTAGGGCTATTTCCAACCCCACCCCACTTTCACTTGCTCAAATTGAGGGGGCTAAAAAGTTGGAGCTCCTATTTTATAGAAGTAGATTCCAAATAAACATGTAGCCCTCCTTAAAAAATTATCATGGGGCCATCCACTCCACAAAAATAGAGCCCAAGTCCCTCCTACGGGACCCTTGCCTTAACCCTCTCAATTTGAGCAGTCAGCTAGCCCCATCAATTTAGAAATTTTTAGCCACATGTCAACAATTAATTCATTATTTTAAAATTTAATTATGATAGTAATAAATCAATGACACCATAAATTTAAAATCTAAATTTTTTTTTCACTCTAAAATCTATGGGACCACTAGCTTCCTTAAATTTAGGAGCTATAATTTCAATAATGAAACAAACTAAAAAACTTCATAAAAAAAGTCGAAAGATACAAGATCACCTTGCGAAAGTCCACACGAACATAAAATGCCCAACGCTGGCGATTCTTCTTACCCGCTCTATTTTTAAGGAAGCCCCTCCATAATATCTCTGTGTTAATCTAACAACTCTCTCACTCCCGCGCTTTTTCAGGGTACAGTATTTCGAGTTTCAAATTCTTCCCGGTTTTTCAACGGAACCCTCAGTGATGAGCCCAATATTTGGTACATAAGTTATCAGGCAGAGATGTGACACCTGATTGGTAATGTGGTGTTGATAAATATAATTTCTGACTAAGTGATTCCGAAATCCATTGCAGTTTTGTTCATGAATCCAATCAGACCTCATCTTTTGTGATATCAAACTGTTTTCTAAACGTAAACCCATCCCGACAAACCTTTAAACAGATTTTGGTTAAAAATTACATCTCACATCTTTTCGACAATTTGAGAATTAAAAACCCCTAGACAAAGGGAAAATTGCAGATTGTTCCAACCTTCCGGAGAAAAATGAAAGCCTCAGAGTTCGAAGAGATTCGAACATTCCTGCTCCAAAACGAAGACGATGCCAGACTTCTTTCCCTTGCACAAGCTCAATTCCCCTCCATCCCATTTGACACCCTCATCGCAATTTCCTCGCAGGAAAAATCCCGCCAGCTACGCTCTGACATCCCCAGGCTTACCAGATCCCATCTCCTTCGTCAATACATTTCAAGGTAAGCGTTTTTGAAAGTTTGATTGTACTGTTTCGTCTAGGATATTTGAAATCATCTGACCCCTGCAGATTGCATCAAGCATATTCTTCGTCTTTAACGTCGATGATGGATTCTGGAGGAGCCGAAAACCTTTAGATTTTAATGCTACGCTGTTGATTTAGAATATCTACATGAAATGGCCAATTAGCATAAAAAACAACTCGTGAAAGTATTCTGACCCTTGTTAAGAACAATCAGCAGAAAATTTAACTCTCTTCTATTAGAAAATATTTAACCTAATTGAATGCTTTTGGTTTTCATAGCATTTTAGTGTTTGATTGCACGTTTCTAAGATCACCGTGTCAGAGTTTTTGATATCTACAGTTCCATCAGTGTTCTTTTTGACCAGGTACATTGCAGGCGATGAGATTTTGAGCCTGAGCAAGGACTCCGGGTTACCTCCCTGCCTTCTTTGCAGGTTTCTGTTGGAGAATTTGTTTGGGTTGAACAAGCAGCAGATCACACAGTGCCTTAAGGATCCTTTGGTTCTGAGCAGGTTTCAAATAAATTCAAATGCAGAGGAGAAAGTCGTGGTACCAATTGCCAGAGTTATCGAGGATGTGCAGAAATGCGTGGAGTGTGATCAAGTTGTTTCGCCTTGTGTAGAGATGGTGCGAAGAGTTACAGGACTAGAGTAAAGACACTGAAACTTTTTCTACTACGTATTCGATTTTAGCGTGCGCTCCATTGAGGTGCCTAATGAAATTGATATCTCTTTAAATTCTTCATCTGTTAGGTAAACTACACACAGCAAGTTGGGCATGCTGTATTGTTCAATTGAAAAATATGCCTCGTGTATTTGAATGAAGGCTCCGTGTTTGAAGTTTTCGATGCTTTTACTTTTTAAGCTCATCTTTTATGACAAATTGATATTTATGAAGACTAAAATATATCTATTTACCTGTCAACTCCAATAATAAATCACTGACAGTTCGATTTATAGTGGTTTTGCCCTTAAATTTCAACTGACAAGGATGATTGCTACGGTATTGATGGATTGGTATTTAGGACATTCTCTATATTGTCTCAAAATTTTGCTTCTTTAGAGTTGTAATCTACTTAATTTTCTCCTATGCACGTTGATTGTACCCCATTTTACTATTGATGTGTTGGATGAGCAATCTACTTTCATTCTCTTCCATTGACTACTCTTAGCCACTTGGAGCTAATAAAATCTGAATCTAAATTAAACCCTTAGTTGATCATAACTAAGTTAAAAACTCATGTCAAATCAGTCAAGTAAATTGAGTTCACCAAATTCAGTTGGACTCGGACTCAAGAGAGGCTGGCGTGAATAGGAGCACTTTAATGTGACGAGTATGCTCATGGGTTTCAAGTTTGAATGATTACCTTGAATCTTGATACATGCATGGAGCTCTTTTTGAGCATTTGGTTGGGAACCCGCATATGAAGACAAGCTCATGTGCAGGTAAGCCCATTTCCGTATAACTTCTTGGGCACATGAACCTATGGCTCATCAAGATTATGCACTTGCTTTACCATTTCCTCTTCAAGCTATCAACATGTGTACTCAGTCATTTAATTCATCCATTATTGTGTTTATTATTGTTTTTTGTTGGACAAGGAGAACAATCTATAAATCCAAGGAAGGAAATACAATCCATCCTCAAAAAATATTGATGTCCCAAAGTAATGTAAACTAGGTTAATTAAAGTGTCACGTGTCCCCAAAAGAAAAGAAGTACCGCTAAAAAACATGGCATACAAAAGGAAATGACTATTCATAAATTGAAATTTCATAAAATCACGTAACATGTCTGATAAAAACTAAGTAGCCAATGCTATAAAGATTGAGCTAGGAGGGTTCTTGAATATCCAATTCACCACACTGCCCTTTAGACAATTCTTTTCCATCACTAACAGACTCCTTGCTTGTGAGAGCATTGTCTAAGGTCTTCATCTTCCTGAGCTTGTGCATCTAGGACATCAAGCTAATTGTAAGTCTGAGAAACATTTGTCATTGGTAAAATGGCAAGGGCTTGTCATGGAAATTTGTCTTGCCCTATGGGAGGAGCTCAATTGTGTTGTTGAGCAAGTGAGCAACTTGTTTATCTCTAACTTGTGTAATCAACAAGAAGGCTGCCCAATTGATCATGCTGATGATCCCTTGTGACAGCTTTATAAGTGGTGGAAAGTAAAGTCAAATTGGTATGGATATTATGGGCAGATTTGGCATGGGTAGGTGAGGAGGAAAAACATAAATATGTATGAGAAATCAGATATAGAAAATGACCTCACGTGATTAGCAAAATTTAAATTGATAGAAACATGAGCATACAAAATATCATATCCATATTTCCAAATGCTAGAAAGACTCTCCAATTTGAGAGCATGCTAAAGTTCCATAGCTTTCTCTGAGATCTCTTTTCCTTTTCTGAATCACACCTCCTTTCCCTGTCTGAATAAAACTGCTCTGTGGAACATTCAATACAGAGTCATCCGTTGATGTGATCGAAGGAGGGAGATGGCAAAGCTTCAAAATCAATCGCCAAGAAGGAGATTTGCAGGATGCAAGTGTAAAAACAGTAATCTTCAATCGTAAATAGAGCTAGCAGATATGAAGATTCATTGCATGGTACCAGATCAGAGAATACAAGCCACCCATAGATAAAGTATATAACACCGCACAATATGCAGATAAAACCACTGAATGCAGAGAACATCCGAACATTGGAAAACAAAGGAAAAGAGACAACGACACCATCAAAAACCAAACAGATTTCTAAGGAGCTTGATCTAGATAATTCCAAAAATGAGATCTTTGTTGCAGCTATAACCTTCAAACACACCAATACTTACAGATGCTTACCATACAGATGTACAAAAGAAACTCCTTTATTGCTGTCATCTAAAACTTGGCTGTGATACCATGCTAAAGTTTTAGCCCAGAAATAAAGATAAACAGCAACAACGAAGAGAGCAAAACACAAAAGACACAAAACATTTATCTTGGGAAAACCCTTCCACTTGAAGGGAAAAACCCAGCCACACCAGCAAAATAGCTCTTTTATTGATAATAAAAATGTTCAAGTACATGGCTTTTCATTTCATTGAATTACAATATACTAAGCAATCATATAAATAGATTGCATAAAACCCTTCAGTCTTACACACAAAGGTCTCTTTGAGTCCCAAAAACAAGACCCTTCAAATTTTCACATATTCAACCCTTCACATTTCCATACAAATGCCTCTTCGCATGACGTATGACACATGACTTTTGCAGAATATTAACTTAAATATAATCACAAATATTGCTTTCAGCTGAAGATGACCATAACGGTCATAACAAACATATTCCTATCAGAGATAAAGATCTCTATTGCAGCTACAAACTTCAACAGGGTGTACTTAATAGAAAATTTGGCCCGATCACCATGTAGAACTTGTGCCAAGTGAAAGGATGTGGTCTGAAAGTCCTAAAAATCATGAATCCACATCTAAGCTGATTATACATGGGCAAAATTCTAGAGCAGGTCATTTTATTTTTTCAAATTGCACATAAAACAAGCACTCGGGGCAGATGCACCTAGCTATGCTAACTGTTTATCAACAGGGAGAACCTGAAGCCAAGTGAGCAATTGCGGTCCCTACAATTGCTTTCTAGATTTTTTGAAAGCATTCATCCTAGATAAAAGATGCAGATTGTAAGATAAAATTTTCCATTCAACTTCAGAACCATAAGAAAATGTGGGGAAAGTCACTTTTATTCATTGTTGGGTTTGTAGTTAGCAAAAGGGGCATTAACATACCACTTCAAAAACATCCACCATGATTTGGTAGATTGCAGATGGATTTGGTGCAATTATTGAAGATGCATTGCCTGAAATAGCATTCGAAAAGATGCTTTATCTACATTACTCAAGTTAAATTGGGCCTTTGATTGTAGCCATGGATGTCATGTACAAGTGGTTTTGGAACACAAATCTTAGATGTATTTGATGCCTTGTGTGAAGCACTTTAGAGAGCAAAACTAAGAAAATTTGGCTAGTATTTTCCTTGTAAAAGAATGATATAATAGTAGAGAGAGATCGAAGAATGATAGAGAGGCTATTAAAAAAACCATGATTTGATGGCTTTAATTTTTGCTAGAAAAGTTCTTGAATCTTATTAGAGCAAGAGAAATAAGTTTTTTTTTGTATTTTGACAATGCTTTATAAATAGTTTGCTGATACAGGCATCGACCTGAAATCAATACAAGCTCTTGCAAGCACAACACTGAGACTAGTACCTGCTCCTTTCAAGCAACCACTCTAGAATTGTAATATCCCCTGAATAGGATATTTCTAAAATTCTGATTTCCACCCTAATTTATGATTTTCAGATATTATGTTGCATGAACATTGAAGGTAACCACAAGAATAACAACATGAAAATAGCTGCATTTGATATTTATTTTCTGATGGCAAGCAAATTCTATCTCAGAACTGAGATATGATAAATATTGCAACTTATTTGTTCAACGGAGACATCTATTCACTGGCTTATTCTGGAACATGACATGTCTGAGTTTTTATTGCAGAGATTACAATTTGCAGAGATAGTGGAAGTAGCCCAAAAAAGACAAATACATTTCTGAGTTCTTCCCATTTTTATGAGTGATACATCTGCCACAGTTATTTTTTGTCTTATTCATACACAGCAAGGAACAGTTCAAATCTGATTTTTATGCAAGTCTGCACTTGGCTTTATTTGAATTTTGTCTCTTTCCAGCTGGTCAAATTAGGAGTTTTCCCCTTTCCTCACCACACGAGCATAAATCAGATACATACATTTTAGCCACTCCTTCATTTTTCCTTGTCATATGAATTAGTAAGTGCACTTTAAACAGCCAACAACAGCTACCAGTGATGTACACATTTCCTCAAAGCTAACTCTGAACAAGACACAGTTTCATCGTCTTACACCTTGACCTGCAATCTACTCAAAAGAAGCCCATAAAAGACCTGCAAGATCATTGTGCCAATATCTTATTCTTTAAATCGCTGGAATATTATCTTAGGCAAAGTTTGATATGGAATAAATTTTTTTGATTGGTCAAAAGCAGCTAAGGGGGCTGCATGCATCTATATTACTATTTAAAAAAATTACTTACTGTTGTTGGCTTCTAGCCATAATTGTCTGATCCTTGTATACCCTTCAGCTTCCCTATCACCTAGATTGTATTATCTGACTGCAACTTATATCATGTATCAAAGTGCCCCTCATTACTCAGGATTTCATACATCAGGAAAATGACCCAATGTTGCCTTAGACAGTGTCAACCGTATAAACAGAGACATACTTGTGGACCTATCAACAGACACTGGACACTGACATATAGCAATATGGAGACAGCAGAACCAAAAGGAAAAACCACCCTTTATTGACAACACTTTCTTTGCAAAAATTTGCCCTTAATTGGTCACAAGAAATCAATGATACTTCAGTTCCTCCACTGCAGCACTTGCCTCTTCCTCATCCACAAGCTACTGCTTGATACTCTCATCCAGATCCTCAGAGCCCCCATCACTGCCAATGAGCCCTTCATCCTGTTGTGCCTTATACACACCCTTGTCATGGATAAGGACTCCCCAAATCTCTTTTGCGTTGTTAGGTTAGGTTGAGTTTGCCGCTCTGCATTTGGAGTGTTTTTGTTAGAATTCTACATTTTATCTCTGCATTAGGAAATCTGGAATATATATTGCGGTCAGATGCAACTTTGGATCCTGCATATTGGATTAGAATGGGATAGCAAATATATTTGTTAGGATACCCGAATTAGGAATCAGTAAAGAAGTGAAGGAATTGGTTAAGGAATAGGATTTGAAACATGTTAAGTGTCAGCTAAGTAATTGAAAAAACAAGTATTAGAATGGATTTTGTGAATTTGGAAATGAATGTTTTGATTGATTAAGTTATAAACTTAAAGGAATCAGGTAAAGATGAGAAAAATGGACAAGGATGGGAAAATCACAATATTCAATTATAAATGAACATAAAGAGCCATCATTTGCACTTGAAAGGATTGAAGTAAGGTGATGGATAAAAACATATGATGGGGACAAACTTATGTTTTGGGTAAAATCTTCAAAATCAGCAACCTGCCATTTCATACGCTCCATCTAAGAGCTTCTAAAGCAATGAAGGAAACAAATGCAAAAAGCAAAATAAAATGGATAATATCCTTTTGGCTCCTACAAGGCTAGAACACTGAAAATCTGGAAATATATTCTTTGGGGGCCATTCCTTGTGCCATCTTTATGTGTGCCTAAAATAAAAAAGGAAGAAAGCAAAGAAAAGCCAAAGGGTGGCTAGAGAGACACGACGGTGTTAAGGCCATAACAAGGAAAATTTATTGGCAATAAGTTGGCAACTTATCAGCAATTAAGTGTTGGAATTGATCGCAATAAGCTCACTTTATTGGCAATAAGTGCAACTATGGTGTAAATAATCGAATTAAGTGCACTTTCACATTGTAGTGGCAAGAGAAAAAAATGCCCAATGAATATTTTGGTCCTGAGTATTATGAAGACAATGACATTGACAATCTTGATGCATTCGAGTGTGAGCTTGAAATGGAAAAAAATAATTTGTGGCAGGTTATACCATATTTTGCACTGGCATTTTTAATTTTCAACCAAGAAAATGAAATTAGATATAAAATGCCACTCTCATTCAATATATTTGTATGGGTAAAGTTTGGATAAAATTATAATGTTAGTGACAATGTATAGCCTGCAATATGGAGGGAATATTGATGTGAAATTATCTTACTTGTAATTTTCTCATTTAGTTTTCACTTCTTTGCTACCAAGCATGTCATAATGACATAAACACAACCATCTTAGTTGTCATCACAATCTTTTAGGGAAGAACCTCCACATTTATATAGTTAACAAACTTAAGATGATGTCATTATATCCTTAGTTATCTTTCAGTACAATCCTTTAAATTTTTCATAAGGATGCGTAGCTAACCTACGTAACAAGATGTAATTTGGAAATTTATATGTTGTTAATATTTAGAATCAGCAGAACGATTATTTTTTGGCAACGTCTTTATTTGTGTCATTTTTCTCAATGCAAAATGCTTTTGGATTGTTTTTTTAATAAGTTTTTAATCTCTATCTGTTAAACCATTATATTTTTAATTATTTCCATCCAGGAAGATGTACCACTTTGCTAAGGTTTGTTGTTATGCTATATCAAAGCATTTCATCAAACGTAATTAATTGTTTATTGTTCAATCCTAATGCCTATCTTCTCAGTATTTGTCTGGTTTACATTATAAATTAATCAATAATAGTACGATAATGGCATCAAGCTGGTTTACAATCCCATCATCAAATCAAAGGATGCTTTGATTTTGATTTTTCCATTTTTTTTGAAATTTAAAAAAATGTCAGAAATTTACTCTACTTTTTGTATTCTTTTCACCTTGTTTATCTTATTTAGAATTTTCTTTTCGTATTTTATATTATTGAATATCATTTCTAGCCAGAATTTATTGTTTCATGTTCTATTTATTGAATGAACTTCTTGACTGGAATTTCGGTTTCCAGTTTATTAATTGGCCTCTCTTTCTATGGTTGTACCTTGTTTTATAAGTTTTTCCCACTAGATTTAGCTGATACTGTGGAGACATAATTAATGACTTTTTTTCTTGCAAAATAAACTCCCTGTAGTCATTTAATAATCATCATTTCAATGATGTTTTGGCTGGGTTCTATAATGTTTAATTCGAAGGTATGAGCATTTGCTAAGGAGAAGGCTACAGAAATTGGAGATACCATTCCAACCAGAAGAAGCTTTACGTGCAGCAGGATTTAGCAAAACACCAGATATCAAATTGGAGGTTCCTATTGGTGTTTGTGGTCGCATAGTTAATTGGATTGACAGCAAAGCTTCCTTTGGAGATGATTACAGTCACAAGACCCAGGGAATTCAACAATTCCAGATGTAATTTTCTTGCCCTCTATCAGCTTTTGCTTGAATGGAAATTTAAATAATGTATTATATTAGAACAAGCTTTTGATACGTCACTTTTGCATCCACATTGCACCAGGCAGATATGATGACTTTGTTCATCTACTCATGTTTACAGATGATCACATATTGAGGAAATTGTTCAGTTTATAATATCTTAGGTTTTGGTTTTTCTTGGATTGAGGAACTTGGTAGTAAAATTAAGAAAATTCCTTGGTTATCCTTTTATGTCATACATTTCAATCTGATGATGATGCTGATTCCTCCTACAAGTCTTCCTTACACAAAAGTTATAAGAGCCGTTTTCAGCATAAAATCTGCTATTTCACTTCTAAGTTCTAACCCAATGAAAATGATTGATTTTTAAATTATGAAGCATATTCTACCCCGAAGGCCCTAAATTTTTTGGCTTGAACCTTAACATATCTTTGACTAGAGATTTTAAAATATCAATGCTAAGCTTCTATCAAAGTGACCAGAGCATCCATTTCATCTGTAAACAAACATGCATTATCTCTCTCTGCTCTGCAAGATACTCTGTAATCAACATGACTACCATAATGATGACTTGAACAATCAAGTGATATGATATCCTAGGTACATGTGCCATCTACCTGCCAAATTTTTGGTGTGACTCCTCAAACCTGCCCTTTGTTATGGCAAACAACAAATGCATTGTTTCAGCCTCAGGTAATATTTTTTGAACACAACAAGGAATTGTTTGTTTAGTGCTCATTTCTCCTATGAGCACATAGATTGGTTTGTACAATATCTAAATGTCAAACATGCCCATAACATTTTCATGGTTTGATGTGCTTCCTACATTTCTGTAGTCTCCAGTGACTTCTTAAAAAACATAAATGTGTAGATTTGAAAATAATAATGGGTGTGCAATAGATGTGGAATCAAAGAAATACTTAATCTAAAATGATATTTTGGTTCTTTTTAAGGGAATGAGTTGATTTCTGTGCTTTAGTCTCATGTGCAGTGAATAAATTATTGCAAATAAATGAAATTGTAAAATTTCCAATTTAGATTGTTGATAGGGATTGGGAGGAGATTGGCTATTGCAGGTCATGAGTGTCATGAATAATGTTAAATATGTGGAATATGGTTTGTAATATATTATACACTACAGACAAATACCTTACAAGAATGCATGTTAAATGGGTTTTATTTTTCCCTTGTATTCTTGCTTAATAGTAGAGTTAGAAGGGGATTTCATGTTTCCATTCTAATTGCTGAATTGGAATGTGGTAGGGGTATGTAATGTTCCCAATTTTAATTAATTTGGGCCCAAGTTATTAATGTTTGTATTTAGGAGTTCTGATTGATTTAGTATCTCTCGGACCTATTTTTATTTAATTGTTCCGTAGGTGTTGGCCGTTGGTTATTTTTGTAAACCCTCGGGATGTTTACCTGAAGGGTATTTAAGCACGGCTTGTAGGTAGTAGTAGGTATGCTTTTGGATTATTTTCTATGTACTGCGAATTCCTATTGGGATTCTCTGTTGTTCGCCATTTCGGAAGTGAAAGATCTTCCCTGTTTGGCTCTTGCGGTTTTGGTGGGAATCAACCCTCACCCTATTCTGCCTTTGTATTACTCGGCTCAGATCTGGCAAATTGGAGTATCATTATTGTTTGCAAATATTTACATCTATATCAATCGGCAATTCTTATTCTATACGTGTACTGGTTTTATTGATATCTCTGGCAAAGGCGATCGAGTTTAATATTGATTGTATTGAATTCATTCACCCGATTTCATTGGTACCACATCTCATTGGCTCCAGCCACCAAATACTACACGACTCAACTAGCACCGTACGACTCTCTACAATCATCTGTACAACCGGCTCATACTCACCATACGATCCTTTGAAATAGTTCGTACAGTCCTGCTTGAACTCATCGTACGACCCTTTGATGTCCTCCGTACGGGCCTACTGAATCAACTGTACGACTTGTCCAAATACCAACCATACGACCATCAAAAACACTCCCTCAGCACAGTACAGATTGCCCATTCATGTGTATGGTCATTCTCCTGTAAGGAAACACCATTATTTCATTGTTTGTTTATCTCAGAGGTGGATAGGAACATTACAGTAGTATCAGAGCCTTCGGGCTGAGATCCCCTTCGGGCTGAGATTGCCTTCGGGTCGAGATCCCCTTCGGGCTAAGATTGCCTTTCGGTCGAGATCCCCTTTCGGGCCGAGATCCCCTTTTGGCCGAGTTTGCTTTTGAAACTTTATAGTGGTATCAGAGCACAAATCATCGGGAGCATCTTCAAGACCGTTCGAGAAAGTTCCCAATTCAGCCTCAGTTGCCTGTGCTGCGCAGCCACTTTCTCGAATGGTTTCGGAGATGCTCCCGTGTTGCACGTCCTCGGCCTGTGCTACGTGGCCTCACCTACTTGTGCTGTGCGGCTATTGCTTGTGCTACGCGACCACTTTCTCGAACAACTTTGGAGATGCTCCCATGTTGCATGGCCTCAGTTGCCCGTGTTGCGCGCTCACTTTCCTGAACAGTTTCGAAGATGCTCCTAATGATTTTTGCTTTGATACCACTATAAAGTTCCGAAGGCAAACTCGGCTCGAAGGGGATCTCGGCCCAAAGGGGGATCTTGACCGGAAGGCAATCTTGACCACAATCTTGGCTTGAACAGGATCTCGGCCCGAAGGCAATCTTGGCCCGAAGGGGATCTTGGCTCGAAGGCAATCTTGGCCCGAAGGCTCTAATACCATTTTAATGTTCTTGTCCACCTCTGAGATAAACAAACAATGAAATAATGGCGTTTCCTTACAGGAGAATGACCGTACGCGTGAATGGGCAGTCCGTACTGTGCCGAGGGAGTGTTTTTGATGGCCGTACGGTTGGTATTTGGATAAGTCGTGCAATTGATTCAGCAGGCCCGTACGGAGGACATCAGAGGGTCGTATGGTGAGTTCAAGCAAGATTGTATGGACTATTTCAGAGGGCCGTACGGTGAGTATGAGCCGGTGGTACGGATGATTGTAGAGAGCCATACGGTGCTGGTTGAGCCGTGTAGCATTTGGTGGCTGGAGCCAATGAGATGTGGTACGAATGAAATCAGGGAAATGAATTCAATACAATCAATATTAAACTCGATCGCCTTTGCTAGAGATATCAATAAAACTAGTACACGTATAGAATAAGAATTAACGATTGATATAGATGTAAATATTTGCAAACAATAATGACACTCCAATTTGCCAGATCTGAGCCGATTAATACACAGGCAGAATAGGGTGAAGGTTGATTTCCACCAAAATCGCAAGAGCCAAATATGGAAGATCTTTCACTTCCGAAATGGCGAACAACAGAGAATCCCAACAGGAATTTGCAGTACATAGAAAATAATCCAAAAGCATACCTACTACTACCTACAAGCTGTGCTTAAATACCTTTCGAGTAAACATCTCGAGGGTTTACAAAAATAGCCGACAACCAACACTTGTGGAACAATTAAATAAAAATAGGTCCAAGAGATACTAAATCAATCATAATTCCTAAATACAAACATTAATAACTTGGGCCCAAATTAATTAAAATTGGGAACATTACAAATCCTCGCCGCCCAAAAATTGCTTGTCCTCAAGCAATTTGTAACTCTAGGATCCCAAACTGTGCGCTAATGCGAATAGCCATATTTGTTGGAAATTGCATGCTTCTTCAAGATCACATGAGCATGATTGAATTCAACTGAGGTTAGTAGACCACCATCAGGATTCCGATGCACCACTTTGATATAAACGTTGTCGTATCCTGAGTCACTGGGATCCCAAGGATGCCAATCATAACATATATCGATGTCATCATGTTCATCAATTTCTTCGGGTATGGTCATACACACAGATGTCGATGTTGGTACAAACCCAGCAATTCTAGTTGTAGATAAAACCTTGTCGGCACACAGAACCCTGGTTGAAAGCTTGACGATGGATAGAGCCTCAACAATGAGCAATGTCTCAACGATTGTAGCTGCACTGGCGGACACACAATGATGACATGGATGACCACGACGACGATGGGCACAAGCTCGACGACGGACACAGACTCGTTGTTGGTGATAGACACAAACTTGGTGTCGGTGACAGGCACAAACTCGGCATCGGTGACGGACATAAACTCGACGATGGACACAAATTTTGGCTTCGATAACAGACACAACAACGTTGACTGACACAATGATGGTGACAAACGCAACGACGATGACGAATAGAACAATGGTAATGATGGTGACAAACGCAACGATGATCACGAATAGAACAATGGTAATGATGGTGATGGATACAATGATAATGACGAATACAAACTCGATGACGGTGATGAACACAACAACAAAGATAGACACGACGGTGGTGGACATAACGGTGACTGACATAAACTCGACAACGATGGACACAACAACGTTGACAAACATGATGACGATGGACATGGCGATGGACTTTGCAACAGACATGGTGATGATGATAGACACGGTGACGACCATGGTGAGGGTGACGAAAAAAAACACAACTATGGTGACAGATACAACCACAATGACGGACATACAACCTTGGCGATGGACATCATGATGGACAGCTTCGGTGAAAGACACAGTTTCGGCAACAACCTTGGTGATCAACATAACTTGATCTGTACATGTCTTCACAAGATCCATGCGAGCAACTTCTTCAGTTTTTTGGTGTTCTCCCTCGGTTGGTGTAGAAGAAAGTTTTAGCAATTCCTCTTGGAGCGGCCTTGTAATAATGTCTTCCTTCCGGTGTAATGCATCTTCCTTATTGCTTCCATCTATTTTCTCCCACTTGTGCAAATGAGATATTAGTTTTTCTTCACAATGCTCGAAAATATGATTGACCAATTTACATGCGGCTATAGAGGGGACACATTCAAGATTACGAATAGCCCATAACATAGATGTGATGGGTTGGGATATTTCATCCATCTCCTCAATGCACGAAATCATAAGACTCTCCATAGCAATTGGAATCTTAGTATCATGATCTTCCTTGATGGTGACCAAAGTGATGAAACATATCATGGACCAAATTTTGCAATTTGAGATCTAAGAGAAGATTACTTACTTTGACATTTACACAATTCTCCAATATTGTAGATCTCCTACCAAAAGGGTCACTACTGAAGTCATCAAGACTCTGAAAGTTGTCAATTATCAATTGCAATATCTCTATCATGGTTTTATCATCATACGGTGCTTTAGGAGCCAAAATTCTCAAGACCTCGCTGAGACATGCTACAACTGCCAATCTTTTATCCTTGTTAGGGTGTCTCAAAAGCCTGGGTTGACTTAAGGCATCCTTAATTGGCGAGAGGATTCTCTGTATAAATCTTGAAGATAATTGGTCCACTTGACACAAACATACTTCCAATATATCTAATGGAAGAGCAACACCCTCAGTGAGCTCTTTGCCAATCCTTTGTAGTGCCTTCAATCACCACTCTTCATCATTGTTCGGGGCCACAGTGTGATTCAAGTACCAAAATCTCTCAATCATCCCAGCAGGCTGGCAAGATCACTAGCTCTGATACCACTGTAAAGTTCTTGAACGGTTTCGGAGATGTTTCTGAAAGTTTCGGAAAATTTCCCGAATGGTTTCGGAGATGCTCTCGTGTTGCGCAGTCACAGCCCGTGCTGCGTGGCTACTTTCTCGAATGGTTTTGGAGATGCTCCTGTGTTGCGCATCCTCAACCCATGCTACATGGCCTCAACTGCCTGTGTTGCGCGACCACTTTCTCGAACGGTTTCAGAGATGCTCTCGTGCTGTGTGGCCTTAGTTGCCCGTGTTGCGCGGCCATTTTCCCGAACGGTTTTGGAGATGTTCTTGATGATTTTTGCTCTGATACCACTATAAAGTTCCGAAGGCAAACTCGGCCCAAAGGGGATCTCGGCCCGAAGGCTCTGATACCATTGTAATGTTCCTATCCACCTCTGAGATAAACAAATAATGAAATAATGGCGTTTCCTTACAGGAGAATGACCGTACGCATGAATAGGTAGTTCGTATTGTGCTGAGGGAGTGTTTTTGATGGCCGTATGGTTGGTATTTGGACAAGTTGTATAGTTGATTCAGTAGGCCCGTAAGGAGGACATTAGAGGGTCGTACGGTGAGTTCAAGCAGGATTGTATGGACTATTTTAGAGGGCCGTACGGTGAGTATGAGCCGATTGTACGGATGATTACAGAGAGCTGTACGGGGCTGGTTGAGCTATGTAGTATTTGGTGGCTGGAGCCAATGAGATGTGGTACGAATGAAATCGGGTGAATGAATTCAATACAATCAATATTAAACTCGATCGCCTTTGCCAGAGATATCAATAAAACCAGTACACGTATAGAATAAGAATTACCGATTGATATAGATGTAAATATTTGCAAACAATAATGACACTCCAATTTGCCAGATCCAAGCTGAGTAATACATAGGCAGAATAAGGTGAGGGTTGATTCCGACTGAAACCACAAGAGCCAAATAGGGAAGATCTTTAACTTCCGAAATGGCGAACAACAGAGAATCCCAACAGGAATTCGTAGTACATGGAAAATAATCCAAAAACATACCTACTACTACCTACAAGCCGTGCTTAAATACCCTTCGGGTAAACATCCTGAGGGTTTACAAAAATAGCCGACAGCCAACACCTACGGAACAATTAAATAAAAATAGGTCCGAGAGATACTAAATCAATCAGAACTCCTAAATACAAACATTAATAACTTGGGCCCAAATTAATTAAAATTGGGAACATTACAGGGTATGTGTATGATAACTTGGGATGACTTCTTTTGGGGTTGCATATGCCTGTACATAGAGTAAAAACCTACATATGTACATATTTGCAACCTAAAAAAACACCTGGTTCAAACTATCACAATATTAAACCTCTTGGCAAGATATATATTTATTATTAAATTTTATGCTAGTGATATGTATAAATGAAATTGTATATACTATTATTTAGAGATTCCTAACCAATTCTGTACACCAATTTCTTTAAGCTTCACCAATCACATAAAAACAACATACAGCTTCTCAGATTGCATTACTATAACTTACAGAAATACAGAAGTGAGATATTTTCAGCATAATAATGTCCAGATCAGACAGCTCAATATATTTTCCAGAATCAGATCTGTGTTATTGTTTTTTTCATGATCAAAGAGAAGTTTACAATTTCCTCTATTTTATCTAAGAGTGGGGGAAGTCTAAAAGAAAGCATCATACGAGAATTTTCCCAAAATCCAGCTACTCCCAGTTGATTGTAACATAGTGCAATCTCAGATTTTTGTCTTCCTAGATTTTGGCTTGTGTGCAAGGTATCCGATCTCTTCCTGTGAGCTTAATCTTCCTGCAATCTGCTTCAAAAGATGATGTGAATAGAGTGCTTGTGACAGTGCGCTGCTACTGCAACCTCCTTATCAGACTGCAATTCTCTTCCATGCTAGACCAACACACCTGATATCTCCCTCGTGATCAGAACTTAAAAAAATAGAAAATGAACAGAGTAGGGTAAATGGTTTGAATCTACTTGGTGAAATTAGGAGACAAGTTTAAGGTGACTCTCCTAATCTGCCTAGGCAGTAAGGTTTTCATCTTTCCTGCTTTTGGTGCATAGATGCAATTCTAACTTGACCAAGCATCCAAAAAATAAATGATTTTTCACCTATTAATAAGCACCTAGCAAAGTCGGCCAGGTTAAGTCACCTAAGGCTGAGACACCAACATTAGGTTTATTTATTTAATTATGAATTAAGCAACCATATATAGCAGGGTCTAAAGAGCACGATGTGGGCCCTAGACCCTATTCTAATTAGGGCTCATTACAGTACTTCTGCCCTCCAATTGCTTGACATAAAGCAATTGCAGATTGGGGTGTTCAATGTTGAAGATGGTAGCTACGATAGAGATCTTTATCTCTAAAATATGAACGTTATTACCGTTATTGTTACATTCAGCTGAGAAGCACAATGAGATTGCCATACTTTGATTTGAAATCTGCCACGGTGAGCCTTGATGACCTGATGACTCCCTTCTTGCCTTCATGTACCCAATTCTGTTCTAGGAGAGTGAAGTAGGCATCTTGATTATTCTGGTGGAACTTGGAAGCTTGATCCATCGTTTGTCTCTCAAGTATATCATGTTTACTGTACCGATATTGGTATCGTTAATTTGCCTCATTTTTGAGAAGGTGGTGGTTTTGGGCATCATATCCTCTTTGTCTTTGTTAGTATTTGTTCTCTTAGGGTTCTTGCTTGCACTAACATCTACTATCCTAAACACTTATTTCTGCCCCTTCGTTCTAAGTGATATGGACTACCCTTATCAATCTCCAACCTTCTTTCTATCGATGGATTCTAACTTATTTCTGCCTCGCCAAGTCCTATCACTACACTTATCAATCTCCAATTTTCAAACTAGGGGTGGGACTACCACTTATTTCTGTCTCTTTGTCACCTTAGGATGGACTACACTTATATCTCCCAACTTCATCCCTAGGGTGGTCTAGTTTATTTCTGCCTCGCCAAATGTCCTATCATGGATTCTACACTTATCTCTCCAATCTTCAACTTATAGATGGGATGATGAAGTGGTGGACGATGAATGCAAGAAGAACCAAGAGAAACAAAACTAGACAAGAACAAGGAGCGAAATCCGCTTAAGGACCACCTTTCAGTTCTAGAATGAATTGAATTCACCTTTACCAATATCCGGGTCTTCTTTGAAGTTCGGATCAGACCAAAGAATTTCAAACCCTTTGCAAATAATGATGCCCTTGCTGGAAAAATCAGAATTCTGTCCTCTTGAAATTGCCCATGCATGTGCCAAAATTAGATTTCAATCAAATATTTCCTTTACTAAATAATACTGTCCAGATTTGATGCAAAATCGTGGCTCCTCAAGAAAATCTGACCACAAATTTTGGCTCCACAAAGTTCGGCTCCACAAATTTTGGCTAGGGCAAAAATCACAGCTCTCTATGGAAGAAAAAATCAGACATCAAACATGAAAATCTGCTCCTTGCAAAAATCGCTAAGTCTGATAATGTTCTTCTTTTGCAAAGAAAAATCGCCAAAATGGAAGAAGGTTGCCTCAAAATTGCCAAGGAAAGGAAGAGATCTGCTTGTGGAATGAGAAATGAAGGGGGAAGCCTTCTTATACCCAACTCCACACATTCCTCCTAGCTAACCGACTAGCCCTGGGAGAGAAAGAAAATTTAATTAGTGCACAATTCTAGCCCAAATTAAATGCCAAGCTAAAAATTAATTTTTCCATAGTGAAATTTTACATTTTTAATTGCCGGTTAAGACCAAAATTGCAAAAATAAAATTAATAAAGCCTTGGAGATGCTAAATATTTTCATTTAATGACGTTTTAGTAATTAAAATATCATTTAAAATCGGATTTGGCAAGTCAAAATTGATTTTTTCAATTTTGATTTACCAATTTCTTAAAAGACTTTAAAATCTTCAAGGCGAATTTTAACCTATTTAATGCCAATTTTTGCAATTTAATCCAAAATCAATTTTGCAATGTCATTTTAATTTTTTTACAAAAATAAATCATTTTTCTAGAATCCAAAATCGATTTTTTGAAACAATTAATTCTAAAAAATTTATTTTGAAAATGCTAAAAATTATACAATTACATCCAATTTTAAAAAAAAATCATCTAAGTCCAAAAATTTGTAAATTTATCTTGCCAAGTATTGTTCTTAAAAAAGTCGCCTTTGAAACTTGTTCGGCCTAAGGATGAGTTAAGAATGGGCAAAAAAACAAATTTAACCACATCTCTCTTGGCTCGAAGGTGTCCAAGGCATAAAATTTTCTAAGATCGGAAATTTTTGGACAACTTCAAAAAATTATTGCCTCCAAGGTGATCAAAAAAAGGGGGGTCCCCAAAATTTTTGGGGCGATGATGTGAAAACTTCACAACAGAGACTTGATGGGTTTGTGGCATAAGATTGGCTATGTGGACAACCTCTCATGCTCTATTATTCCTAGTCTTCATAATATCGTTGCATCTCTCCTTCGGCTAGTGGTGTTAGATTGTGGTGACTGATCAGGAAAGTACTGTACATACTTCATAAATAGTGGGGTTCGGGGCATCGCCTCGAAATTTTTTTTTTTGGGAAGTAGCCGACATGGTAGCCGACATATTATGGCCGACATATGGCCGACATGTTATAACCCTAAAGCGGTTTAATACGTGTATAAAAAGGGCTTAGGGTTGGGTATTTTTTCATGTGTGGTGATACGAAATTGGTTCTTGCGGCGGTATTGAGCTGTAAGGGATTACGGATTGTAATCAGGTAGTAATCACTGGATTGTAATAAGATCGGACTTGCTGTTTGGTGGACGTAGCCCAGGGATTGGGTGAACCACGTTAAATCTTGGTGCCTTGTGTTCATTTCTGTGTGTTCTATTATTTTCTGTTATTGGTTATATTTGCATGTAGTTTTTATTTCTGTCCGTGGTTTATCCTAACAAGTGGTATCAGAGCCTGGTTTTGGCTTGGTCATGGGTTCAAATCTCCCCGGTGCCTTCCCGACCCGCGTAAGCACCTGGTATGCGCGTCGAGGGGGAGATTGTTGGGTGATGCGACGCGCTCCCCTGCCCACAGGTGGTTAATTATGTGGTGTTCCATGTTCACTAACAGTCATGGCTTTTGGTGCAACGGCAAATGGGCCCTACAATTGGTATCAGAGCAAGGTTGTCTTTCAGTTATCCTCTGCAAGAAAGTCTCACGGTTAAGTGGGAGTCTCACAGTTGAGTGGGAGCAATGGCAGATGAGGGTAAGTTGAGGGTTGACAGGTTTAATGGGCAGAACTTCCAGTTATGGAAGATGCAAATGGAAGACTATTTATATCAGAAGGATTTATGGAAGCCGTTGGAAGGAAAAGCCAAGAATCAGGGAACTATGTCAGAGGCTGAATGGGATCTTTTGGACAGAAAGGCACTCGGAAGCATTCGGTTATGCTTGGCACCATCGGTGGCATTTAATATTACAAAAGCAAAGACGACAGAAGATTTGATTAAAACCCTAGCGACATTGTATGAAAAGCCCTCCGCTTCAAATAAGGTATTTCTCATGAAGCGTTTATTTAATATGAAAATGGCAGAAGGTGGATCTGTTGCAGATCATTTAAATGAGTTTAATACTATTACTAGTCAATTATCTTCTGTGGGTATCAATTTTGATGAAGAAATTAGGGCTCTCTTGATTTTGTGTTCTTTGCCTGAAAGTTGGAATAGCTTGGTAATGGCGGTGAGTAATTCTGTTCCTGGATCTAGTACCCTAAAATATGATGATGTGATCGGTGTTATTTTAAGTGAGGAAACTCGTAGAAAATCCTCAGGTGGATCTACATCAGGAAGTGCTTTAAATGCACAAAGTAGGGGCAGAACGACTGAAAGAGGAAGTAACTCTGGAAATTGTGAGAAATCAAGAGGAAAGTCAAAGGGGAGGAGGTCTCAATCGAGAGGACCAAATGATTGCTGGTACTGTGGGAAACCAGGGCACAAAAAGAAAGATTGCTGGACTCGAAAGAAAAATGAAGGAGATAAATCAGATGGAGACAAAGAGGCAAATGTGGTAAGTAACAAATCCGAAGAGGATGCTTTGCTTCTGTCTTTAGAGAGTGTTGATGATTCATGGGTTTTAGATTCTGGTGCTTCTTTTCATGCTACACCTCATAGAGGTTATTTCATTGATTATGTCCAAGGGGATTTTGGGCTTGTTTATTTGGGGGATAATGAACCCTGTCAGATTGTTGGAAAGGGAAAAATTAAGATTAAGTTGCAGAATGGGAATCATTGGCTACTACATGAGGTAAGACATGTTCCAAAGCTGAGTAGGAATTTAATTTCAGCAGGGCAACTCGGTGATGAGGGTTGTGTAGTTACTTTTAATGATAAAAATTGGAAGGTTTCAAAAGGTTCCCTTGTAGTAGCAAAAGGTGTGAAAGTAGGCACCTTATATCTTTGTACAGGTCATATTGTTCCTTCTACTTTGATTGTTTCAGAGAAAAATGAATATTCAGGAATGATTACTGCAGTTGAGCAGGGAGAACAAATAGCTGCTATAGATTCTGATACAGCGCTGTGGCACAATAGACTTGGGCACATGAGTGAGAAAGGTATGAAAGTACTTCAGTCAAGGAAAGTTTTACTAGGTCTAAAATGTGTGAATATGGATTTCTGTGAAAGTTGTGTGTATGGAAAACAAAAGAGAGTGAGTTTTGTAAAGACTGGGAAGGAAAACAAAAAGGAGAAATTAGAGCTTGTGCATACAGATGTATGGGGACCGGCTCAGGTATCTTCCCTTGGTGGCTCTCATTATTATGTTACATTTATTGATGATGCAACTAGAAAAGTATGGGTTTATTTCTTTAGACAAAAATCTGATGTATTTCAAACTTTTAAGAAATGGAAATGCTTGGTTGAAAATGAGACTAGTAAGAAATTAAAATGTCTCAGATCTGATAATGGTGGTGAGTATTGCAGTCATGAATTTGAAGATTATTGCTCCACTAATGGTATTCGTAGACAAAAAACTGTTCCAAGGACTCCACAGGAAAATGGAGTGGTTGAACGCATGAATAGGACTATAATGGAGCGCGCAAGGAGCATGAGGTTGCATGCTGGGTTGCCCTTACACATGTGGGCGGAGGCTGTCAATACTGCAGTATATTTGATTAATAGAGGTCCCTCTACTCCTTTGGGCTGTGGTATTCCAGAGGAAGCATGGACTGGTAAGAAGGTGAGTTATTCTTTTCTCAAGACCTTCGGTTGTGAAGCTTTTGCTCATATAGACTCTGAAAATAGAACCAAGCTAGAAGCTAAATCAAAGAAATGTGTCTTTATTGGATATGGCATTAATGAATTTGGCTATAGGCTTTGGGATTTTGAAAATCATAAAATTATAAGAAGCCGGGATGTCATATTCAATGAAAAAGTGTTGTACAAAGATCTGTTGCAGCAACATGAGAAGAAAGAAGATGATTATGTAGTGCTGGATGATACTCCAAAAGCTGATGTTCCAGCCATTCCTCATGATGTGCAACAACTGCAACAACAAATACCACACACACCAGTGAATGTTAGACGGTCAACAAGGCCAATTAGACCTCCACAAAGGTTTTCTCCCTCTTTGTATTCTATTTTACTTACTGATGCTGGTGAACCTAAAAGTTATGATGAAGCTGTGCAGGTGGATACTAAGATTTAGTGGGAGTCTGCAATGAAAGATGAAATGGACTTTTTGCTGAAAAATAAAACATGGGATTTGTGCAAGTTGCCTGCAGGTAAAAAGGCTTTACAGAATAAATGGGTTTACAGGTTGAAAGAAGAGGAAGGAGGTAAAAAAAGATTTAAGGCCAGGTTAGTTGTAAAAGGATTTGCACAGAAAAAGGGAATTGATTTTGATGAGATATTTTCTCCTGTTGTTAAAATGACTTCTATTCGTACTGTTTCAAGTCTTGTGACTACTGAAGATTTGCATTTAGAGCAGATGGATGTTAAAACAGCCTTTCTTCATGGTGATTTGGATGAAGAAATATATATGGCTCAGCCACAGGGTTTTGAGGTCAAAGGTAAGGAGAACTTAGTGTGCAAATTGAAGAAAAGTTTATATGGCTTGAAGCAAGCACCTCGGCAATGGTATCTGAAATTTGACAGTTTTATGCATGAGCATGGATATAATAGGTGTCATTCAGATTACTGTGTTTATTTTAAGAGGTTGGATGATGATAGCTACATTATTTTATATTTATATGTTGATGATATGCTTATAGCTGGGTCTAACATGGATCATATTAAGGGGCTGAAACGCCAATTAGCGCATGCATTTGCTATGAAGGATTTGGGGGCAGCAAAACAAATCCTTGGTATGAAGATTTGCAGAGATAGGAAGAACAGAACATTGACGCTATCTCAAGCTGATTATGTTGAGAAGGTGTTGCAACGTTTCTCTATGGAGAATGCTAAAGCTGTCAGCACACCTTTACCTGGTCATTTGAAATTGACTAAGGAGATGTGTCCCAAGACACAGGAAGAGGAGGATAAGATGTCCAAGGTACCCTATGCTTCAGCTGTAGGAAGTTTGATGTATGCTATGGTATGCACTAGGCCAGATATTGCACATGCAGTGGGAGTCGTTAGCAGGTATATGAGTCATCCAGGATTTGAGCATTAGAATGCTGTCAAGTGGATTCTCAGATATTTGAGAGGAACATCCAATAAGTGTTTACACTTTGGGGGCTCTACTACTGATTTACAGGGCTATGTTGACTCAGATTTGGCTGGGGATATTGATACCAGGCGGAGTACTACAGGTTATATCTTTACTGTTGGTGGGGCAGCCGTGAGCTGGGTTTCTAGGCTACAGAAGATTAATGCTCTCTCCACTACCGAGGCAGAGTATGTTGCTGCTACAGAGGCAGCCAAAGAGATGATATGGCTTCAGTTCTTCTTGGAAGAATTGGGACATCCTCAGAAGGATAATTATTTGTTCACAGATAGTCAGAGTGCCATTCATCTTGCTAAGAATTCAGCTCTGCATTCTAAGACCAAACACATACAGTTGCGGTACCATTTCATTCAGTCAGTTTTGGAGGATGGACAGTTAAAGCTGGAGAAGATACATACCAATGAAAATCCATCAGATATGTTGACAAAGGTTGTAACAAGGGAGACGCTGAACTCCTCTTCAGCTTCAGTTGGTCTTTTAGACTAAATGTGAATAAAAGAACAACAGAGTCCAGGGTGGTTTGATCCAGTGGGAGCCCCATGCGGTAGTTGTATTGCTACAGGATCAGTCTCCAAGTGGGAGATTGTTGTTTAGTGTGGAGCCTGATTAGTCCCCAAGTGGGAGATTGTTAGATTGTGGTGATTGATCAGGAAAGTACTATAGAATTTTTTTTTTTTGGGAAGTAGCCGACATGGTAGCCGACATATTATGGCCGACATATGGCCGACATGTTATAACCCTAAAGCGGTTTAATACTTGTATAAAAAGGGCTTAGGGTTGAGTATTTTTTCATGTGTGGTGATACGAAATTGGTTCTTGCGGCGGTATTGAGCTGTAAGGGATTACGGATTATAATCAGGTAGTAATCACTGGATTGTAATAAGATCGGACTTGTTGTTTGGTGGACGTAGCCCAAGGATTGGGTGAACCACGTTAAATCTTGGTGCCTTGTGTTCATTTCTGTGTGTTCTATTATTTTCTGTTATTGGTTATATTTGCATGTAGTTTTTATTTCTGTCCGTGGTTTATCCTAACAAGTGGAGTCGTGTGTCTCAAAGTAGAGGTTTCTTTATTCTCCAATGACGATCATCCCATTAAAAGGATTCACAGAAACTTGGATGTTGTCATTCTTTCTATGTTCTTTGCATATGGTAATGTGGTAGCGGCAGTTGGTTTTTAATTATGACTTGGCATCCATCATTCACCCTTTCTTTTCTTCTCAGGCTTCCTTTATTATTTATGCTCTTATATTTATTATATACATCAATTTCGCATCCGAAGGAACATTCCTTTCATCATTGTCGGGTTTTGCAAATATGAGTAACGGTTCATATTTGTTATTTGCCAGTAATTTATTGAAGAGTATGTCAGTAACATCTTCATAGTAAGTGTTTTTTTTATAGAATGAGTTTACACGAAAATTTGTCTGTATCTTTTCGAAAGTCGAGGTTGAGTCAGAAGGCCACTCTGCTCCAACGACGCTTATCAAGTTTGTGTCGACATCATTTCTCTTGTTTGGAATTTTATAACATGGCTCATTTTCTATCTATTGAGGATTGTTGTGGTCTCTTTTGCTTGATAGTGGCATATTTCTAGTCATTTTTTTGTTACTTCATAACGACTTCTCTTTCATAATTGACACCCTTTTATTTTTTTTCGTGTTAAGACTCTTGGAGGTCTTCGAGTGATCTTTGTCTGTGTTTGATTGGGAGTTGTATGACGTCTCTGCAAAAGGAAAATTGGATCATATTCTTGCATGCTCACCGTGTGTGTCTTCAGTTTGGAGTTTCTTTTGGTTCTTTTAGAATGTTTCGTGCATTTGAACCTGAATATAGCCAAGGTGTCATGCTGATAGAAATTATATGGTGTGCTCTTCTTTTGATCGTGCGATGCGTGTATGGTCTTTCATTTATTGCTCTCAAGTTTTACCGGCTGAGAGGCATATTGAAAATACTTAGATTGGCAATTACTATATATATTCTTTTCCTAGAATTATTTCCTCTCCATCCATCGGGTCTATTCAAAGAATTAAGTTATTCAATTTTGATATAGAGGATAATTTGACATGTGATAGAGGATTTGGAGAATTTAAAGGTTTGAGGTGGAATTGGCATCGAACTTGCTAGAGGTATGGCAAAGATCGGTAAAAAATATTTTGGCTATATAGGAACCTGAGAGGTCATTGCTGCCATTGATTGGTATTTTGGCAACGTATTTACCTTTGTCATTCCTCTGTTTATTTATTTATTTTATTTTGACAAGCAAGTAATTTGGTGTGAGCTTTTGGAAGAAGAAAGGATTCATTCCCTCTTTGGCTTTGTATTGTTCATCAGAATTCCTCTGTGGAGTATAGAGCACTTAGTTTATTTTGTTGTAAGATATTATTTTTGTGTTTGGATTAATAAATTTTGGTCTGTATAATTTGTCATATTGTATGAGATTCATTATGTTCTGTTGAATAAACAATATTGCTCTATATATTCTGGATATGTTTTCTTATCATAATAGTAAAGGAAAGGAAAAGCATATACAACATAACCATGGTGGAATGATAGAATTGCATGAGGTTGCAGAGATAAGTATTGCATGGAATTGAAGAGATAAGTATTCTTATAATGCTATGAGATTTACATTAGCTGTAGAGGCATTATTCTGAATCTCTTTGTGTATGTATGAAATTAGACCACAAAGAGATAAGTATTTATGATTATATTGCTTGAAAGAGATTATTTTTAGTATTGATAGTCGATTTTAATAATCTCTTGGTTGTAGGATGCAACAAGATAAGGATTATAGCTCTAGAGGGAGATGTTGAGCTTTAGAGGGAGATTTTAGCTTCAGAGGGAGGCTTCGTAATTAAGAGGGAGTGCTTAAGAAATCCCCTTTATTCTCATTCATGATTGTGATGCTTGTGGTATTTGTAAAATTTGAGACTTAAATGGAACCAAGTCTTGCTTTTATTATGCTTATTTCTATTTTTGTGTGAATATATGAGATTGTAAGATCAGCTATGATAATTCTTTCACTATGAGATAGTGAATATCATGTTGAGAGAGTCCATGATGTCATCATGTTGAGAGATTCCGTGATGGGAGTTGGATGTCATGTTGAGAGATTCCATGACAGTTCACATTGAGAGTCCGTGAATAAAGGCTTAGCTGTGAGTCTTGCAAATCTTTTCACGTTGAGTGATTCCATGAACATGATTAATTGTTACAGGGTTTCATGTTGAGTGATTTCATGAACATGATTAATTGTTACAGGTTTTCATGTTGAGTGATTCCATGAACATGATTAATTGTTATAAGTTTCCATGTTGAGTGATTCCATGAATGAGTAATGTGTTACAGGTTTTCATGTTGAGTGATTCCATGAATATGAGTAATTGTTACAAGGTTTCATGTTGAGTGATTCCATGAATGTGATTGATTGTTATAGGGTTTCATGAATCTTATAGGATATATGGGATGAGATTTTATCATTAACATTTTGGTTGCAGTTGTTGTCGGTAGAAATTGTGTATCAGTTGACAGGTCCCTTCGGAAAGGAAATTGTGTATCAGCCGACGGGTCTCTTCGGAAAGGAAATTGTGTATCAGCCAACGGGTCCCTTCGGAAAGGAAATTGTATATCAATCGACAGGTCCCTTCGGAAAAGTTCTTGTTATGTAGCCGACGGGTAAATAGTTTGTAGCGACATGTTGTATGTGGCCGACAGACACCTTCGGGAAAGTTCTTCGAAAAGTATTTATAACCCCTTCGGGAAACATTGTAATCATAAGATCTTATCATCGAAGCATAATGTAATGTTCTGGCATATGCGAATAATAATGAGAGTTCTGCTGTTCGTGTTCGTGTTCTTTATCTGTGTGCAATTCTTAATTAACCTATGCGGTAAACAACAGTCTTGTGTGATTGTTCAGCTAAAGATCTCTCTCTGGCTAAGAGGGAGTGTTGAAGGTCGTAGCTATGATAGAGATCTCTATCGCTAAAAATATGAAAGTTATTACCGTTATTGTTACGTTCAGCTGAAAAGGACACTTTGCTTAAATTTTAATATTAAATGTAATGGCATGTGTCATTCGACATGCATTGAGGCATGGAAACTCAAAGAGTTGTTATTATATTTGTAATAAATAGTCTTGTTTTGGGAATATGGAGAGACCTTCAGTTGGAATGTGAAGAGTTTCTCCTTAAGTTATTTATATCGCATTAAGCAATAGGCATTGTACACTTAAATTTTATTCTCAATAAAATGATCTTTTGTTCTGTGGTTGGGTTTTTCCCTTTAGTTTCGAAGGGTTTTCCCAAGATATTTCTGGTGTTTGTTGTTTCTGTTTTGGGCTCTTTTCTCGTTGTTGTTGATCATCACTAATTTATGGGGTTAAAGTTTTAACATTCAAAAATCTCAATTCCTTCCCAATTGGCAACTTCAATTGTCAGTCCTTTCCAATTTACCGAATGTTTGGGAATCACCTTATTCCTCAGTCTCTTCTCTTTAACATTTAATATTTCAGGGTCTAATATCAAATTGTCCTCATAATTCTAATGGTGGCAACTCTCCTGAAGGCGTAATCTACAGTTCAATTGCCTTTTCAAGGCATGAAACATGAAATATATTGTGAATTCAAGCTCAATGGTATGCTGGAAACTTCTATAAAAGGACAATCCTGATGGTATGTCCTCAAATACCCCACTATGTTTATCTAAAATAATCTGAATCTGCATTATAACAATCCCTTTCTTAGTAACATTTTTGTTTGTGATAACACATTTCGTTGCCCATGCTACCGATCCATTACTATCTTTTTCCCATTATGTAGGAATGAGATTTCCTTCTTTTGGCGTTTTTGATCAAGAGAAGATAGTGTGTCTTTGACATGTTATTCTGTGTTGCTATGGTCAATAAACACCCATCAACACAATTGTGGCATATCATTAAAGAAGAGAGAAGGAACATAAACTTCTGTAAGAAATATAACGGTGGTTATGAAGATAGAGCCTATGTGGTGATTTTGATCTAGAGAGATAGTGTCTTTGACACTTTGTTCTGTATTGGTGTGGTTATAGAATACACATCAACACAACTGAGGTATATTGTCAAAGAAGAGAGGAGGAGCAGAAGCTTTCATAAGAAATATAGTGATTGTTGTGAAGTGTATTTAACAATAGAAGGCTCAGAGTCTTAGGGTGAGCAATGTATTGAGGATAGAGCTGCTACTTCTATTGACATAGCTGTAGGATGATTACAATGAACTAAGACTGGCATTTAGATACAGTGCAGGGAAGACATTGGACTCATGAAGGGTGTTTTGAATCACAAGATCAGAGTCGAGTATCAGAGATAAGTAGTTTATAGCCTTTTAGAGGCTGATTCCACCATTGCAATAGTGTTGATGCGAGTTTTGTATCACTTACATAACATATTAGGATTTGAATATTTGATACAGGATATCAAACATACAACTCCTCTCTTGAAAAGTTAATGCTCATGAGGCATGAGTATAACTCCAATGTTCCTTACATCATTGGATACTTGCTCAGTTTTATCGATGTGATTTGCTGGTAATCACGTAGGCAGCCTTACGCTATTCATTCAAGGATGACTTGGACTTTGGTGGAATGAAAGTGATGGTGACTCAGTTTGTGAAATGTGCGGACGCAGATAATGTTGATGGTCACGATGATGGAGGGTGTGTCTGCCGATGATGATGTTGATGGGAAAGCGATGGTTGTGGAAGGTGAATGGATGAGTTCTATCACTTGATCTACTCTAACTCGCTTCTCTAAGCTTCGACTACCCAACTACTCACTATTCTACTCTTACTCCTATGAATGGAAGGTTAGCAAACGGACGGGGATCGAACCTAATGAGAGCTGACCAGCGGCCTCACTTCCACAGGTGCAATGATTCAAAGGAATAATAGACTAGTTTACCACACAAAGCTTCCCAACCAGCCGCTAGGATGCTAGTGGCCTAGTATTGATCCCTATCAAACATTTACCAATGCTACCATACAACTATCCATCTACTTTAACTTCACTTAAACAACTTCAAATGCAACCAACTTAAAACAACTTGAAAGAAAATCTAACTAAGTGGAAGTAGAAAACATGCAATAACACCCAATGTTCTTGATCAACATGCCAATTGCAACAATGAAAAAGAGAGCATTTTGGTATTATCTTTGCAACAATTTCTCCGACCCCTTTACAAATGAGAGCAAATGGCCTTTTATAGGGGCCAGAAATACAATGGACGGTGGAGATCAAAACAAGATCAACAATCCAGATTGGATCCTCAAAACCCTAATTAGGGTTGCCACCCCATCGGCCAATGAGAAGCTGCCACCTCATCAATGGACCAATGAAAAAAGTGCAAAAAGTGGCAACCAATGAGAAGGCACCAGAATGGTGGCCAATCAAAAATAGACACTTGTCCTATTCTAGAAGAAAGGGGAAATTTGCCACTTGGGCTTACATCAAATGATCTAATATAAATCTTCCCTTTTCTTTCATTTTCTTAGCTAAGGAAATGAACTTAGCTAGCCTTTCGTTAACTTCTTCCATAGGAGGACAAGGTGTGTGTGCTTCGCCTTGAGTTCCGCTGTCTTTGCCACGCTATTCGCTGTTTGTATTTTTTTCATGATCCTTCTCATATTCTTTTGCAAATCCAATAAAAGCGCTGAGAGAGGGAAGGGTGCCTGAATGCTTTTTCTTGATAGCAACCTTTCCTAACTCATCCAACCTCGATCCAAAATTTGTCTCATTGACATCCTCTTCTTTGATATCTTCAAAATCAAGGGCTACGCCGTTGTCGCTCATCATGGTCACAGTGGAAGTGTCGATGCCTAGGCCGTGATGTGCAACTGCCTTTTGTATATCCTTTTATTGTACCATCATTGGTATTGGTTATTCGCCTCATTTTCGAGAAGAAGGGAGTTTTGGGTATCATATCCTCTTTGTCTTTTTTAGTGTTCGCCCACTTGGGATTCTTACTTGCACTATCATCCTCCATGCTCGTCGCCCTATTACGGGATGGTAGAGTAGTGGACCAAAAGGCAAGAAGAACCAAGCGGAGCAATCCTTAGCCTAGAACGAAAGATGGATATCTCAGCTTAAGCACTCCTCGCAACTCTAAATGATTTGAAATTACGTCTACCTATAGCCAAGGGGGATTGTCCTTCCTTCAGTCTGTCCCTCATCTGTATCATGTCCACTGTACAGATATTGGTGTCGGTTATTCACTTCATTTTCGAGGAGGAAGTATTGGGCGTCATATCCTCTTTGTCTTTCTTAGTGTTCGCCTGCTTGGGATTCTTACTTGCACTATTATCCTCCATGCTCGTCGTCCTATTACGGGATGGTAGAGTGGTGGATCAAAAGGCAAGAAGAACCAAGCGGAGCAATCCTTAGCCTAGAATGAAAGATGGATATCTCAGCTTAAGCACTCCTTGCAACTCTAGATGATGAAAATTCACCCTAACCGATAAACTTACAGCGACTTTTTGGAACCTAGGATATGACTTTCAAGAAGTTCAAATCCCTTTGCAAATCAGGAATTTACCATGCAATTCACCTCCAAATAAAATTACCCAACCTAGGGCAAAAATTGCAGCTTCTTGAAAAAAATCAGAATTTTATCTTCCACAAATTTCGGCTCCCACAAAATTCGGCCCCCACAAATTTCGCCTTCCACAAAATTCGGCTCCCACAAAATTTGGCTCCCACAAATTTCGCCTTCCACGAAATTCGGCTCCCACAAATTTCAGCTCCCACGTCTGAAAAAAATTTGCTCCTCCACAAAATTCGCCCACATGGAGAGGAAGAAATGATTTGTGAAAATGAAATGGGGAGGAGATTCCCTTTATAGCCAATTTTCTTTCTCCATAAAGCTGGCCTACATGGTCTAGGAGAAAACAAAAAACAAAAATTAAATTCAAGTTAAGGCCCACAATTAAATACTTAGCTTAAAAAAATTAATTTTGCCAACAGAAAATTGCACTTTTAAATTTACCAATTAGCTCCAATTGCAAAACGAAATTAAATGGTGCCCTGAGGGTGTTAAATATTTCCATTTAATGAGGATTTAGTAATTAATACGTCATTAAAATTTTATTTTGGCTAACCAAAAGTTATTTTTCAATAATAAATTACTAAATTCATTAAAAACTTAAAAGTTTTCAAGGCAAATTAATCCAATTAAAGTCAATTTTTTGCAATTTTCTACCAAATCGATTTTGCCAAGCTAAAAATTAAAAAATTAAAATTGCATTTAGAACCAAAAATCGATTTTTTGCATTTTTCCTCATTTCAACAAAATTAAAAAAATTTCACCAAAGAAAAATTTGAGATTTTCCAAAAACTTAAGTCTAATTAAAATTTCTCTTTTGAGAATTATCCAAATTTACAGAGTTAAGACCAAATTTTCAAAAGGAAACGCCTAAGTACAAAATTCACAACTTTATCCTGCCAAGTTGAAGTTAACTTAGAAAATTATTCGGCCTAGGGATAAAATTGATAGCTCTGGAAAATTAAGTTAAGAAAACCGGGTGAAAATAAGCTAAGCCTCTCCATATCTGTCTTGAAGGTGCCAAGGCGTGAAATTTTTCAAAACTCAAAATTGTTGGACAATCCAAAAATTTGCCAAGGCGATTAGAAAAAAGGGGGTCCCCAAAATTTTTGGGGCGATGGTGTGAAAACCTCACAACAAATAGTATTTCTGAAGATGTTTTCTAATAGAATCTATCTTCTGGGTTTCCCTCTTTGGTGTTTTTATCCACGAACCTTTGCTCAGATTGCTGTATTCGAGTCTTATATTCTTTCTGCAGTTGTGTTTTAGATTTATATTAAAGATCAGTAGGAAATGTATGTGTGTTCATGTTAGTTCGTGTTTTTGAATTTCACTGTACATTCATTGTAAGTTGCATCATCTCACAGTGCTTCTTTCTTAGCACGAAACTGTGAGAAACGTGTGATAACATAGACATAGATTAGTTTGGTGTGGAACTGAACAGTATTGTTAACCGCAACAACTTCCACAAAATTTTAACATGAACATCATTTTTTTAATGATTAAATTATTTAGGTTGGAGACTGACTTGGAGGAATGGAGCAAGTTATGGGAATTTTTTTTTCCAGTCTTGTGATTAAGATCTTATCAACCTTCACATGCATTCTGATTGGGAGTCCATTTTATTCATGCCATGCGTTTATGGTCATATTTACATGTGTCAGGGAGATAAAAATACAATTAGATTGTGTTGGACTAATATTTGAAAGGGGACAGGTTTATAGCCTTGGAATTATATGTATTGTAGTCCGATCACTTGCGACCCTTCGGAAATCAACATTAATGTAACCATTGTTGGAATGTGAAGTCATCATGGAGAGTCCAGCTTCTTTGGTTGAGTCCAAAAGTAATCACAGCAAAGCCATCTGCCAAAGGTGGGATTTGTTTTATACATATGTTTTTGTTGGTAGACTTACTATAAGTAGTAAGTTGTTATGGTGAAGTACAAAAATAGTAACTTTGACATGTGTTGTACATGTAGATTGTATGAGTCATACTGAATGTAGTGTAATTAAGACTCTGCAACTCAGTTGTTATATGCAACTTGAAGTCATGTTTGTTGTGACAATTTGAATAATATTGTAACTGTGAAGGTTCCTGAGAAATAATATTGAAAGATATGTGCTCCTGGTTTTTAACTGGTATAATTCACCAAGTTTTTCCATGCGAAATTTTGTGTTATGTGTGTTTGATCTTTTCTGTAATTTTCTACTTATATTAATTTCATAACCATCACATACTAATAGAGCTTGAATAGGATACATTGCACATTGATGACACATAAGTATTTTAATGTCTCCATATATGTAGGTCGGAGGAAACAATCATTTAACTAAAATAGTAATAAAGCTGCCATGAAACCTGATTGGAAGCCCTTATAGATCAACTTGTTTGAGCATTAGTTAGTTTCATTAAATGAACCATAATTGGAGCAACCAAAGTTTTTGCACTCTCTAAATTTTTATTTATATTGTTTACTATTTGTAAAAATAACAAAAAATATTAACTTTAATTTGATTGACAATTTTTTATGACTCTCCCTTTGTTTCAATAGGTTGCTAGTTTCTCTACGTCTGAGTGAAATTGGAGTTCATACTCCTTTATTCACTTGGTGAAACACAATCAATTGGCAGCAAGTAAAGCCGGGATAACTAGTTTATGTGCATTCCAACCTGCACCTTCTTAGTCATAGTCAAAATGAGTACAAGGAAGGGGGCATAAAGTTTTGGGATGTAGATCCAAAGAGAATTGATTTGGATTTTTCAGCTGAAACACAATCTTTACTGGATGTGCAAACAGATAGCAACTGTCCTTCTAGTGCAAGCGATTGTGGGGTTGCATGTGATTCTAACTGCATACATCATCTAATGTCAATGATGTTTCTGATATTGATGTTGATAAACTTATATGATGCATAATTAGTCCTACTAGAGTAACTAATAGATGTGTTATTTTAATGTTGAGCCAATAAACAATGAATTTCAATTCAATAAATGTATCATAAAATTCAAGTTTTGACATATTGAGAGCAAATTAGTGTTATCATATTTTGAATTTGTAATATTAATGACAGTTCTGAGTTTTGTTTATCATGCATGATGTGTTCTAAATTTTGAAGGCTGCAAATATTTATAGAGTTATAATTTTATTTTTTTATTGTTTTTCTTTATTAGCATACCCAACGTCCCCCCTAAAATGTGTTGTACCAGTGTACCGTACCCACGTACTGTACCCGTATCGGCAACTTAGGTTACAGCTTTATAGGCAGCCATCCATCAGGAAGAGTGTAGCTGAGAAGCTCAAGCCTTGCTATTACAACCCCTTTTGTGTGGTTAGATGCATGGGTGAGGTAGCCTATGATCTTGATTTGCCAGAGGACAACAGAGTTCATAATGTGTTTCATGTATTGCGCCTCACAAAGCCATTGGATAGGCATGTTGTCCCATTTTCTACTTTACCCCCACTGGATGATGAGGGGAGGTTAGAGTTGATCCTTGTGGCTATATTGGATACTAGGGAGAGGCATTTGTGTCGACAGATCATCAGAGAGTTTCTGGTGAAGTAGAAGGGTCTTTCAGATGAGCTTGAGGATATTCTTTAGCACCCCAAACTGCGATTGCTTGGGAACAAGCATTCTTAGGGAGGGAGGACTGTAATGTCCTCAATTTAGCAAGTTTGGGTAGCTTGATGATGTCAGTTCATCATTGTAACCCTCGTGAGCTGCCATTGTTTTTTGAGATCTCAGTGGAGTGACTTGCTATTTATGGTAAGTCAGTTTTGCAGAGCTTCTGTTTTTGGTAGTGCAGTTACGACACCCTGAGTCCAAGCTTCTTCAGTGATTGATTCGGGTTTATTTAATGTGTTAGATATTGCAAGTTATCATTTAAACATAATTTAATGAAGAACTTTATTACTTAATTGTTCTAATTTGATAGTGTAAAGTTGAAGCTTCATTAGTGAAAAGTGTGTCAATGATGCTCTTGGGTGTTTGGTGTATGGATGGAGCCACACTTCATTGATTGTTATAAAAAGGACTTCCTCTTGCAAATCGATCATGTTTAATGGTGCATTTTAATTGTATTTGATGAAGTTTCAAGGGATTCATCGTTGGGTTTGGTGGAAATCTGATATTCTCCACAAATTCAATTACACTTTGAGCTGGTCTATATATCAGTGAATCGTGCCTTCTGCTGAGTACAAGTTCTGCAATTTTGATTGATTCGTTTGGCACCGAGGTATACAAAATGTTCCTATTTTCTGTTGTGATTTGCATAGAAGGTGGAATCAAGCTGGGGGTTCAAGAGTTTTGCAATTCCCTGTCATTAACGCCACTGGGAAGTGTCCACAAACAAGCTGCGATTTCTTTTACTGAGGCAGTGTTGAATCTAGTGTAGCTGCATTTGAATTCAAGGGTGATTTCTCAATTGTGTGCTAGCTGCATTCACTATCTCTGGCAGCGTTTTCAGACCAGGAGGAGCAATCAATTAATTGGTGGCGTGACATTACATGTTC
This sequence comes from Cupressus sempervirens, assembly GCA_028749045.1. Classification (NCBI taxonomy): domain Eukaryota; kingdom Viridiplantae; phylum Streptophyta; class Pinopsida; order Cupressales; family Cupressaceae; genus Cupressus; species Cupressus sempervirens. Next base: position 63,566,491 of record CM053793.1, read on the forward strand.
AGCTGCAAGTTGCTACCTAATGTCAGCTATCAATTACAGGTTTCATTTTAATTAAGTTCTGGCCTTACAAATTGCAATTGGTAGATTTGTATTTAAACAAAGTTAGCATTTGTGGCGATTTGTTTTGAGTAATTGTATTTGTTTTCTCAAGTACTTCTATATATTCTAAAAATACAAAAAAAAGCATATAAATATCCAAAACAACAAAAAAATTACAAATACTTTCAAAAAAAACAAACAACCAATTCTACATCATATTTGAAGAGAGCCAGCAGGGCTTCGTACAGGATTTCAGTTCTTTGTGTGAGATATATATGTTGCTCTGTAGCACAATGGCAGTAAATGTTTAATTCTCAGGGATCCATAACAACATTCCAATATAATCTGGTTTTTCTTCGCTGTATGGTTGACTTACATGAGCAGATAATAAAATCTAGAAAGGTTTAATTTATATAAGATTGTCAATGCTTTGCAGGTTGTGCTAGTCATGTGATGTAGTATGTATCTAGGTCTTCATATTTGCTAGTTTTGCCAAGAGATTTCAAGGACCTAAATTGAAAATAAGTTTAATAGCTTGGTACACATGCAAAAAGTGGAATAAATCTAAAAATGCAAAATAAACAAAATGCGTGTTTGTTACAGACACTTGTTCTTAAATGTAGCAAATTTTTTTTTTATCAATTTTTAATTTAATAAATTTCTAGATACTTTGTTGCCACCACATTTGTTTGGATCACAAACTCAGAGGCATAGACTCCGAAAAATTTATAGGGTATGTTCTAGAATTTAAGTCCTTTTTAGTCCTTCCTACCTCATTTGCCATGCCTTTCAGGAATGCCATTTGGCACATCACGTAAAGGGACAAGCTAAGTCAAACTGGCTATCAAGTGAAAAAATACAAAGGAAAATCAAGCAGGCAGCAAAAACATAAATTGAGTAAAACTGGAAACCATTAATAAAACAGAGGTTGGTTATTATTATTTTGGACTTATTTTTGGTTTAGGTTTTTGTTGTTATATTGCTATGTTTTTCCTGGATTTTTCTGTGCTGCAATGTTTATGTTAGAAAAGATTGCTAGATTCATAACGACTTTGTGTTTTCTATTTGTATGAAAGAGGCAAGTCAATCCTTTAATGTGACCAAGTTGAAGACATAATATTGCCTGTACCATTTATATATGTTTGTGATCAGTTTTCTTTCTTTGATGTAGGTACGTAAACAGATTTGGCCCGGGATTGGTGATTTACTGGTTTGGGTTCATTGATGAGCTCAATGATCATTCAGATATTTTATTATTGGATCATTTTCCTAGTGACAATGAACTGTACTGCTTGACTAGGTTGGATGTACGGCCCCAACTGTGACAGGTGTATTTTGGAGCATGGCTTACTTAAGGAATTCCCAAAAAATCTCCTGTGTTCACATCCATTGACTTTTTATTCTTTGAAGAGAAGAGAACAAGATAAGGCCATTGATCTGTTTATAAAATCTCAGCTGATGCAGGACTCTAGTAAATTCTTAAATATCATTTCAAGTTGCATGTCTTAGTTTCTTAAAGTAGGAACTTTGATAACTTAACATGAATGATGCCTGGAAGTTTTCATGGCAAAATTGAGACACAGTATTCATAATTTATAACTGTTTTTACTTGCAAGAGACAAACCTTTCCAAAGTTACATAGTTTGTACTACTCTTTCCTTGTTAACTTGGATCATATCCCAAGTAAATAAGGGCTTTCTTCAATGAAAATACACTGGATCAAAGAAACTGATCCATTAGACGATTGGGGATTTTTTTGACTATTTTTACTACTGCACAGTTATATACTGGACCGTTCATTTGCTACCCTCCCTCCTTTGAGTAAAAAACCACCTAGATTTAAGGCTTTGTTTTCCTTTATGCTGATTCCTACTGGTTGTCTGTTGATGCTAGTCCAAGAATTATTGCCTATTTTGTGATCCATATAGGTTTTGGAAAATGTATTTCAGTAGAATCCAGTAAAAAAAAACAAATCACAAATAAGGCAGTGAACATATTTTTCCTCCACTTTGGGGGTTCAAGGTTTAAATTTGAGTTTTCTGAGTTTTGCAAGTGTATATTTTTGTTTTTGATCCCAAATTTCTTTGAGAAAATTTCATTTGCATTAACAAGTAGTAACTGTTTGAATCAATTTCTTGATATTGATTTAGTCATGATGGAGGGTCAAATGGAAGACCATTCCGCCATTTAGCTTGACCTTAAGATCTAAGTAACAACCATTTAGATCTGATAAAATAATATACAAAATAAAAACAGAGCATATACATAGAGAAATTGATGTCTTTATACATTCACAATAATCACATTTGGAGGTATCTTATATGGATCTCTTTATACACCCATGTTTGTTGGATTTTGGATCGCCATGTTTCTTAGCTAGGCTAGAGACTCTTGATCTGATTGTTACACTTGATGACACTAACATGGGGGCTCTTGATAGAGTCTAGTGACATCATACATCTCTTTTATTTGTCCCTTATTTCTTTAAAACATGTGAACACATCCTACATAAATCCTTGGGTTTGTTGCTTGCCAAGGAGATCAACTTTAGCATTCATTGTTTGCCAACCAATTGTGACTTGAGATTATACATGGAGACATTGTCCACTTTTCGTTCTTCTTTTTTACGGAGCTTGACATCATACATCTCTTGTATCCTTCCCTTATTTCTTTAAAACATGAACACATCCTACATAAATCCTTGGGTTTGTTGCTTGCCAAGGAGATCAACTTTAGCATTCATTGTTTGCCAACCAATTGTGCCTTGAGATTATACATGGAGACATTGTCCACCTTTTATTCTTCTTTTTTGTGGAACTTTACATCATATATCTCTTGTATTCTTCCCTTATTTCTTTAAAACATGAACACATCCTACATAAATCCTTGGGTTTGTTGCTTGCTAAGGAGATCAACTTTAGCATTCATTGTTTGCCAACCAATTGTGCCTTGAGATTATACATGGAGACATTGTCCACCTTTTATTCTTCTTTTTTATGGAACTTTTTCTTCACATGGTGTTATCACTTTTTCTCTCACACTCTTTAAGGGATTTTATATTTTCTTTTGGAAGTTTTTCTTCTTGCTATAGGAGTTTTTTTTTTTTTCTTAGTTTATGATAAAATTTGTACATGAAAGTGTCATCAAGCCTTTTAGTTGAGACCCATCATTGTATTATTGCATGTTTTCTCATTCTCCTTATGTTGCACTTAAGTGTGGGGTTGGTCTAATTGAGGTATATTACTTACCCTTTTAGGTCCTTTTTACACTTTTCTACCTTAGCTTCCTTAGGCATTTTTTTGTCTCAATTAATATAGACTAAGACATGCCATAATCCCATGTTACCCTATTATAACTTTTCCCATATATGAGGGTTATTAATGTAATTACAATTTATTCCTTTGGTGGAATATATTTGTTCTTTCATGTTATCTCTTTTGCTTGTATTGGTGCTCCCAAATCTTACTTTTCTCTCTTTGTAGTTTAGTCTTGATGGGATTCAAATCTTTACCTCAAATCATGTAAAAAAAGATAAACATTTTGGATCCAAAATTCATCAAATTGCTAAAAGCAACCATTCTAATCCAATTGTTAGTCATCACCTAGTCTATTCAATCCAATGCTGTTTGAATGAGTGCCTATATTTCACATTTAAACTTGATCATTCATATCTATCTTTTACACAAAACTAGCACCCATTACTAATCTTTAAATTAGACCATTTCTATTATTAGTATATTTTTATAAACCTACTCCAATCCTTTGTCAAGTCATCCATGATCATCTTTTTGAGTTTGTTAGGTAGATGATAATCTTTTGCAAGCCTACAAGCAACTAAATCAATCAAATTGTATGAGCAAATCTACTCATCACAAGGAACTCTTGCTTTGGTAAGCAACATAAGATTATTCCATCTGGTCTACTTTATGCTCAACTAGAAGTTTATGCTTGACTTAGATTAAAAGGGTTTAATATTATTTTAATATCTTTGTATTATGTTATAGATTAGTCATATGCATTTTGGCATGTTTGTGAGATCTTTTCCCTTTTTGTTGTAGATTAGTGATGCATTTTGACCATCATGAGAAAATGAAAGATACTCCTTTCAAAGCTAGGCTTATAGATTTTCCTTCTCTTCCATTCAAGAAATCAAAAACCTCTTATATCTATATGGAAGATTATTAAAAAGAAATGCATGACCTATAAATATCATTGCCTCATTGTGGTAGAGGTTGTTGCTTTAATTGATTCCTTGCACTTGCAAGAAATATGATAAAGATCTTACAATTGTGAAACCCCAATCTTGGCTTACGCCACCTTAAGCAGGTTGCACTTGCAATGAACCCACCACTAGCTAAGATAGTGATTCTTGCACATAAATTAACTAGAAATGGGATGGATTGCCACAAATGCAACTATGATATGATGGGATAAAACCCTTGATCAAACTACAATCTTGTATTTGCTAATGCGATTATGCAACTAGGAAGAACTTGAATAACTATAAAGGATATTGGTTGTGGAATGATTATAATAGTAGAGCTAAAAATGACTATGAAGGGAATTTAAATATGCAGAGCTATGGCACTGGTAAACACTAAGAAATCGGGGGCGCTAGGAATGGAATTACCATATATAAATTGCTTCTTCTGCATGCTCGGTTATGAGCTAGAACAATAAAAGGTGATGGTGTGAGTTATAATGGTAACACGGAGCCATCGGCTTAAGTGGCTAACATATAAATTTTAGTCACTCAAGTGACATAGAGGCCGATGAAATAATTAACAAGGTGACCGCTCAAGGCAAACTAATAAGACCTTAGCCAAGGATGAAAAATAAATAATAATATCTTAATATCTAACATCATTTTATCTATATATATATATATATATATATATATATATATATATATATATATATATATATATATATATATATATATATATATATATATATATATATATATATATATATATATATATATATATATACACATGCGTAACTCCCAATCTTATATTTGTTATATATACGTCAAATATCAAGTATGCGTATATGTTCTTATATATCTAAATTGGTTTACGCATATACACATATACATGTATGTTCATTATATAGATATTTAGGTATCATGGTGTCGATATGTTAGGACCTGCCTTACACACTAGGAGGCTCCAAACAAATAACACAATGAGAAAAGTAACAACTTGCTCATAAATCAATTTATGGTTAGTGATTTCTTTTTTTGTTAAGTGATATATAATTTAATTGGTTAGTTCATGGTCGTCCAAAGAATACTCTTGCTTGCCTAGCCGTTTACCCTTAGCCATGGTGGTTTAAGACATACGTATTGCTCAATGATAGGTGGTGCCTACGTGCCCAATTCCTTCTCTGGCAATGCTTCCCCCCCTTCGTCGTGCTCTTGCAAAATAAATTTTCCATGATAACAACAAATTTCTCATCGTTCAATGGATTCACAGAATTTGATCATTTTAGCTATTCATTTCCAATTTATATAATGATAACCAATATTCCAAGTTCCCATCATTATAGATAATCAATAGTTCACTTCCCAAGAATCTATAACAAGTAACCAACTTTTCCATAATTTCGAGATAACAAATAATCAATTTTGGATAATATCGTAATGACTAACTAACAAGTCATCTTCACATGAAATTGTAACGAATAACCATATTTCCATTTCACATGATCATGATGTTTAACTAATTTTACTAGTCAACTGATTTCACATGAAATCTCATCGACATAATTGAGCCAAAAATTAGGATGTATCATACCCTCCCCCTTGTGTTTCATCGTCCTCAATAAACTTTGCAAGTTTAAACACAAAGACTATTTAAAATACAAGATACATCATGATTTTATCTCATTCCAATTTGAATCAAAATCTAAGCCAAAATCCAAATCGAGTCTATCATTCCCTTATCTTAATGCTTTCAACAAAGTGCTACACAATATCATAAAATCAAGGGCGAAACACACACATACTCGTATTTTGCTTTATCATACCTGTGCTCCCTTTCCATAGCATCACATTGAATTGATCATGCTTTTGCATGTTCTATTTCATATTCTTGTCACCCTCATGTAAATACTTACAATATTTTAGTTCTATTTTCATATCATTATGTTGTGTAAGAAAATTTTCAATGTTCAATGTTCAAGGGAAAGATAATCATTTAAAAAACTTGCAACTCTTTGATCAAAATGCTCTAGATCATAGCTTGATCACATGTAGTTTAATCCCTCATACACACCATATGGCATATGGTACTCATTAAATGAACAGATCACCCTTGTAGGCTCATTAAATTTTTGCAACAACATATGTTTCTAAAATGATAGATCCGTTTGCTTTAGATATTTCATTAGAATGGTCTATTTTTCAAATAACTATTTATTTACACAATAGTGCTCTTTTGAACAAACTTCACATCTTTTGAGATTTTTTGGAATAATTAGGTCTTCTTTTGATAGGATGTGTCCTAAGCATATGTTCTCTCCATAGATATATTTTAAAAATACAATGTAATCTAGATATTTCTTACATGAAACTAGATCATATGAGATCTTTTATTGCTACAATTTTGTAGAGTAGGATCTTGTAGTTGTGTACAACAGAGCACATTCTCCTTCAAGAAAAAAAATTCTGGTTGATTTTGAACTTCAATTCCTTTGTTGAACAAAGCATGATCATATATGGAATCTTCTCTCGAGGGAAGATCATCTTCTTCCACATATTCATAAAAAAATATTGCCTCTAATCTAGGGTCATCATGGATGTTTATTTGTTTCAATATGGCATTTTGATACTCCATATCTAACAATTTTGAAATCTAATCTTTGTTAAGTACTTGGCTTTCTTTCTTATAATGTTCTAGATTAGGTTCTTGTGTAATGCAAGAATGAAATGTATAAAGGAACCATTCTTCTAATTGATAGCATGATGAAATGCTTCCTGCTGTAATTGACTTGTATTTATATTTTGCATCTCCCTTGAGAGATTTCACAAAGAGCATCATTACATTATCTTCTTTATAAACTTGGTTATCATTTACATAATCATTAAATACTTCTAGATGATCAACTGTTGATCCTTCCCACTCTCCATGAAACCTTAGAACTTTATTTTTTAAAGTTGAGCATAACTTTTTAGGTCTATATACAAATTTTCTCAGATCCAATGGCCTGAGATCATCTAGAATTAATGGTTTTCTGTGAGGTGAAGATGTAATTTGAAAATTCCTTAATAGAGTCACCATTTTGTTTTAAAAAACAAAAAGATATATTTATTGGGTTCTTTATCCAACAAAGTCACACTTTCACTTTTCTATTTACTGGTCTGTAAAATTGAAAATCTTTGGGTAACTGCACAATATGAATTGTGAGCCACTTTTCCTAGCGCAGTTGCCAATCTATTGGTGCACATTATTGTTGGTTGACTTCCTACAAGATTTCCTACTTGATGCTAAGAAACTCAACACAATTTTAGCCAACAAAGAAGATTGAAACTTAATTTTTATCAATCTCCACACTTCAACATCCACAAGACCTAGGTGGTTGTACCTATGGTAAATGGTTATGAATGAAGACTTAATGATACTATTGAGTTGGCAAAAGGTTCTCAAGGAGAAATTATAATGTTTCAATGATATAAGAAAGGATGAAAGTATTTAAGGATAATCTATGCAAAACCGATGGATTGAACCTCACTAACCTAAAACTATACATATACACTTACAAGAAACATACAATGGCTAGTTCTTAGTCCTTTTGGGAAAATAGAGTCAACTCCCATGTAATCTTATTATTCGAACCCTTAGAGAATGTGTCCACCCTATCAACTATTGGATAAAAGGAAAGATAAATGCAATATGAAGCCTAGATGAATTTAACCCCAACTTAAGGAGACGATGTAGACAAACTCATGCAATTATTTTCATTCATTTATACAACAATATTAATCCAAGATAAATAATGAAGAACATGAGACATTTAATACACCACGAGCCAAAAGAGATTTAAAGGAACTATCATTGTTTCCATTTCTTTATAAGGAAATACAACAGAGGAGTTTGGATTCAAGAGCCATTTAGTAAATACAAAGAAGATATTTAATTCATAGTGGAAACTTGTAACTACTATTACTTCTTATTATCAATATCATTTCTTTCTCTCTTTTGAGTTTGTATTATAAATATAGGTCTTGGTACAAAATTGTACAAACAAGCTTCAGACCTTTACATAACTATAACTAATTACTAATTATGAAAAATAACAATATAAACCATAAAAAAAACATTAGACTTCATTGGCCTCTTCTTCTGTAGCAACATTTTTATCTTATGCAAGTACTTTCATGTAGATTTCTATCTAGTTGGCTATTAGAGCATGAGTTGGCCATGCAAAGGTAGAAATGGTAGGAGAAAAGGTCTATAAATCACTTCATCTCTTGCCTTGGGCTATTTTAACCTCGCTGATGAACTTGACAAACTTATTCTCCAAGGTAAACAATTTGCTGAGCAATCTATGGAAGGTATCAATCTGAAATACTTTATCACTTTTATACTTTGCTATTATCATATGTGGAAACATCTTGAATTCTTGATTCTAATTTTCTAGTGACTTAACCTTCCCATATTCATCAATAATTAATGGGATACATGCACGTTCCATAGTTGTTATTGCCTTCTATGTATCTCTAAGTTTATGCTTTTCTTGATTCATATGAGCTAGATTCTTGGAAACTACATCAAGGAGATCAATAGTATGCTTGATTTGGGCAAGTGCATCAGGATCCCTTTTTGTAACTTCGTATAATATATTCAATTCAAAACTTTAAGGGATTCCACTTCCTTCCAATTTCAGTTAGCTTTTCAATTCCTTTAATAGAGAAGTCTAACATATTTGAAACATTATTACATCCTTCAAAAGCTTCATTGCATTTGTCTAAAACAACATTCACCTTGTAAAAAAGGACTTCTTCCAATATGTTAAAAGAATAGTCATGGTGATCTTCCTTCTGGATTAATTATGCACTTGGAGCTTCCTCTTCGATCATAACAGGGGACTTCCGAATAACTACAACATTGGAAGTCTCACTAGAACTCTTTGAACTCAACTCTTGTTTCAATCTTTGATTCTTCACATGCATCTTATTGATAATAGAATTCATATATATTTCTCTTTGTTGTAATTCTTTGATCATTTATTTCATATGACTGATCTGTGCTTGGTTAAACATAGATTCATGAGTGAGTCTTGCAAGAGTAAGTTCTGGGTCAATGTTTCCCACGGTTTGAATTAGGGCCATCCCTACTTCACCTTTTAAAATGTTAATCAATTTTGGCTTATTTCCTTTGAAGGTCACCCAAGTGGCCAATGTTTATGTTTTTGGGTCATATCTTGTGCCTTCTACCTTATCAAGTGATCCAAACTCTGTTACAAAGGTAAAATCTTCTTGCTTTCTTACCTGATCAAGTAGAAACAATTCTTTGAGAGTCAGACCCAGAAGAATCAAGATATCACTTTTCTCCACAATTTCTCTATCTTCTTCCTCTGTGCATGTGATATTATCCAAATCTAGTTCACTCATAATTTTTTGTATTATTCTAGCATGTTGAGACTCATCAACTCCTTCAAGTCTTTTAGCCTTCTTCTCCTCAAAATCTTTTATCTTGTATTTAATCAGATAATCTTTAAACTCTTGTGACTGAACACATTTTTCTTGCTCAATGAACCACATAGAAATGCCCTCTCTCTCATCCTCATTGTCAATTGGAAGATCAATCTCCATTGTTTGTGCATAATAACCATGCCTTTCTTTTGAGTATTTGAGAGAAGATCTTGAAAGTCCAAGTCCTTTGTCTCTACTCATGCTTTTAAGAACATGAGAAATCTCCCTCAAGGCTTCATCATCAGAGTAATCATATGAAACAAGAGATATGTTGGATTCTACTTATTGCTGTGATTGGGATGTGGAGGCACTAGAGCTATGCTCTACTTTCCTCTTTTTTGCTTGAGGGGAAGATGGTATGTTTTCAACACTCTTATCTTTCTCCTACTTAGTGTACTCTTGATATGATTCATCATAATATTGAATATATTTTTCAATCCTTATTACTTCTAATTCCATGTTTGAATAAAACTGGGGCTTGCCTTTTCTTAATCTTGTCTCTTCAATCATGGACAAAACATGCAATCTTTTATTCTTTGGTAGACTTGAGCCAAATCATCACAATTCCTAATGACATCATCTTCTAGGTCCAATTGATGAACACATCGGGCCTTAATACTTTTAGTATGCCCTTCATGGTAATATTCTCTACTCTTCTCATTGGTCAACTAGTAACCATTCTTGATATACTCTTGTACTTCTAAAATCATGTTGTATTCAATGATAAAACCATCAAATATGATAAAATGGGTGAGCAGTTGCTCTTCCTTCTGGGTTAGGCTCTCTCTCTCTCTCTCTCTACCCACATAATTTGCTAAAGAAACACCATAAACCCTAATCTCTCTGGGACAAATAGTGACAACTTATGAAGACATTGTCTACATCTATATATTCTTAGTAGTGTATGTTTGGGTTTGTAAATCCAATCTCCCAAGTTAAAAAGAAAACCTTTACCAGAATGGAAATCTTTAGGTCTCAACATATTCTTCATTTCTTGAGAGATTCTTGTTATGGGCTGACCTATCATTCTGATAATCCATTGTACAAATACATCTCTAAAGACCGTAAAATTATCGTCTTTGGCATGTAAATCCCAAAAAAGGCACTACATCTGAATGGACGTTGGGTTTCCATCATTATCTATAGTCTCTAGCTTCATAGAATCCCATACTTGGTCAATATTATGATATAATATCAAATGACACAATAAATAATAGTTTTTGAAGGAATTTGAAGTCTTTCATTTGATCAATTGGTTATGCAGAGTCTTTCCAATCTCACTAGCAAAGTCAAATCCCATATATGTGTGTGGATTATGGATCTTCATGCACAAATACATATAGTTCAGAGGGATCTTCTTCTTTCTAAAAAGATGGAACCATGTATAAACAATATTTTTGAAAAAGTTTATGAAGGAATCTACATGACGGGGTTCCATATTATTGACATACATTAGTTTTTTATTATGACCTCTACATATAAAATGTGCAATCTCGTCGAATTTATCAAACTTCATAGTCTTTTGTATTCGTTCTTAAAATATTCCCTATCTATCTTGGTGAGGGCCAGAGTACTTAATCCGAACCATTTCTCAACACATGATTTAGTAATAACCAATAGAGGCATTCCATCTAATTTTCTTGCAATTCTAGTAAATGCTCCTGCCAAATCAATGATCATATAGGATAGGAATGAGAAATATCACATATCGATACATTAATATAATGAAGTATAAGTATGTGGAAACTAAATTGATGTGCGGGGATTAAGATTCCTGATATTAGGAATTATAATGTTTACATAATAGAAGATAACTGTTATCACTGAATATATCCAATATATCATGTCGTGATTCCATCAACATCGTTGGGCAAAGTATATGTTGGAGACAATGTTTTTGGGAAAGTATCAAAGGATTTATAAGGACATAAAATTATGCAAATAATGTCTCAAGATAATGAGCACAATATATGACTCATCACTTTACCTTCTTAAGGCAACATAGATGGTGATTGTTTGTAATCATTTTCTAATCCCACTCAAATATATTTATTCTATGCTAGAGACCCCTCCTTGATATGTTTCACATGCCACATAAGAGAAACATGGACTAAGGAAAAAATAAAAAAATGCATAAGAATAATTTAAAGAAAAAGTAAAGATGAGTGGATATATATTAGAATATGAATGAGATGATTAAGACTTATTGTGCATGCCCACATCACCAAATTGGAGAGGATAGCCGATATTTATACAATACTATTCAAATACACATAAAGGGTGGAATATTCGCTACATGACAAGAGAGTAAAATGATAAAACAGAAGAATAAGTGTAAGAGACACAGTTAGTATATGTTATTGGTGCTATGTATCTACCTTTCTGAATGGGATACTTGAAGATGAAGTGTACATAGAGCACCCTTAAGGTTTTGTTGACCCTAACAAGAAGAATATGGTGTGCAAGCTGCACAAGGCTTTATATGGTTTGAAAGAAGCCCCTAGAGCATGGTATAAAAGACTACACAATTATTTGGTGAAGATTGGATTTGCAAGAACTAGTGATAACAACAGTCTGTACTTAAAGAATGGAAAGAACAATGAGGTATTTTTGTTTAAAAGTTTTGTTGATGATGCCATATTTGGAGGAAAGGAAGCATTATGCAAATCATTTGCTGATGAGATGAAGAAGGAATTTTAAATGTCAATGTTTAGTGAGATTAAATTCTTTGTTGGATTACAAGTATATCAAATGAAGCAATGTATCTTCATTACTCAATCCAAATATGTCAAGGAGATTTTGAAGACTTTTGGAATGGAAAATTCAAGATCAGTTAGTACTCCTATGTCCACTAGACATACATTATCTAAGAATGATGATTCTATTAATGTGAACCAGACATTATATATATCAATGATTGGAAAACTATAATATGTTATTCATAGTAACCTTGACATTGCATTAGCATTTAGGATGATTGTAAGGTTCTCTACAAGTCGTAAGGAGAATCGCATGATGGCAGTGAAAAGGATATTGAGATATCTGAAGGGAACATAAGACTATGGATTGTATTACAAGAAGGATGATAAGTTTGAATTGAAGGTATCTACTAATACTTATTGGGCAAGAAGTAAGGACATCATTATGTTGTGTCAATCATACACAGATGAAAAATGAAGAATTTAGTTCTAACATGAAGATATCTACATGAAAAGACACGAGTTAGAGTGTCTTTGACAATGTTGTCAAAGAGGGAGATAATGTAAACTAGTTACAATAATAAAGAGGGGGAGATTACTAAGAGGGAGAATTTGAATGAAAGGTATTGCCAGCAATATAGAAGAATTTGATTAATATCATCATATGATATGATAAAGGGAGCATATCTATTGCATGCCAGACCTACATGGATGAGAATCAAAATGAAACTAAAGAGAAGATTGTTGAACACATGGATGTGTATCAGAATGAAACTAAGGATATCTAAAGATTTGATATTGAAAAAGAGGGAGTTGCTTGATTCAATACATTTTTTTGGATTTCATGGTAACTAGAGGTGTTGCCATCAATGCCAAAGGAGATTGTTGGAAACTATAATTTTAATAATTGTAATGTTATCATTGATGTCAAACCTTATTGGTGAGATGGTTTTCTACATGATCTAAGTGTCACTATTTGATTTATGAAGTGGATTTGAGAATTTGGTCATAACAAAAGTATATAGAGGAAAGGTTGCATTATGAAGAGGAAACTATAAATGGACATTTGATTAGTTGGACTTTGACAAGATAAAGTTATTATTTAAATCACGTTACAAGTGGAGAAGATAGTAACACTAAATTCTTGAAGAAGAGATCAAGGATAGATCAAATTCATAGGCTTGGCCAAGCAATAGAGCTAAAGATTAAGGAACTTGAAGTATAAGCTTAGTGATGCTAGTGTCGACCGAGCCACAATATGAGCCAAACAAAAATAGAGTTGATCGAACAATCAATATTGATCGAGTGATAGTATATGTCCAAGAAAGAATTCTAGTAGTGATCGAGTGATGACAAAGTGCCATAACATAGTGTTGGCCAATGAAGAACATTTTGATAGTGTATGATAAATCATAATTTCTAGCCGATAGAGTTGATTTCTTCGAATATGGAAAGAATGTTGAAGATAAGTATGGACGACTTGGAACATTTAAATAAAGGGAAAATGTGTTTGTGCATTTTTATGTAAGGATTTGTGAAGAAGTTTCTAGGAAAGAAGAGGATGAACAAAAATGTGGAATATTCATTGTATGTGTTGAATCTGGTTGTAACCCTAAGATCTACAGTGGTGTTTAAGTGGCCAAAGATTAGAATTACATATTTAAGGAGGTACAAGTGCTAACTTTTGATAAGGTTAAAAAGGGTTGGAGTGGTAGCTAATGCTATTGACTGGTGAACTTAAGAAGAAGGCTAAGAAGAGTTGAGAAAAGGAGAAGTGTGATTGCTTGAAGGGTTGCCAAGTGAATAAGAGTCTAAGATGCCAATGAAGGCCTGCCAATGCATCAACTTGTGAGATGGATTGAGAACTAGGATCACTAAGCTTATACTTCAATCAAGGCTCCTTATTGTTATTGGCAAATATATATTATCATTCCTTATTATATGACTTACGATTGTCAAGCTTGTAATTAAGCTCATAATTTTGTTTTGTTATGAGGTGACATGCCTCCGAAGATGGCCTTTGGGCCACGTAAAGACATGAATCTTTAGAGTCATGTACTCTTGCCCACATATTAATATGCTCTCTGATCGTAGCGAAGATTATCAATCCATGACAATTTCAATACCTGCAATCAGAGCATAGACATTGTTTAACATTTACTTTGTAGATTAAAATCACATCAAATATATGTTACCTCCATTCATTTTAGTATACAATCGAAGGAAGGTAGATTATAATCACTGGCAAAGCTATAAAGGAGAACATACTTTCAGCACTGAAATCATTCAAGTAAGGATATTCTCTGTAATTATTATTGTTGTAATTGTTTTGTCTATGAGAGGTCCACAAACTTAACTAGTATCAGAGCTATACTGATAGGAAAACTATTACAAAGTATCTATTCAATCTGAAATTTCAAAAGCTAAAATAAAGAGTTTTAAAAACATATTATTAAAATGGTGAATCATGTAAGGATAGAAGATAGGCTAGATGGGGCATCAAATTTCTCATCCTAGAAAATTAGATTATTAATAGTATTAAGAGAAATGCAATTAGAGAAATATATTGAATCAAATTTAACCATGCCTAAAAATGAATCAGAAAAGGTA
This sequence comes from Cupressus sempervirens, assembly GCA_028749045.1. Taxonomy (NCBI): domain Eukaryota; kingdom Viridiplantae; phylum Streptophyta; class Pinopsida; order Cupressales; family Cupressaceae; genus Cupressus; species Cupressus sempervirens. The sequence continues at coordinate 63,581,536 of CM053793.1, forward strand.
ACTTGGAAAAGGCATAATAATAAAGCAATGAAGATCATTATAGATTTAGTAAAAGATCATATTCTTCCATCTATAACTAATCTTCAGACTGCATTTGAAATGTTCTCCTCTATTCAAAATACATTTGAAATCAACAACATTAGTAGATTATTAACTTTAAAACAAGATCTACTATATGTAAAGATGAAAAATGGATAATCTATAACTTCATATTTCTTAAGGATTACTGAATTAAAGGATCAACTCACAACTATGAATAATCAAGTTGATGACAAGGAGCTAAACATGATTGCTCTTAGAGGTCTTCCTCTTTTATTGGAAACATTCATTTGAGGTTTAAGTTCACGACCCAAACTTCTAAAATTTGATCAATTAAAGAATGAATGTAGTCAAGAAGAATCCATACTAGCTTCAAGAGGACTAAGTACAAATCAAGAGGGAGATATCCAATAACTGTATACTAAATCAAATAAGAAAAGAAATCTTAAACATAACAAGAAGGAATTCAACAAAAATAAAAAATATCACAAACAACGTGACTGGTCCAAAGTTAGATGTTTTAAATGTCACAAAATTGGTCACTCTTATTATGTATGTCTAGAGAAGCAGAAAATTCAAGCAACATTAGCGGAAGTTAAAGATGAAAATGTTGAGAAAGTAGAAAAATAAAATTATGCATTCTACTTAGCTCTCTCAAGTGAATTAAATGCTAACCACAATACTTGGATCATAGATAGTGGAGCTTCTCATCACATCACTGGATTTAAGTATAAGTTTGAAAGTTTCACTAATCATGCATTAGAAGAAGTAACCATTGGAGATAATTCCTCTCATCCTATTAAAGGAATTGGTTCCTATTCTATACAATTGAATTCTAGAATTACACTTCAACTCAAGAATGTTTTATATGTACTAGGAATAAAGAGAAACCTTGTCTCTATCTCCGGACTTGCTGATCAAGGATACATAATTGCATTTCAAGAGGATAGAGTTCTATCTTGACCCAAGAACTCAAATATTAAGAAAGCCATCTCCATTGGAGTCAAAGATGGGAGTCTTTATAAGATTTGTAATAATAAAAACCCTAGCCTAAACTTAACTCTTAGTTATGATCATTCAAATTCTCTTGAAATTTGGCATAGGAGACTAGGTCATCTTAACTATCAGGCATTATCATCTATAGGGAAAATTGTAAAAGGTCTACCTAATCTGAAAGCTGATCATATAAGTATTTTTAAGGGATGTGCATTAGGTAAAAATACTAAACATTCCTTCCCTAAAAGTGATCATAAATCCAAATCCATTCTTGAACTTATCCACACAGATTTCTGTGGCCCTATGTCAATCCCTTCTCTTAATGGGTGTCTTTTCTATATAATTTTTATTGATGATTACTCTAGGAGAACTTGGATATATTTTCTAAAAAAAAGGAATCATCTAAGGTCTTATCCAAATTCAAAGAATTCAAAGCCTTAGTTGAAAACCAATTAGGTCAAAAGATCAAAACCCTAAGGTCAAACAATGGGGGTGAATACAAATATGATATCTTTAAGAACTTCTACATTTCTTTTGGGATTAAGAGGAAGTTTTTTGTACCTTATAATCCTCAACAGAATGGAATAACTGAAAGAAAAAATGGATCTATAGTTAAATCAGCTAGAGCTATGTTGCATGATCAAAATCTTCATTATTCATTTTGGGCTGAAGCATCTAATACAATAGTCTACATTCAAAATCAACGCCCTCACTCTGTATTAGAGAATACCACCCCAGAGGAAGTATTCATAGGCATTAAACCTGATCTAAGTCACCTGAGAATATTTGGATGTCCAGTTTATATTCACATACCAAAAGAGAAAAGAATGAAATTAGAGCCTTCCAAAAAAAAGGGAATATTCATTGGATATAGTAAAACTACAAAAGGATACAAGATCTACATTCCTGGGAAAAGAACAATTGAAATTAGTAGAGATGTAATATTTGAAGAAGACACAACCTTTAAAATTTTTAGTAATAGTGATGAATCCATTTTTAAAGAAGATTAACCTACAAAACTTGAGAGGGAGGATGATTTTAATCCCTCTTCCATGTCTAATCAGAGAGAGTCTGAAAACATCAATAATAATAAAAAGATACCTCTTTGGGCTAGGAAAATGTTAGAAAAAAATCAAGTTGAACCAAATGAAGTAATGTAAGAAAGCAAAAGGACTAGAAATCAATCATGTTATGTTGCATTGCTATCTGAACTCATAAAAATAGAACCTGCTAATGTTGAAGAAACACTCTCACATCAGTCATGGAAGGAAGAAATGAATGAGGAATATAAATCTATATTAAAGAATGATGTATGGGATGTTGTACCAAGACCTAAGAACAAATCAGTTGTCTCAACCAAATGGTTATTCAAAATTAAACATGCATCAAATGGAAGTATTGAAAAATACAAGGCTAGATTTGTAGCTCGAGGGTTCTCTTAGAAAGAAGGCATTGACTATGAAGAAACATTTGCTCCAGTTGCCTGGTACACTTCAGTCAGAACCATCTTAGCAATTACAACATCCAAAGGATGGAAGGTACGTTAGATGGATTTCAAAACAACATTTATCAATGGCAAGATTGAAGAAGAAGTCTATATTGAACAACCATAAGCGTTCAATACTTATGAAAATAAAACTCATGTTTGTAAATTAAAGAAAGCACTTTATGGGCTTAAACAGGCTCCCAGAGCTTGGTATGAAAGAATAGATAACCATCTATTGAAGTTAGGATATTCCAAAAATAAAGCTAACCCAAATCTATATTTCAAAACTGATGGTGAAGATATGATTATCCTTGTATTATATATTGATGATTTGTTAATAACAAGTGAGGAACATCTCATAAAGAAATGAAAACAAGAACTCACAATAGAATTTGAAATGAAAGACTTAGGGCTACTTCACTACTTTCTAGCATTAGAATTCTGGCAACAAGACGACTATATTATTCTGAATCAGGGAAAATATACAATTGATATTTTAACCAAATTAGGGATGATGGAATGTAAACCAGCTGCTACTCCTATGGAAATAAATCTACACAAATTGAAAGATGATATGAACAAATCTGAACCTATAGATCCTACTTACTACAAATAGATTATTGGATCCCTAATGTATTTGGTAAAGACTCATCCTGACATATGCTATGCTACTCATGCCTTGATTCAGTTTATGTGTGCACCTAAGAAGATACATCTACATGCAGCTAAATATATTGAGATATCTAAAGGCTACTATTGGAGTGGGAATCAAATATGATAAAGTCAAAATTAAACTTCTTAGATATTTAGATTCTGATTGGGCTGGAAGCTCTGTTGAATAGAAGAGTACTTTAGGATATTGTTTCAGTCTTGGATATGGTATGGTTTCTTGGTCTAGTTAGAAACAAACTTTAGTAGCATTAAGTTCCATTGAAGCTAAATAAATTGCATCCTCCTTAGGTGCTAGAGAAGCAATATGGCTATGAAAGTTGTAATCAGATTTATTCAAAAGACATTTGAAATCCACTGTGATTTATTGTGATAATCAAAGTTGCATTAAACTTTCATCAAATCCAGTATTTCACAATCGCTCCAAACATATTGAAATTCCATTTCATTATATCAGAGACATGGTGAATCAAGAAGTTATTCAATTAGAATATAGATGTGCAAATGAGAAAACAACTGATATTTTTACCAAGCCTCTTGCTAAAGTGAAGTTGAAATACTTCAGAGAAAAACTTGGTATGATTAATTGTAATAATGAAATTTGAAATAAAATGGTTATTTCATTTGAGTTTATGCTTCTATTTGGTTACTTAGTAGAATTTGATATGTAATGAAAGGTGATGATCTTTCATGGACATATTCATTAGAAGGAAATTATTTATAAGGTGATGATCTTGTAAATAATAGATCTGAGTGTATTATGGGCATCTCTAGACATTGCTTAAGTGCAAGTAGAGATCATGAGTATATTATGGGCATCTCTAGACATTGCTTAAGTGCAAGTAGAGATTATATGAGTATCATGGACATCTCTAGACATTGCTTAAGTGCAAGTAGAGATCATGAATGTGATATGGACATCTCTAGACATTGCTTAAGTGCAAGTAGAGATCATAAATGTGCCATGGACATCTCTAGAAATTGCTTAAGTGCAAGTAGAGATCATAAAAATTTAATCACTATAGACATTGCTTAAGTGCAAGTAGAGATCATAGGATATACTTTAAGTTGTTAAGAGATTTTAATATACATTGTGTTGATTACATAATGATTTAGATTCTAATCTAATAATGTTTTACTTCTCCCTTGCTAAAGAGGGAGCATTAATGTTTTAGCGTTAGTAGAAGTAAAATATGGATTATTTGATTTACTAATCTAAGCTTATGGATGAATTAAATTATTGCTGATTATATTAACTACATATATATAAGAACACACACACACACACACACACACACACACACACACACACACACATGCTTATGTATGTGTAGTATTGTTTGCATTGAATTTGATTATTGGCAGCCTTTTAATATATTGTGATTAGGCTCCTTACTGTTATCGGCATATGTATATATATATATATATATATATATATATATATATATATATATATATATATATATATATATATATATATACATATATATACATATGTATATATATATATATATGTATATATACATATATATATATACATATATATATATACATATATATATATACATACATATATATATATATATATACATACATATATATATATATATGTATGTATATATATGTATATATATATATATATATACATATATATATATAGATATATATATATATATATATACATACATATATATATATATATACATACATATATATATATATATATATATATATATATATATGTATATATATATATATATATATATATGACTTATGATTGTTGGGCTTGTAATTAAGCTCATAATTTTGTTTTGTTATGAGGTGACATGCCTCCAAAGAGGCATGCATCTGTGTGGCCTTTGGGCCACATAGACTCTTGCCCACATGTTAATATGCCCTCTAATCGTAGTGAAGATTATCAATCCATGACAATTTCAATACTTGCAATTAGAGCATAGACATTGTTTAACATTTACTTTGTAGATTAAAATCACATTGAATATATATTACCTCCATTCATTTTAGTATACAATCAAAGGAAGGCAGATTATAATCGCTGGCAAAGCTATAAAGGAGAACATACTTTCAACACTAAAATCATTCAAGGATATTCTCTACAATTATTATTGTTGTAATTGTTTTGTCTATCAGAGATCCACAAACTTAACAACATTTAATAGTGTTTTTTGTAACCTTTAATAGGGTTGGCTCCTAATAGAGCTCACTTCAGAAGAGTAAAAATATTGGTGACATGTTACTGGTGTTTTTTTCCCAAATTGGGTTTCCATGTTAAATTCTAGTGTCAAACTTGTGTGGATTTTATATGTGGTGATTCATTGTTAATGTTGTTGATCTTTGATTGGTTTTGACCAGTGAGTATCTACACACTTAAGTCATTTACTTAATTCATGTCAAACAAGTAATACATGCTAAGCACACCATATATAAGATAGAGCATGATGAGTCCATAGTGAGTGCTGAGTCACTCATGTACCAAGTCATTCAAGTGCCAAGTAGATAGTGTATGTTGAGTGATTTAGGAGCTGAGCAAATAGTGCATGCCGAGTCATTCAGATGCCAAGTCATAGTATAGAAATTAGTATATGTTGAGCATCAAAGACTTTAGATGCTGAGTAAGATAGTTTTGTCATAGTTGTTTGTAATGGCACAAATAACTATGTAAACCATTTTTTAGCCAATTTATAGATTGAATTACAATATTTTGGAGATAAGGATGAATCTTAAGTTGGAATCCCTATGAAGGACATACATCCAATCAAGTAAAGGGAAGGTTTAAGCAAAAAATGGATGAATCACACCTATTGATTCATACCTAACCCTAAGTCACCTAGGTATTCTTAAAGAAGACAAACCCTACATTTTCTAAGGTGTGTGAAAGGAGAAAAGTGAGAATTATGTATGTGCAAAAGAGCATTCATGGTGACTAAGGAATTGTGAATTGAAATAGCATTGCAGAATCAATTAAAGGAGAATAGAGGAAGGAAATAGCATACAACAGAGAGACATATGATCAAGAAGGATCAAGACTACACCAGTTTAGAGGTGATCTGTCATCAAGCAACAAAGTGCTAACCACAGGATCAATGTTGAGTCATTCTAACAGGTGAATCAGTTAAATCTCTTAACAAAGCAGTCCTAATAGGTTGTGTTGAAATTCTGTAACAAGGTGCTTACTTAATTGTGAGTTAATATCCTTTAACAAGGTGCACTTCTAACAGGGTGTTGAAATCCTTTAACAGGGTAAGACCTAATAGTCTTTGTAAGCCTTTAATAGGGTAGACCTTTCATAGGGTAGATCATATTTCATGATCAAACATCATAACCTTCATTGGGAAAGATCATTGAGAATCAGGGAGTTGAAATACAACTCATTCTACATCAACTAAATGAAGCAAGAGAAGATTTAAAGAAATGTCTAAAGAGAAGGAAGGAAATTGCTATTGATGAGAATGACACACAATACAAAGAGATGGACACTGCTAAGCTATTTGCTAATGGAGACTCCAATGAATTTGATGCAACAATTGCAGATCTAATGGAAAAGAATAGAGCCCAAGCTGAGGAAATTAGAAATCTCAATTTAGAGCAAGAATCACAAACCATACTACTATGTGAGGTGATTGAACAAAAGAAGAAATCTATGGAAGACAAATCCATGATTGAAGAAGATACAAGAGTTTTGACCAACAGATTGGAAGATAAATCATCAGAGCTAAGTAAGATTTCCAACACGTAATTGGATACTTTTAGTCAAATAATGAATGCCAACTATGAATTGAATGTCAAGGACATTGAAATGACAACATTGAAGTTGTAGAATGAGAAATTAAGTAATGACCTAAAAAGGGAAAAATAATTTGCTAAAAGTTTCAATAAACCAAATGAAGCCATCAAAGATGTTGAGCAATTATTGAGATCTCCTACATCAAATAATGATACAATTGGACTAGGATACACTAGTACTGAAGAAGGAGAGTCATCCAAAAGTGCTAAAGAAAGGAGCAATAAAGGTAATAATTCCAAACCTACTTGTCATAATTGTGGTAAGAAAGGACATACTGCTAATGTATGCAGGAGCAATATTGTAAATCAGAATGTCAAGCATAAGAACATGGTTCACTCCATAACTGCAACAAACAAGGTCATCAAGCACATGAATGTAGAACTATAACCATGCACTCTCAAATATTTGAAGGATACTATTATAATTGTCAAAAGTATGGACATAGAGCTTTTGAGTATAGATCCAAACCCATGTGGTCATCAAATAGGCAAAAAAAGGTAAAGAACAATGGCAACTCTTCTAACTAGTTTTATAATACAAGATATAGTTTTCATTATTGTCAAGAATATGGACATGTTCTTGAGAATTGTATTAGGACACACTTCAGAAGTGACTACAAAAGGTGGCTAAGTCAAACCACATTTTTTAGTTGTTTAAAGATTGGTCACACTAGTTGATATTTTCCAACAAGGTCAAAGGCACCAAGTTGTGAGTTCAATAAAAGAAAAAGTAAGGTAGATGTTGAAAATGTCAGAAATGAAATGAACAAGACATGGAAAAAAGAGAGGATTGCAGCCCATCAAGTGGAGAAGGGATCACTTCACCCAATGGGTCAGGTGATCACACCTCATCAAACTAAGCAATCAAGAAGTATGTGGGACTGATATTCAAAAGTTATATCATACATCAATTCCAAAGGATTAAGTACTAAATTTTTTACATAAGCATGAACAAAGATGCAAGATGTTATTAGGAATCAAAGAAAAATCTTTAAGTCTTTCATGTTACTATTGAGCATGAAAATTTTTCGATGGTTGTCAAGTGAAGTGCTAGAGGATGCTGAGCCAATAGTCTGGCTAGTTGTTGCCAAGCTCGTAATGGTTTCCAAACAAACAAAAGGACTAACGGATGCTGAGTGAGCTTGAATTTAGTTGATGCTAAGATTACAACTGTTTAAGCACTCTACATTAATTGCAGTACTCCGAAGGGGTATTTGATCAATTTTCAACTGATTTTACATCATTTCAAAATTGAGAAAGAGAAAGAAGAGCAAGAGGAGATCAAGAAATTCCATCCAAAGCATTTGCAAAAGATTTGAATAACACTTTAACATCATTTTGTTAGATCTTGCAAGGTATTTAATGTGTGTTGAGCTATGTTATTTCTATTTTCATAAACCCTAGTTTTGTATAATGGCATCTAGTTCTTCTAAGGCAAAATAAATAGAGGGTAAAGAGGTTTTGAATATTTAACTGGTTAGCAATGAAGTGAAACAACCAATTTTCAAGGCCATACCTGATACTGCATACAAAAAAGATCCCTCTGGTGCATTATCCATGATATCACTGAAAGTTTTAATGGTTCAAGATGTCAGAAAATGTTACAACTATAAGATTGGAAGTATTGGAGACATGGAGATTAGACAAGCATATGATAGACTATATGAAAATAGTGCATTTAGGGAAGAATTCAAAATTGTAGAAAAGAAAGAGTTAATCATGCCCTAGATTTCTCGAATATTTTTAATACTGAATGGATTAGGATTGATTGAGTAGGATTCATGATAGTTCACTTTGGTTAGACAATGGGCCTATCAAAATCACCAAAAGAATAATTCATAGGATAATAGGGTATCCAACCCTAGATTAGCCTAAGACTATAAGGAGTGAATCCAAAGAGGTTATTGAGAAAAACATAGGGGTTAAATGGAATAAGAGGGGAATGACAATAGACACCATCATAGATCCACTGATATATTTTGTAGTAAGGATAATTGCACATAAGTTTTACCAATCAAGTAGATTGAACAATGTGTCTTGTATTGCAGTAGATGTGGGTTATAAGATTGTCAAGAAGGATCATACATTTGATCTGGTTGGGCTACAACTACAACAATTGGTTGAGAACCTAGGAGCAATAAGGAAAACAAAGAGTGCTTAGTATAAATTTGGATATATCTTGATATGTATCTTCTTCTATGTTCAGAACACATTTCCTACATTTGGCATTGTGGCATGGAAAAAAAATAGGTCAATGGCAGTACAAATACGAGAGTTCATTAAATAGCTAGGTGAAAATTTTGAGTCAGTAATGACAAGTTACTTTCAGGACTTCAAGCAATCTATAAAGAAAAGATTGAGGATTCTAGTATCATTAGTGGAAAAACATTATGATGATGTTTGTTTCATAGTTTATGGTGACTATACATTTGTTCAAGCAACAACTCCAAGGGTAAGATGGCTGAGGCCATTAAGCTATGAAATTAATGTAGATGAGGCCTCTGCAACAATAATTGCATTACTTTTAGAATATAAGGATAAAGATGTCAAAGAATTTGGTAATTATGAGATGGATAAATATAAGATTACCATGGAACTAAAGACTGCATCTATCATCAAGAAAAGGAGAAATTACTAAAGAAATTGAAAGCTAAATTTGGTGAAGGTGTTGATTAGGAATAGGATGAAGAGGAAGAAGACACCCAGATCCAAGCACCACTTGCATTAACACAAAGAATGGGAGAAGATCAGCAAGATGAAGAAGTAGAAATTACAGAAGGTGCTGAGGAAGAAGAAGCCAAGGAAGCACCTACTCTTACTGATAAGACAAAGAGAAAAGCCAAGGCACAAGTAGTGACAAGTCCCAAGAGGGTTTCTAAACCAAGTTAGCCAAACCTAAAATACCTACCACAAGGGCTAGTGCACATGTCACAACACAAAAGGCTAAAGAGAAAGCCAAACCCACAAAGTAGGAAGGATTAGAAAAGAAAAGACCAAGGAAAAAGTACATTAATCAAGCTAAATCTAATGAGGAAAGAACATAATTAGATGACAATAGCCAATTCCACATGGTGAGTCACAATCCAACTTTAGATTTGGACAACCTATGTAAGAATGTTACAAATAATGCAGATTTGTTAGGATTTTCTCACATTGATTTTGATAATCTTGGAAAAGTTGAAAATAATCAAGTAGAGGAGGCAATATATGTCATGATGGAAAATTTTAAGAAAGCACCACTAGAGATTGCTAACTCTATGCCTAAAATTTTATATGAAAGAGTGGAGTAGAAATGACATTATTGTTTGAACCTAGAAAGACAATTAGGGAGAAATCACTTGCTCAAGTTATGCCTAAACTTAGCAAGGCACAAATAGCCAAATAAATAAAGAAATATGCTGTTAGATTTGTTCCCAAATATAGAGCCTTCAACATATTGCAAAACAATATTGAAGATGTTGTAAAGAAGTCCACATAGATGTGGAAAGTCACATATAGGTTAACTACAATAAAAGAAGGTGAATAGGAGCCTATTGAGGTTAAGGATGATGAAGAAGATGAAAATAATGAAGGCACAGTTGAGGGAGGAACTGGAATGAATATAGATGACTAAGAAACAACTAAGAAACACCAGAAAGAAGAAGAAAGTGTACAAGATACACAATTTCCAAATGTTAAACCTCAACAAACATCAAGTGTAAATACTAAAACAATTACAATAAAGGATGTTTCTAATCTCACTGCTCAGAACATCAATCCCCTAAGAGAGGAAGATTTGAAAAAGATACTAGATCAATCTACACTATAGGCCAAATTGTGTGACAATCTTGTATTAGTGGGTGTATATGAAATTCAAAAATCAATGTCTAATAGTACAAGGGAAGAGGTGAAAACATAAGAACCACCTACCATCACCCCTCAAGTCACTAGTGTACAACCTTTAGATAAAATACTAGAAGTTACACCAACAAAGGTTGATATAGTTGGAAAGGACATAGTGGAAACTCAAGCCATTACTAATGTACAGAGTCATACAGGTTAGATGGATTTATTTGCACCTCCAACATAGGTTCAAGGTACAATTCAAGGCATTATGGAAAAAAAGGACAAGCTTGAAGAGACTGAGTTGACACCCAAGCTGAAGGAGCAAGCAACAATTCAAGCCCTGGTAACTTTACCAGAATCTGGTACTCCTTCTAGTCACACTCTTCAGAAGCTGAGCACAGATGCAACAACTTTGCAATTCTCAGTGCTGAGTCTAAGTTCATCAAAGGCAGAAGAGGTAAAATCCTAGATGAAGAGATTGTTTTACCAAAATTTGATTTTGATACAATGACAATAGAGCAAATGGGTATACTACAAGAAGCCCTAAACTGCTTAGAAGGGAGCATAGGCAGAAGAAAGCTTTGTTTGATATTAAAGACATCTTCCTAGATGAATTAAGTTTTCCTACTCTAGATGAACCAAGCCACTAATTGAAAAATTGAAAAATATAGTAGAAAAGGTGAGTGGTGCAGACCTTGATACCAATGCTAAATTATTAAAATGGTCTGAAAAGAAATTTCAAAGTAAAGTGAATGAGAAAATATTAGGTGACATAATACTTACACAAGTTGCATTGGCAATTGAGGTAGAGAGTGTGAAGAAGGTACTTGAGAACATTTTATCATTGTACACCAAACTATGAAACCCCACACTCTTCACACAAGAGACAAAGAATCACATTTTGAGTTTGGAAAGTCAAATTAATGCATTAGGTGCAAAATTGCCTATGATTCTAGCTCAAAGTGAGAAGCATTTTAGAAATTTATTGCAAATCCAGAGTCAGTTAGCAACATTATCTACTGAAGAAGCCAACATAAGGACCAAACTAATCAGTATCCAGATAAAATTGACTCCTCACATGGAGATTTTGCACAAGGAGTTAGGCTATGCAAAAACTCTTATGAAGAAAGACCCCAATCTTTCTACATTAGATGGCCTAGTTCACCTTGCCACCGAGTTGGCTATCCAAATCAAGTCTTTGGATGTAGCATGTGAAAATTGGGATGTGACTCTTAAGATTATACTAGAGGTCCATAAATATTTCTTATAATAATAGACTATCAGTGTATAGCCCATTGAAATTAGTGTCAAAAAGGGGGAGAAATAATATTTATAAAGAATAGGGAGAGAAAGTAAACAAAAAAAGGGAGAGAGTTAAGCTAAAACAAAGTAAAAAAAAGTAAGAGCATGGGGGAACAAGAAAAGAACAACACAACACAATACAAATAGAGTATCAGTTGAAGCACATCTACTCAGAAAGTGTATAGTTAGGGGGAGTATAAGATTTTTGAGGTATAAGTGGTTGCAAAATTTTGAAAATTTTGAAATTTTGTACACAAGATAAATAAGAGATATGTTATGCTCATAAGAATAAGGATATTAATGCATGACCAAGTATTTTTGACACTCATGTCAAAGGGAGAGATTGTTGATCTTAGATTGGTTTTGACTAGTGAGTGTCTACACACTTAAGTCACTTACTTAGTTCATGCCGAACAAGTAATACATGTTGAGCACAACATATATAATATAGAGCATGCCAAGTCACTCATGTGTTGAGTCACTCAAGTGCTGAGCAAATAGTGTATGCTGAGTGATTTAGGCATTGAGAAAATAGTGCATGCTAAGCCACTCATATGTTAAGTCACATTATAGAAATTAGTATATGCCAAGCATCAGAGACTTCAGACATGCTGAGTAAGACAATTTTGTCATAGTTGTTTGTAATGGCACAAACAAATATGTAAACCATTTTTGAGCCGACTTATAGATTGAATTATGATATTTTGGAGATAAGGATGAATCTTAAGTTGGAATCCCTTTCAAGGAAATGCATCCAATCAAGAAAAGGAAAGGTTTAAGCAACATAATGGATGAATCAAAACCGTTGATTCATAGCTAACCCTAAGTCACCCAAGTCTTCTTAAAGAATACAAACAATAAAATTTCTAAGGTGTGTGAAAGGAGTGAAGAGAGAAGTACACATGTGAAAATAGAGCATTCATGGTGACTAAGGAATTGTGAATTGAAATTGCATTGCAGAATCAGTTAAAGGAGAACAAAGGAAGGAAATAGTACACAATAGAGAGACATTTGATCAAGAAGGATAAAAAATACATCAATTTAGAGGTGATTTTTCATCGAGCAAGAAAATTCTAAGTATAGGATCAATGTTGAGTCATTCTAACAGGTGAATTAGTTAAATCTCTTAACAGAGTAGTCCTAACATTCTATATTGAAATCCTCTAACAAGGCGCTTACTTAATTGTGAGTTAAATTCCTTTAATAAGGTACACTTCTAACAGGGTAAGACCTAATAGTCTTTGTAAGCCTTTAATAGGATAGCCCTTTCATAGGGTAGATCATGTTTCATGATCAAACATTGTAACCTTCATTGGACACACTTTATTACTGTAGTAGTGAAGATTTGTGGGTGTCATCCCCACCCCAATTTTACCTTCTCATTGGAGGGTTTCTAGGTAATCATATCTGGTGTCATATATGTGTGAAATGCTTACTTGTTTACATGATTTAGATGTACATTCTTTACATGGTATTTTAGTGTACTTTTTTAATGAATGAGATGGATGTGTGGTGAATGTTTTATGGGTCAAAGTTAACCACCCCCCTGCCCCCTCAGAAGTTTACCTTTCCTACTGTAATTACAACAAATGTTTACATTATGCAAGTTTGTTATATGTAGAATAGTGGACTGTTAGTTTATGTTTACTATAAGTTGACTATAGAGGCCAAGCTAGTGAATGATAAGATCTAAAGTTGTTAAGTGTTTGTTTATTTAATTGGTACATCTAGACTTTGGATAACTGATTCACCCTCCAATTATTCTAAACATTCTAACAAATAAGGTATTGGAGATATTGACAGACCTACTTAGGAACATGGGTATTAAATAATTATATTACCCCCCTTGAATAGAGGTAAGGGGTATCATAGTTCTAAAAAGCCAATAATTGGACAAGCCAAACAATACCCACATCATGAAATAGGCTACATACTAATGACAAAACCTATTTATGGATGATGTGAATTGATAGGTTAGGTGGGAGTACTAATAAAGGTTAACACAATGAATTATGACTAGATATACAAAAGATAAAGTTATAATTAATTATATATTAAAAACAAATAATAATAACTAAATCAAATATTGGAATAGAATCAATTCATCATGAGTTGAGTATAGAATCAAATTTCTAATATTTCTATCATTAACAATACTGTTATTGAAAATAATTATCAAAGGTAATTTTTTTATTATAAGAACTATTTACCTTGATCTTTTCTTTTTGTCTCCAAGGATGTTCTTACAAGAAAAGGAATATTGATATTAGATTCAAAGGGAGTCTAACACTTCATTAGAGGTAGCATTGGATAAGAATCTTAGAAGATTGATGTTTAGAGGGATTTTGAAAATTTGTATGTATGACTGCATGATTCTAATTGGGCCTACCCCCTGTGTACATCATGAGGAAGTGGTGAATTTAAAATGATTGTCACTTGTATATGTAGAAGTTATTGAAAGGTGACAATCTTCTAATGACTTAATCTTCTATTATGATGGACATCTTATGATAACTAAGAAGATCATTATAGATTATAAATTTTCATGGTGAATTAAGTTACTTAAACAAACCAATGGCCTTATATTGTGATGAACATCATATGACATCTAAATAGATCATGATAGATAATAACTTGCATGATGGATTATGTTCCTTAAACAAACCATGAACTTCTATTGTGATAAACATATTATGATGTCTAAGCATATCATGATAGATGATGAATTTGATGGTGGATTAAGATCCTCAAATAGACCATGGCCTTCTACTGTGATAGAAATATTTGTTAGAAGTATAAGAGTAACTAAGAGGGGAGGGGTGAATCAATTATTACAAAAATAAATCCCAAATCCCTTAGATGTCAGTACAAAAAGCAAATAGATAATTGATTACTGTTGTATCTTGGTAAACACACACAGAATGCTATAGCTTAGTAAATAACTGGATTGGCTCAGTAAATGATTAACAAATAAACCTTTAGATGTTATCTATGACTACTATTATTTTAACTTAGTTACAAACACATAAAATAAAATAACATCAACACATTTAACATCAGGATTTAATGTGGAAAACCAATTTGGGAAAAACCATCAATAGCTACTAGTTACTAATTTTCACTCTTCCGAAGTAAGCCCTATTAGGAGCCAACCCTATTAAAGGTTACAAAAAACACTATTAGGTGTGACCCTATTAGAGAATTTAATCACCCTATTAGGAGTGGCCTAGTTAGAGGTCTTGAGAACAATTTAATGGAATTGTCACCTTGTTAGAGGATTTGCAAATAGCTATTAAGCCAACTCTGTTAAGAGATTTAGATCACTGCTACAATGGTTAGAGAGAAACAATGAGATGACCTGATTTGACTACAACTAATTTTCTGATTTTAGATCTTTTTTCCAGCTTGTACTTGATCCTTCCTAATTGAATATGGCTTTTTTTTCCCACAAGGATATTATGCTTATCCTTCAAATTTTCTTCCGTTTCTCATCATTAGATCCTCAATCACATCATCACAATTCACACATTCTCATTTATAGAATTTGAAATCATAACTTGACCTTATACTTATATCTTCCACTTTGTCAAGTCGACTCAAATACAACTTAGAATAATCAATATTCATCACCTTAGTCAGCTAGAATCAATAGATGAATTAATTAAGCTTAATAAAAAAAAAAAAGAAAATCCTTTGTTAGCTGGCTCAGCTCAGTAGAAACTAACTCTTAAATGATTTCCTTTGTTAACCAACAAAAGCTTGGTTAACACTACAATCTTATGAAAGTCTTTTGGCAACTAAGTGAGCTCGGTTAGCACTAGTTCCATCTAACTTTCCTTCATTACCTGAGCGGGTTCGGTTAACACTCATTTTCTACAGCTTTTCCTTCGACGCCAGAGTGAACTTGGTAGACACTGCCATCTTAACTAGGCAAACACAAGAGCACTTGGTAGACATTGAGAACTATCTTTACTGCCTGAGTGAGTTTGACATATACTGACTAATAATGATATGACATTTGTATAACATTAAAGACAACACATAATTAATCAATTATATCCACCAATCTCCCTCTTTGGCATTGATGGCAATACAACATGTCATAGCACAATAAAATTTTGGATTTTAGATTGGAGAAATCCCTTTGTCAGTATGAGCTCTTCCTTTCACTGGATTCTATCTTCAATGGCTATTACCAAGTTCATTCAAAACATCCTCCCTCTTTCAGCATACTACTTCTTTGGAAGATTTCTCCCTCTCTAATTTCTAAACTTATTTTGGTTCCAAAAATTTCTCAAAGATATGACAGTAAACTTCTCCCTCTTTGACAACACATGCCAAAGACAATAACTCTGTAAATACTAATGTACCTTAAGTACTAATTCATCTGCAATATACCCTTGCCAATTTTTCCACCAACTAATTGATCTTCAATAGATTTTGGTTGATGCATTCACTAAACTTCATTTAGTGAATTTTAGATAGGGGAATGAACCCTAGCTTACCTCTTAGATACATAAATGCATCCTTAGGTAATGGCTTGGTGAATATTTCTATAATCTATTCCTGTGTATTCACATATTCCAATTTGACTTCTTCATCTTGCACTAATTCTCTTAAGAAGTGACATTTTATAGCAATATGCTTTGTTTTGGAATGCATTACTGGATTCTTTGATATGTTAATTGCATTAGTGTTATCACAATATATGACAACTGGGTCTTTGATCTCTACCTTCATTCCTTCAGATAATTGTTTGAACCAAACAATGTTAGAACAATTGATTGCTGCTACTACATATTCTGCCTTTGCTATGGATTGAGATGTACAATTTTTCTTCTTGCTTGTCCAAGATACTAGTCTTACTAAGAAATAATGCTCCACCACTAGTGGTTTTTCTATCATCAAGACTTCCTGCCCAATCAACATCAGTAAATACTTTCCAATCCAAATTGCCTCCAAGTTTATACCATAAACCATAATCTTTAGTACCCTTCAGATATCTCATGATTCTCTTGATTTCCATCATGTGATTTTCTTTAGGATTTTCTGAGAACCTTGCCACTATTCCAACTACTAGAGCAATATTAGGCCTTGTGTGTACTACATACTGCAATTTTCCAATCATTGATCTATAAGTGGTTTTATCTACTTCTTTGGAATCATCATTTTTCAAAAGCTTATGTCCAATAGACATAGGTGTTCCAATTGGTCTTGAATCTTCCATTCCAAATTTCTTCAGTATCTCCTTGATATACTTAGATTGAGTGATGTAGATACCACTCTTGTTCTACTGTATTTGCAATCCAACAAAATTTTTTATTTCACCAAACATGGACATCTCAAATTCTTTACTCATTTCTTCTGAGAATGCTTCACATAAGTCATCATTTCCTATAAACAGAGTATCATCAACAAACATTTTTGCCAACACAATCTTCTTATCTGGTCCTTCCTGGATATATAGACTACTGTTATTCATTAGTCCTTTGAAAACCAATTTGTACCAAATAATTATGGAGTCTTTCATACCAAGCTCTAAGAGCTTGCTTAAGACCATATAATGCTTTGTGTAGTTTTCAAACCATGTCTCCTTTGCTAGGATCTACAAAGCCTTCTGGTTGTTCAATGTAGACTTCCTCATTAAGAATTCCATTCAAGAATGTAGATTTAACATCAATTTGATATACTTTAAATCCTCTATGTGCTGCATATGCTAGTAAATTTCTAACACCTTCTAGTTCTTCTACAAGAGAAAAAGTCTCACCATAGCCAATACCTTCTTCTTGAGAATAACCTTTGCATACTAATCTTACTTTTTTTCTTGATACCTTTCCATCTTCATTCAGCTTATTTCTAAATAACCATTTTGTACAATTCACATTTTTATCCTTGAGTCTAGGAACAAAAGTCCAAGTTTTGTTCTTTTCTATTTGTTCTATCTCTTCATTCATTGCTTCAATCTAACTTTCATTTTCCAGAGCATCTTTAACACTTGTACGTTCAAATTCAGCAAGTAAACATGTACCTTTTAATTTTCTTCTTGTCATTGTTCCATCTAATTTGTCTCTAATGATCTTGTCAGGTGCATGATGTCTTCTGAAATATCTTACTAACGTAGGCTCTTGGTCTTTGAATGAGTTCCATCAACTTCTATTTGAATTTTAGTTTCAAGATTGGGTCCTTCTGTCTATGACTCGGGTCTATCAGGCTCAGTTTGAACTAGATTGGTAGCCTCTGATTGTGACTAGGGTCCTTGTAGCTCAGGTTGCACTGACTACAACTCAGTAACTTTAGGAGTTTCTGGGGACTCAAGAGTTGAAGCTTCTTTTCTCTTAGATAGATTTGGTAGAGTATCAAACTTGTAGTAAATGGATCTTTTGTAGTCTTCAGGTTCCTTGTTGCTTTCTTCTTCACTCTTTTCTAAATATTCATCAATTTTGACATGTGCACTCTCTATAATTTTGTGAGTAGACAAATTCAAACATCTACATGCTTTACTTCTAGAGGAGTATCATAGAAATATGCCTTCATCACCTTTATATCAAATTTTCCTTTTCTAGATTCTTTCAATATGTAACATTTTCTACCAAATACTTTCAAGTAACTTACATTAGGTTTGTAGCCATACCATACCTAATAAGTTGTCTTATTTGAATCTTTCTTCAACTAAACTCTGTTCAAGGTATGCACTATAGTGTTGATAACTTTCTTCCAGTATTTGAGGAAAAAATTCTTTTCAATCATTAGGGTTCTTGCACAATCCATGATAGATTTGCTTCTTCTTTTTGCTATACCATTGTGCTATGGTGTACCAAGGGCTGATACTTGTCTTTTGATTCCTCTTTTAATGTAGAAATTATTGAATTCATGGGAGATGAATTCACAACCTCTGTTTGATCTTAGATATTTCAACTTCTTTCCAGTTTCTTTTTCTACTATTGCCAAATACCATTTGAATTTTTGAAAGGCTTCTAATTTTTCTTTTAGATAGATTATTGTCATCATTCTAGAGTAGTCATTAACAAAGAGAATGCAATTTTTTTCTCCACTATAGATCTCTATTCCAATAGGTCCACATAAGTCTGTATGAACAATTTCCAAGACTTCATCTGATTGATAGTCTTTGCTCTTGAAGCTTGTCTTCCCCATCTTACCAATTTGGCAATTCTTGCATAGACCCATGTCAGGCTTCTTCAAACTAGGAATACCTCTTACTCTTTTATGTTTGCTTATCTTAACCATATTATCAAAATTCACATGACATAGTATTTTTTCTCCATAACCAACTTTCCTCTACTTGAGCAATAAAACATGAACAATCATTGAGATCAACATAAAATAGATTACCTTTTGTTGCTTGCCAGAACCAACCAAATTTCCTTTCCTATCTAGTAGTTTGGCCTATCTATTCATGAATTCTACCTTGAATCCAATTTTATTTAGCTATACCACACTCAGTAGATTATGCTTTAGTCCTTCAACCCAATAAGCATTTTCACATACAAGTTCTTTCATCAATAAGATACATCCTTTTCCTTTTATGTTACAAGGTTCATTGTTTCCAAATCTTACACTACCTCCATCATAATATTCCATATGCTCAAATTTTGTTTTGTCACCAATCATATGATATGAGGATCCACTATCAATAATCCATATATAATTTTTGCTAACATGAGAGATGAGTGGCATCTTATCTCCTTCATCATAAAATTCATCTTTCACAACTATATATACCATTTCATCATCACTATTATCAGAATTTTTAGCCATAAAACAAGATTTCTTACCTTTTTCCTTGAAGCTCTTATAGTTCTTGGAATTCTTCTCGCCTTTATGCTTATTTCTTTTCTTCTCATCCTTAATTTCCTTGTTTGGACACCTAGCTACAATGTGACCAATTTCTTCACAAGAAAAGTAGATCAGAGGAGCTTTACCTTTGTACTTTCCTCTTACTTTGGAATACTTCCTTACAAGCAGGGCTCCAACAACTTCAAGATCATTGTCTGAATTTTCCTTTGATGATCCATCTTCTCTACTTCTTGATTGATTGGATTTTTAATTTTTACCCTTTTCTTTGAGTGAGAGTTGAGCTTGAAATGCAGATTCAATATTCTTTGAAGTAGGAACATAGTTATCATAATTGTCTAACTCAAAAGGTGTTAATCTTCCAATTAGAGCATCCAAGCCTATCTTATTATTTGTATCACATCTCATTTCTTGAATAGCAGATATTCTAATTGCATAAATAGGAAGAAGAGTTTTGAGAACTTTACTTACAATAGTTTTCTCCTTGATGTCCCCTCTAGATGCTTTGATTGTACTTACATTGGCCTTGATCCTTTCCACATATTTTTCAATGTTTTAATCTTCTCTCATTCTCATTTGATCAAATTGTCCTCTAAGGCCTTTTTCTTTAGCTCTTCTCACATTGTCATCTCCTCCATAGATATCTTTCAGCTTGTTCCACATTTCAAAAGCAGTTTTGCAATCTTTTACCTCATCAAATTTAGCATAACTGAGAGCAGATACAATATCAATCATCATGATATTATGATTCTTCTTTTCAACAATGTCTTCAACTGATAATGTTCTAGTGGGAGTCTTGTATTCAACATCAAGATACTTACAACCTGAGTCACTAATGGTAGCTAGATATAGTCTCATAAGTCCTTTCCATGCTACAAAATTGTCTCTGTTTAGCTTGGGAATCTCTCTTTTGTAAGACATCTTGATCTTTAGCTTAGGTCCTTAAAACCTTCTCTGCAAGCACCAAAAGCTTTGATACAAATTGTTGGAAATATAAGAGGAGTAACTAAGAGGGGAGGGATGAATTAGCTACTAAAAAAATAAATCTTAGATCCTTTAGATGTCAGTACAAAAAGAAAATAGATAACTGATTATTGCTATAGCTCGACAAACACACATAGAATGTAGTATCTCGATAATAACTGGATTAGCTCGATAAATGATTACCAAATAAACCTTTAGATGTTATTTTTGATTTCCATTATTTTAATTTAGTTGCAAACACATAAAAGAAAATAGCATGAACACATTTGACACCAAGATTTAATGTGGAAACCCAATTTGGGAAAAACCACCAATAGCAACTAGTTAGTGATTTTCACTCTTTTGAAGTGAGTCTTGTTAGGAGCCAACTCTATTAAAGGTTATAAAACACATTGTTAGGTGTGACCCTATTAGATGATTTAATCACCCTATTAAGAGTGGCCTAGTTAGAGGTCTTGAGAAAAATTCAATGGAATTGCCACCTTGTTAGAGGATTTGCAAATACTTGTTAAGCCAACTCTATTAGGAGATTTAGATCACTGCTACAATGGTTAGAGAGTAAGAATGAGATGACCAAAGTTGACTGCAACTAATTTGATGATTTTAGATCTCTGTTCTAGCTTGTATTGATCCTTCTTGATTGAATATGCCTTTTTTGCCCCACAAGGATATTCTACTTATCCTTCAAATTCACTTCCTTTGCTCATCATTAGATCCTCAATCACATCATCACAATTTGCACATTCTCACTTACATAATTTGAAATCAAAACTTGACCTTATACTTATATCTTCCACTTTGTCAAGTCATCTCAAATAAAACTTAGAATAATCAATATTCATCACCTTAGTTAGCTAGAATCAATAAACAAATCAATTAAACTTAATACAACAAAATTAGAAAATCCTTTGTTAGCTAACCCACCTCAGTAGAAACTAACTCTAAAATGATTTCCTTAGTTAACCAATAGAAGCTCAATTAACACTGGAATCTTTTGAAAGTCCTTTGGCAACTAAGTGAGCTCAATTAGCACTGGTTCCATCCAAATTTCCTTCATTACCCAAGTGGGCTTGGTTAACACTTACTTTCTACAACTTTTCCTTTGATGCCCAAGTGAACTTGGTAGACACTGCCTTTTGAACTAGGCAAAGACATGAATGCTTTGTAGACATTAAGAAATGTCTTCACTGCTCGAGTGAGCTCAACATATACTGACTGATAATGATATGAAATTTGTGTAACGTCAAAGACAACACACAATTAATCAATTGTATCCAACACATCTTATGATGTCTAAGACATATCATGATAGATTATATCTTGGATGGTGGATTAAGTTCCTTAAACATACCATGAATATTTCTATGATAAGTATTATTAAGGATACATTATCAATGGAAATTTTTTGAGCACTTTGTGAATATTACATGCCTCAATATACCCTTGATATCATGAGATGATATCAAAATGGTGGATACCTTCTGATTAAAGATATTCCTAAATATTTCCGTTCTTGATTTTTTATTGATGTAAACTTATGTTTATCCTCCCTAGCTAAGAGAGAATGTTGGCATTGTTAGAATTAATTCCAATAATAATTCTTTGGGGGAGTCCCTTGGCATGATTGAGATATTATTGAGTGCTTATGTATTACATTCATGACTTGGTTTGTTAGTGATGCTAACATATATGATTTCTAGATGAAATAGTTAAAGTTGCAGAGATAGTTTTGTTCAACATGGCCAAAAGATGCAGAGTTATGTTCTATGGGGTTAGAAGAGTATTTTTGTATATTTATTGATGATTTATCTAAGTGTGTGGTAGAGATTATGAATATTTGAGAACAATAGTTTTATGAAAGACTGGTTGTAGGTCATAGTGTAGGTAACAACATACTAGTAATTGGGTTGTATCTTTTCAACAAGGTTGAATCTTGTTTAATGGGCTTGGAATTTGGTTGAAGAATTATTCATGATAATTTTTTTAAGTTATCAAAATTGGTTAATCATTCTATGATGGTCTCTGAAGTGAAACATGTCAAATGTTCACTGTTAGGCCGACTAAGTGTTGAAATCTATTTTGGATAAATAATTGTAATGTAACATGTAATGTAATTCTATACTATTTATTATACATCAAGGAAGCCTCAGGAATGAATCAATTAGTCTTTTTAGGACTTGGTATAAAGGAAATATATTTTCCTTGGTTGTAGTCATCATATGTGTTGTAATGTATGATCATTGTTGTATGCAAACTTTAGATTCAAATTTGATAAGATCAAACCATAGGACTATGAAGATGATGTGTTGATAACTTCAATGGAACCATATTGACAAGTTAATTTATTGTACCAATTAGGTCACCCTTGGATATATTATCCTGTGGATTTTTATGTGAAGATAATTCTAAAGAAATTTGGACAATGTGCTCAATTAACTTCCTATCATCTCCTAACAAGGTTGGAATCTTCTAGAAGGGATTAAAAGTCTCCTAACAAGGAGTAAATGTAATAATTATATGTAATTGGCTCCTACTAGATTCTTATCTTTTTAGAAAGGAACTTTATATTAGTACATCATCTTGTGGGCATCATTCCTAGTAGGGTTTTCCCTTTGATGAAGGGGTTCCCTAGTTAACATATCTTTTGTCACTATGAATGGTTGTTAGTTAATTTTTGTTGCATCTATTCGTTATATGTCTCAAATTTGATAAAGATTATTTAAGTTGTTTAAAGTTCACAATTGATTCATCCCCCTAGTTATATTGGTGGACTTTACTATCTAATAATTGGTATAAGAGAATCTAGTCCTTGAAGAGAAAGATAATAAAATTAAGGATATCAATAGATACATTTAATAAGGAACACCAAAAATTTGATGGAGATAACTATGGAAGTTGGAAGGAAAAATTGAAGATTTATTTTGTATGCACGGGAATTGACTACTAGATTGTTACAAGGGAAAGAAAGGTAGTGATAGATGAAACAAAGTTGGATTTATGTTCACAAGAGGAGAACTATATATTAATGTATAACATTTATGTTAGAGAAGCATTACTATAAGATCTTCCAGAATCAAAATATGTTGAGATAAAAAACTTGAAACTTGCACATGCAATATATGTTTAAGTTACAAAGTATTTTTGAAGGTGCTATATTTGCAAAGAAATTTAACCTTCAGAATTGGAAAGATATGTTTGATAGTGCTAAGATGCAAGATGATGTATCATTAAGACCCTTTTTTTGCTAGGTATCTAAGAATGTTGCAGGAATTAAGAGTTATGATGGAATTATTATTGAAAATGATGTCATGTGGAAGATTATAAAATCATTTCCACCTGCTTCTAAGAATAATGTACAAAATATTGAAGATATTATCCTATTAAACCTAAAATTACCAAAGACACACTATTTTGGTGCACAAAATTGTTGGTTGATTTCTTACAAGCTTCCCTACTTGATGCTGAGAAACTCAACACAATTTTAGCCAATGAAGAAGATTGAAAATTAAATTTGTTGAATCTCCAATCTTTAGGCTCCGCAAGACCTAGGTGGTTATGCCTATGGTAAATGGTTATTAATTCATACTTAATGATACTCTTGAGTTGGAAAAAGGTTCTCAAGAAGAAGTCAGAATGTTTGAATGATTTAAGAAAGGATGAAAGCATTCAAGGATAATATGTGCAATACTAATGGATTGAACCTCACTAACCTACAAATATACATAGACACTTACAAGAAATATACAATGACTAGTCCTTAGTGCTTTTAGGAAAATAGAGTCAACTCCCATGTGATATTATTATTTGAACCCATAGAGATAGTGTGCACCCCATCAAGTACTAGATAACAGGAAAGATAAATGAAATCCAAAGCCTAGATGAATTTAACCCCAAATTAAGGAGATAATATAGACAAAGTCATGTAATTATTATCATTCATTTATATAATAGTTTTAATCCAAGATAAATAATGAAGAACATGAGACATTTAATACACCTTAAGCCAAAAGAGATTTAAAGGAACTATCATTATTTCTATTTATTTATAAGGAAATACAACAGAGGAGCTTGGATTCAAGAGTCATTAAGTAAACATAAAGAAAATATATTTAATTCATATTGAAAACTTGTAACTATTATTACTTCCTATTATCAATATCATTTCTTTCTCTCTTTCAAGTTTGCATTATAAATATAGGTCTCGGTACCTTTTCAAAAAGGTGCAAACAAGCTTCAGAACTTTACATAACAATAAATAATTAAGTAATTATGATAAATAATAACTAAAAGCATAAACAAACATTAGACTTCATTGGCCTCTTCTTTTGCAACAACATTTTTGGCTCCTTAGGTACCTTCATGTAGATTTATATCCATTTGGCTATTTGGGCATGCGTTTTCCAATATTCATCAACAATTAAAGGGATACACTCGTGTTCCATAATTTTTATTGCCTTTTGTTTATCTCCAATTTTATACTTTTCTTGATTCATACAAGCTAGATTCTTGGAAACTACATCAATGAGATCAATAACATGCTTGATTTGGGTAGGTGCATCAGGATCCCTTTTGGTAACTTTGTATAATCAATTCAATTCAAACTTTAAAGGATTCCACTTCCTTTGAATTTCAATCAGCTTTTCAATTCATTTAACAAAGAAGTCTAACATATTTGAAACATTATTATATCCTTCAAAAGATTCATTGCATTTGTCTAAAACAACATTCACCATGTAGAAAAGGACTTCTTATAATATGTTAAAATCATAATCATGGTGATCAACCTTCTAGACTACTTCTGCACTTGGAACTTCCTCTTTGATTATAATAAGGGACTTCCAGATAATCATAACACTAGAAGTCTCGCTGGAACTCTTTTCACTCAACTCCTATTCCAATATTTGATTCTTCACATGCATCTTATTGATAATAGAGTTCATATCTATTTCTATTTGTTGTAATTATTTGATCATTTCTTTCATATGCCTAATATGTGCTTGGTTAAACACAGATTCATGAGTGAGTCTTGCAACAGTAAGTTCTATGTTTGTGTTTTCCGTGGTTTGAATTAGGGCCATCCCTCCACATTTTGAAATGTCAATTAGTTTTGGTTTATTTCCTTTGAAGGTCATCCAAGTGGCCAATGTTTATGTTTTTGGGTCATATCTTGTGCCTTCTAGCTTATCAATTGATCCAAAATCTATTACAAAGGTGGAATCTCTTGCTTTCTTACCTAATCAAGTAGAAACAATTCTTTGAGAGTCACACATGGAAGAATCAAGATATCACTTTTCTTCATAATTTCTCTATCTTCTTCCTCTATGCATGTGATATTATCCAAATCTAGTTCACTCATCATTTTTTGTATTATTGAAGCATGCTGAGATTCATCAACTCCTTCAAGTCTTTTAGCCTTCTTCTCATCAAAATATTTCATCTTGTATTTAATCTAGAAATATTTAAAATTTTATGAATAAACAAATTTTTTTTGTTCAATAAACCACATATAAATAGCCTCTCTCTTATCCTAAGTGTCAATTGGAACATCAGTCTCCATTTTTTGTGCATAATACCCATGCCTTTCTTTTGAGTATTTGAGACAAGGTCCTAAAAGTATAGGTCCTTTTTCATTTTTCATGCTTTAAAGAACTTGAGAAATCTCCCTTGAGGATTCATCATTAGAGTCATTATATTTACTTGATTCTACCTATTGCTGTGATTGGGATGTGGAAGCCCTAGGGAAATGCTCTATTTTCCTCTTTTTTATTTGAGGGGATGATGATATGTTTTCAACACTCTTTTATTTCTTGTGCTCAACATACTCTTGATATAATTCATAATGATTCCAAATACATTTTTCAATCCATATTACTTTTAATTCTATGTTTGTACAAAACTAGGGCATGCCTCTGCTTAATCTTGTCTCTTATATCTTGGAAAAAACATGTTACCTTTTAGTCTTTGGTAGACTTGAGCCAAATTATCACAATTCCTGATAACATCATCTTCTAGGTTCAATTGATGAACATATTAGGCCTTAATAATTATAATATTCCCTCTCTACTCTTCTCATTTGTCAACCAGTAACCATTCTTGATATAATCATGTACTTCTAAAATCATGTTGTATCTGATGAAAAAACCACCAAATATGATAAAAGGGGGGAATGTTTCTCTTCCTTCTGGGCTAGGCTATCTCTTTCTTTTTCTACATCATCTACCAAAGAAACTCCAAAAACCCTAATCTCTCTAGAACAAATAGTGGCAACTTATGAGGAGGTTGTCTACATCCATATATTCTTAGCTGTGTATATTTGGATTTAAAAATCCAATATCCCAAGTTAAAAATAAAAGCTTTAACAAATTGAAAATCTTTAGGCCTCAACATATTATTTATTTCTTGAGGGATTATTGTTATGGGCTCACCTATCATTCCGTTAATCCATTGTACAAATACATCTCTAAAGATTGTAAAATCACCATCTTTGGCATGTACATCCCAAAAAGCACACCACATTGGAATGGGCATTGGGTTTCCATCATTATCTATACTCACTAGCTTCATATAATCCTTGAATTGGTCAACATTCTTATACAACAATTGAAAATAGGTTGTTTTGAAGTATTTAACCTAATGCAGGAGCATCCCTAGTTGGCTTGAAATCCCGTAGGATGGTGTGGTTTGGCTTTGGAGTTTGGAACTTGATATAAGAATGAAGTGTGGCTTGGTTGATACTATGTTGGTTTGGTTTTTGTGTTAACCGTGTGACTCAGTTAATGAAGATGTTTGGAAAATCTTGGGGTTCTTGATAGATACTAGGAGCTTAGTTTACACTAGGTGCTCGTTAGTAGTGTTGTTTGAGTTAGCTTGGTCATTGAAGGGAGCTCAAAAGATACTAGGTTGTTAGAATACATTATAGGTCTCAGTTTTTACTAGGATATTGACATAGACTATAGTACTTGGTTTGCACTAGGAGCTCAACAATGCTTGGGTATTTACTAATGCTCAACTTGGTCTGTTTGATGCTTAGCTTGGTCTTGGTTTCTATTGGCGCCAACTTTGGTTATTTAATTTGTGTTGTAGTTGACTTGTGGCTCACCATATATTTAATGTGAGGGATTTAATTTAATTTGTAATGAACTGGGCTAACTTGTGGCTTAGTTGGGTATAACTAGGGGGTTTTGTGTAATCTTTAGGCATTATCATCCAGCTTGGAGAAGGGGATGAAGGGAGATGCAAACTTTGAATAGCTATTAGTTGTGGCTCAAGAAACAAAGGATTTCTTGGTGGACCTAAGGGTACAAGTGTGGATTCATCTTGGTGTTCTTATCTAGTTGTGGATATGGGCTAGTTAGGATTGGGTTTATAAGTTGGATCTTGCATAACTATTATTGTGATTTCTATTGTATTTAGCCCTAATTTGGAAGGACTTAAAACTGAGCATATTACATGTAAACAATTATATCTATGAATAAAGAGTGGTGATTTGGTATTAGATCTAGCATTTATGTTGCATTGTTGTTTTGTTTTTATTGTGGTTATTTGCTAGGGGCTAGGAAATCTCCATTGGGAATTCTCCTACCTTTCACTACATTAGGTGGTATCAGAGTGAAGGTTTTTCCTAAGTGTGTGAATTGATTGTCTAAGTTGGGGTAGTTTGCACTGAGATCTTCGGTTGGAGAAGGTTGATTTTGTGGAGTTGATTGATCTTATGGATTGGTGGAACTATTTCTTAGGGTTTGTGAAAATATTGAAAGATGCTTACAAAAAGATTGGACTCTAGGGAAATTGATGATCTTAGTGATTTTGGGGAAGAAAGGATCTCAAAGAAGATTATAATAGAATTTAGATTTGAGATTGCATTGATGAAGAGTGACATGATTACTGAAATTATGAGTGCTTTAGGTGGTGTACCTAGGCATGTGGGTAATGGTGATGGCTACAAGGAAGTTACTAAAGAATTTAAAGTTTTTGGATCTACTGGCGAGGATAGAATTGATCATGTGGAGTTACCTATTGGAACTAGGGATGGTCAATTTGCTAGACCTGGATCTCAATTGAAGTTGAAGTAGAAGATGGAGGTTTCTAATTTCTTAGGCACTTTGACTCCTGAAGACCTTATTGATTAGATTGGTGAATTGGAAGACTACTTTGAGCTTGAGGATATTGAGGATCTAGTTAGAGTGAGGTTGACACAAACTAAGTTGATAGGGCATGCTGCTCTTTGGTGGAAGGAACTACATAGGAATAGAGAAGAAGAAGGTGAAATAAAGTTCACTAGATGGAGGTTGATGGTGACTAAGTTGAAGGCTAAGTTTATTCTTGCTGATTATAAACATGAGTTGTTTAAGAGGTTGTATAATTTGAAGAAGAAGGATATGACAGTGAAGGATTATATTGAGGAATTTTTAAATTTGACTATTTAGTCTGCGCATAGAGAATTGTCAAACTAGAAGGTAGCTAGGTACATTAATAGTTTGTGATTCATTATTCAAGTTGAGGTTGTTATGGTGAATATTTCTTCAGTTGAGTATGCTTGAAGGTAGAAGATAAGTCAAAGAGGAAAAGTCAAGGTAATGCTAGAGGGAAGCAGAAGTAGGATAACTCAGCAAAAGATAAACTATGTGCTAAAGGTGAACCAAAACCTATTGATTAGAAGAGAAGGATAGGTGGAGGTTGCTTTAGTGGTAATTATTTCAGATGTGGTGAAGAATGGTATAGATCTTTAGAATGTCCTCATGGTAGGAAAGTTGTTGTTTTGAATGAGGTTGTAGTCTAAGAAAAACCTAAGCATAGAGAGAGTTTGCTAGCATGACAAGTACTAGTTGGTTAGAGGACACTGGATTCTTGTTAGAGGACTATTTTTTTTATGACTTGTTGTACATTTGGTGATAAAGTCTGCAAGGTGATTGTGGATGGTAGTAGTAATGATAACTTTTTTGCTGAAGAGATGGTTCAAAAACTTGGTTTGAAGAGAGTGACATATCCTTATCCTTATAGGATTAGATAGTTGCAAGGTGAGTATGCTTTGGAAGTAAGGGAGTAGTGCCTTGTTAATTTCTAGATTGGGCAGTGTAAGGATCAAGTGTTGTGTGATATTGTGGACATAAATAGTTGTCATGTGTTGCTTGGTAGACCTTGGCAGTATGATTGTAGGGTTGTGCATGATTGTGTTAAGAATGTGTTTACTATTGAGAAAGGTGGTAGGCAGTATTTCCTAATGCCTTTGTAGAATAAAGAGCTTAGTAGGAGGAACCTGAGTATTGGCAGTCGAATTGAGTTGGTCAATTTTGAGAAGGTTGGAGATCAGTATGGAAAGAAGACTTGTAGCACATCGAGGATGGATATGAAGAAGCATAAGAAGAACAAGGGAAAGAGTTTAAAAGTTGAAGACATGGAGGATATGTATGTAAAGAATTAGTTTGGGATTTATGTGTTGAATCCTAGAAGATATTCTTCCAACTATTAAGAACATATTTTCAAACTTGGGGTGTCTAATGCAAGAGCATCCCTGGTTGGCTCACAATCCTATAGGATGGTGTGATTTGGCTTTGGAGTTTGGAACTCAATCAAAGAACAAAGTTTGACTTAGTCAATATTGAGTTGGTTTGGTTGTTGTGTTAATTGAGTGACTCAATTGATGAACATGCCCAACAGAGCTTGGGGTGCTTAGAAGATACTGGGAGCTCGATTTGCACTAGGAGCTCATCAACACTATTACCCAAGTCAAATTGGTCATTGAAGGGAGATTGCAAGATACTAGGAGCTTGACATACACTATGGTGCTTAGTTTGTACTAGGAGCTCAACATACACTATGGTGCTTGGTTTGGACTAGGAGCTCGACAATGCTTGGGAATTTACTGATGCTTGGATTGGTCTTTTTGATGCTTGACTTGGTCTTGGTTCCTTTTGGTGCTGAGTTGTCTGTGAGACAACTTTGGGTATTTAATTTGTGTTGTAGCCAACTTATGACCTGACATTTATTTAATGTGAGGGATTTAATTTAATTTATAATGAACTGGGCCGACTTGTGGCTTAGTTGGGTATAAGTAGGGGGTTTTGTGGAGTCTTTAGGAATTATCATCTAGCTTGGAGAAGGGGATGAAGGGAGATGAAAAATTTGAAGAGCCAGTAGCTATGGCTTGAGAACTAAAGGATTTCTTGGTGGACCTAAGGGTACAAGTGTGGATCTTCTTGGTATTCTTATCCAGTTGTGGATATGGACTAGTTGGGATTGGGTTTGTAAGTTTGATCTTACAAAATTGCTATTGTGATTTTGATTTTATTTGGCCCTAACCTAGAAGACCTTACAACTAGACATATTACATGTAAATAGTTATAACTATGAATAAAGAGTGGTGATTTGGTAGTCGATCTTGCGTTTGTGTTGCATTATTGTTGTGATTTCGTTGTGTGGTTATTTTCTAGGGGCTAAGACATCTCCATTGGGGATTCTCCTACCTTACACCACATCAAAACCTATCATGGAAAAATCATTATTTTTTCAATTATGTCAAACCTACTACTTTCTAGTGAGACAACTTCTTTTTGGTCTAAATGCTATAATTTTTTTTATTCGATGAAGTGGATTTGAAAAGATAAGATAACAAGAGCACCTAGAGAAAGGTTGAGTTATATGGTATATAAAATGAGCACTAAGACCAAGTAAGACATGAATAATATGATGTATTGTTCATATATTTAAGGGTAAAGTGAATGGTTACTTAAGATAAGTAAAGAATAAGTGTTTTCATAAGAAGTGTCTGCTAAGCCTCACCGAGAAAATAGTGTAAGCCAAGCAAATTCAATGTAGGCTAAGAAAAAATTTAGTAGGTGCCAAGCATCAAAAAAATCTATAGGTTCTGAGTGTTAGTAAAATATTATAAGTGTCAAGCATCAAGTAAATAATAGTAGTGGTTAAGCAAGGAAGACTTAGTAGATGCCAAGCAACCCAGTGTTGGCTGAGCATCAGAAGGCTGTTATTGTTAAGTGAACTATGTGGATGTTGAGTGGAAATAGAATGAGTTAAATCATAGATTTGACAAATCTGAGCTGACAAAGTAAATTTATTGAATTATGTGAAGTGTATGGAAGATCAGCTTGATGAGTTGGAGGTACATAATTCAGGATAAACCATTTTGAGACAAATTCAAAGAGGATTGGAGAGGAAGTTTCTAGAAGGGACTAAAATGGAAAAGTGGGCAGATTCATTAAATCTTACCTAACCCTAAAATGGATGATTGTGGTTAAATGAAAAAATACCTAAATTATCTATTTATAGAGATAGTAGGTTAGAAGCAATAGTTGTCATGTTCGAGAACCTAAGAAAGACAAGAAGTCTAGGGTGTTGCTTCATATGGTGGTCAAATAGAAGAGTTTGTAGTTGGCATGCAAAGAAAGAAGGCTTAAGAGGTTGAATACTTGAAGGGTGAACAAGTTGTCAGAGATGAAGAGTATGAATGCCATGCAAAATGGAGGACTGAACTAGAGATCTATAATCTACAAGTGATTTGTGTTTAATTATTAGATAAAATCTTATTGTTACTTTCTAATCATTGTATCAGCCTAGATAAATCCTTTGGATTAAGGTTGACTTAACAATCATTTGTAAATCCTTTAATTGGGTGACATTCTAATGGAATGTTATAAAGTCCTCTAACAAGGCTCACTCCTAACAAGGTGATTGAAATCCTTTAACCAAGTCACATTTAACAGTGTGCATTGTAAACTTTAATAGGGTTGGCATTTAACCTGGTGTCACTTCAGAAGAGTGAAAATTGGTAGCATGTTACTAGTGAGTTTTCCAAAATTGGGTTTTCACATAAAATCCTTGTATTAAAATGTGTGAATGCATTTTTAGTATTTCATGCTTACATTTCTGCAAAGTTATTTTGACTTAGGACAATAATATGCAAATGTTTATGGTATTGGATGATCTAATAGATGCATGCATGATATGGTTATATGTATATGAATCTGTTAAGTAATGAAAAGTTTTATTTGTACATTTGCAACTTGAATAACTGATTCACCCTCCTCTAAGTTATTCTAAATGTTCCAACAATTGGTATCAAAGTTAAGTGCTTGTGAGTGGATAGTTTGAAGATACTAGAAGCTAAAGATCAAGTTGTATAGAAAGGAGGTGCCCAAGATTGATAGGGACAACTTTCTTGTATGGAAAAGTTTGATGAAGCTACATCTAGGAGGACTTGGAGATTATGCACAATCTACCATGACTATTAAACATGTTGATCCTACTAGAGCCCCTATAACTAAAGATCTAAAAAATAAGAAAGAACATAATCAGCCAATGTTAGAGATTGCATCTTCCCTAAACTACTTAGAGTTTGATGACATCAAAGGATGTGATACTACAAAGAAAATGTGGGATGCTATAAAAAATATTTATGGAGGAGATACAAATGTTTTGAGAGCCAAAGCTAAAAGTTTAAGAGGAAATTTTGATGAAATGAGAATGCAAGAGGGTGAGACCATAGTCCAGTATTGTACAAGATTCAAGGATACCGTTAATGAAACTAAAGGAGAAAATGGAACCATTAATGATGAGAATGTGATAAGAAAAGTGTTGAGAACTCTATTGCCTATCTATGCTATTAAAGTCTCTACAATTCAAGAACTTAGGTGTGCCCCTGGTAGTAATCTACCTCTTGAAGGTTTCATTGTTAGACTCATTTCTTTTGAAATTTCTAATTTTGATAATTTCAAATCGAAGAGTATTAATTTGGCTTTCAAAGCTAAATTGACACCTAAAGAACCTAAAGATAAGAAGAACAAAAAGGTCAAAAATGTTTCTAGTGATAGTGATACAGATGAATATGATGTAGAAGATATTGAAGCACTCCTAGATAGGAGTTTTCACAGAAGTAAAGGAAAATAAAAAGGTAATTTACCTATCACATGTTTTAATTGTAATGAGGTTGGTCATATTGCTACAAGGTGTCCAAAAAAGAAGAAAACTAGAAGTGGGGACAAATATAGAGGTAAAAGAGATGAGAAGAAAATAGATTATAAAGATAAAGGAAAGAAAGCCTACTACATTGCTGAAGAGGAATCAAATGAAGGATCTAATAACCATGATGATGAAGTTGTGTATGTTGCTATGAAGGATGATTCTAATGAAGATGAGACAACTGTATTAGTGTCTTATGTGAACAAGAGTGACAGATGAATCACTGGAAGTGGATGTTCACATCACTTGACTGGAGACAAAAGTAAGTCCATTGCACTTAAGTATTACAATGGAAATAATGTTAGATTTGGTAATGATGCACCCTATCTGATAAAAGGAAAAGGATCAATAAGATTGATAGAAAAGATCATGTGTGATAATGATCATTATGTAGAAGGACTTACTATAGTTTATTAAGTGTGTTACAATTGAATAGTTCATGTTGTAAAGTTGAATTTGATAAAAAGAAAGAAAAGATCTATGATAGTAATGGAAAACTAATTGAAAATGAAGATAAGACTAGAGGTAATTTGTTTTATCTTGACATGAATGATGCTACTTGTCTTGTTGTATAATTTGATGACGTGTGGCTATGACACAAGAGGTTATGTCATGTTAATTTAAATAACTTAGTTAGTATTAGTAACATGAAAAGGGTCATAGGTTTGCCAAAACTGAAGAAACCTAATAATGTGATTTGCAAACAATGTCAGTTAGGCAAGATGACAAAATCTAGTTTTAAAAGTAAGACTCATACCTCAAAAGAAATTCTAGAATTAGTTCATACTAATTTATGTGAGCCAATTGAAATGAAAAGCTAAAAAGGTTCCCATTTATGTTTCCCCATGTGCCCGTTTACCCAGTTTTCCAAGCCAAGTCTAAACCCAGTTTGTGGTTTTCTGACATGTTTTTTTGCAGGTAATTCTGAAGGGGCAACTTTTACGGTCAATATATTTTGACCCCAAATTTCATCATGAGATGAGATCTAATAGGGTGAAAGCATGTGAAGCAAAGAATTAGTGGGTCAGGTTTCAAAGCTTGGCCAGTCGTCTGGGTTAGTTTTTAAAGCTAGGCAACAGGCCTCCGGACACAACTTTCACAGTGTTGTAAAAATGATAAAATGAGTTTTAAAAGTGGTTTTCAGTGCTTGATTTTGATTATAATCAATTCGAGGTGATTAATAGATCAATTCAACATTTCAGTTGTCCAAAAGCAAAATTTTTTTTAGCCGGACCCACTTTGAGGTTCGACTAATTCCATCTAATTGATAAGGCATGCTGAAGTTTTCAAAGTAATTAAAATGAGTGAGAATGATTTTTATCTATTTAAATGTCGCAATGCAAACATAATTAGAATAGCTTGGATTGATGCAAATGACTGAGAGCCTGAATGTATTTAAGTGCCTATTACATTGACATTTTCCAATGTGAAACTGATTATTGGTCTTCTCCTATGGTTTGAAAATGATGGAGTTGTATCAAGCTATGCCAAGATGATTGGGATGTAGGAACATAAGATTATGAGAGAACCACATTCAGTTGTGTCTTTTCAATATATATCTTCCTTTTTCAACTGGGAATCAAAGAAGACTGGTAGCAATGTGAAGCTAAGGATCATGTTGGAGAAAGTGAACAGATAGCACCATGGCACAGAGAGGAGAAAGCTTCATCTACAAGATTGTGTCTTAGTGGTTGTGAGCCAATCCACTTGGCATGGTTGATCTATTTTCTAATTACCCACTCTATAAAATATTGATGCCATTCAACAGAGAGAAGCCTCAAGAGCATAAAAGGAATGTCACAGCTTAAATAGAGGCATAGCACATGAAAAGAGAGTTTCACGTAATATAAAAGGTAAAAGGAAACCTAGCGAGAGATGAAAGAAGCTCTGCATCCAATAGAAGAGTAGCCGACTCAGCTCCCCACACCAACTGAAGAACCTGTAGATTCAATGCAAAGAGCAGTTAAAAAGGGGAAGGGCACAACCCCATGGCCAAGGTAGAGTATTAACAATATGTAGAAGCTGCAACACCATTGAAGACACTCAAGTACATAGCAAAGGGGGGAGATCATGTATGATGCCAACAGGAACCCCAAGCTGTCAAAGGAGCCACCATAGAAAAGGAGGTCACCCACGATAGCAAAGCAAGGAAGCTTCATGTGCCAGAAGATAATGAACAACCCACACATGAATGAAAGGAGTGCATTCATAGTTGTAGGCACTTGGAGACCATGGGATAACATCCATGGAAGAGACCCACACAGGTGAGAATGGAAGAAAAAGTGCAGTCAATAGGTTGCCCATGCCACAGAATAGGGCCTCACATAGTGGTTCGGCTATAATATTTATCCCACATTGGGGAAAAAGATGAGTTTTGAAGTAGTTTAAAAGCCTATCCATACAAGATGGTAGTGTCTTAAAAGACACAATTTTTTTAGAAAGCGCTTGGCCTTGTGTGGAGGGGCTTGCCTTCGGCCAGCTTGGTGATTGAAAAGCAAAATTTTGATCAAATGCGACGCCCACACCTGGAGGTGACACATAGCAGCTCTGGGAGGTAGTTGGGAGAGTAGAAGTTGATTGCAAAAGCCTCTACGGGGTTACGTTTCACCATATGAGAAAAAGGCTAAGCATGAGGGTATTACGATCTTATGCTCATCTCATGAGATTGAAGGTTGAAAATTAAAGGCTTCCCGAGGATACGCTCGTATGAGCGTAAGACAATTTTTAGACGTTCCTGGGCTTATGTTCAAGCTCGTAAGAACGTAAAGGGCATCCTTCAACATATGGATGTGAATGGAAATGTGTAGAGGCTCTAAGGTTATGAGAAAGAGATGGAAATAATTAATTAATCATTGATTAATTGATTAATTTTAAGGATTTCAAAAGGTCTCAGCCAATTAATGAGAGACACATGGCGACAACAGGTTGAGGGAAACAATAAAGTGAATATCAAATGGAAATTCAGAGAGATCAACATATAGAATGAGAAATTTAAATGAATTTAAATTTTTATATAGTTTAGACTATATACTTTTTAAAATTTTTTATTTTAAAATTTTGATTCTGTCATGGGAGACAGATTTTCAAATGGCCATAATAGGGGTGATTTTTATCAGAAATAGGCAGTGTAGAATACCGTTGGAACCGAGAGAAGCTAAATTTTCCAGATGTGAACTCAAATTTTGCAAAAAAATCAACCAGTTCAGTCTGTAAGCAATTTTGCAAAATTTTAGAGGCATTCTCAGTACAATGGGTAGAATTCATGACAGAGTATCAAAGTTGGTTACATGGTAGATTTGAATACTTTTTGAAGCCTAGATGTGGAGAAAATAAACAAGAAAGGTTATATTGGCTTCTTGAAGTCGCTTTGTAACTGATTTTTCTTTTTTACCATGAATGCACTTTAGAATCATAAATCAATTATGAGGGTGAATAAAACATCTCAGATATTTATGCCTTGTGGAGCCATAATGATGAAGATTTGATTTTCAATTTGAGGGAGAAGATAAGAAAGATGGTTTTAACCTATTGAGAAGGTTTTCCTAGGGGACATATGTCATGTTCAGATCAAATCCGAGAATGAAATCTTCTCCTATATCTTTCTTTTCTTTCTCTATTGTAAGGGTTCCAATCTTGGTTATTGAGAAAACAATAGGTTATCATTTTTCTCTATGTAATACCAACAGGGTTCTAGTGTTTTACTGTGATACCACATTCTTCAGCAAATTTCTCTTGTATGAACAATAGTAGGATGGTTAATACAACAAGTTCTGATATGTTAGGTTTCTCTGTGTTTTCATTTAATGCATATGGTTGTATTGTTTCAAAGAGATTAATACAAAGAACATCAGGACTTCATCAGTTTCATCTTGAATCTTATCTCCTTTCTTAGTAAGCTTCAATGTTTTATGATCTTTGAACAAAGAGCCTAGGTCATAGTTATAGTCCCTTAAGGTTGTATGATGTTTTATTGTTGCCTATAACTCAAGGGGTTGTGTAAATGCTTCAGTAAATCAATAGGGTTGCAAGTTTATTAAGGGGGATATAAGGTAAAGGGTGAGTGAGTAGCCGAGTTGGTGTGAAGGCAAGTCGTGAGGCGTAGTGTTAGGCTAATGATCCCGGTGCTACGCATCAACTCCAGTTTGAGTCACACTAGGTTTACCACAAACCCTTTTGCCAATAGTGGCATGTTGTGATGGTTAAGTTGTTGTGATGTTATCCTTGCCATCAAGGTTCAAATCTCATGGGGATGAGGTCCCCCATTTGTGACCTCACTGGTTCATAGCTCCAGGTCAAAGCGTTTACCCCTCAAAAAGAAAAAAAGAAAAAAAGAGAGGGGGATATCAGGTAAGAATGAGGTTTAGTTTGAGCACAGATGTATATTTACAAGTTAAATAGATAGATTAAATATCTGAATATATGTATAAGTATCAAATATCCATATGTATGCATTTGATTCATGGATTTTCCCAATGGATTAGGCACTAATCAACTACAAGATCATTAATTTCTTACTGCTGCATATCTGAGGGTTTGGGGTTTGTTGAAATCAACATTATTAATCAAAGTGTTTTCACCTTTCATGTTGAAGGACTTAAATATTTGACCCTCACTCAGCTTGTGAATATTCTAGATTTGCATTTAGCTACTGCAGATCTGTGTCATTTCATGAGTTACTAGGAGATATAAGGGTTAAATCTGCTTTACATTAGATTCAGTGTATGCTTTGATAAGTGGTACCATATAAAGAATCTATAGGTATACCCACCTAGGTTTTCCAGAGCCTAAAGTGTAGAAGGAGTGTAGCCTTATAGTTGGCCTATTGTCAGAAATGGCATGTTGAAAATGGGAGTTAGCTACCCCTAGATGTGTCACTTTCTTAGTGGGATAATTGAAAACCCTCTTGCATTTTCAAACACCAACATAAAGTGTGCCCATCCAACTATTTATTCATCCAAGCTTAAACTTTCCTATTCAACAAGTTATTATAAATCAACATGCAAGCATAACATATAAAAGATCAACAAATAACACTGTGATTTACGTGGAAACAGAATTTGAGAAAAACCACCAGTAACATGCTACTCAATTCTCACTCATCTGAAGTGATGCCCTGTGAAAGGCATACCCTATTAAAGGCTACAACACACTATTAAATGTGACCTAGTTAAAGGATTTAACCACCTTGTTAGAAGTGGGCCTGGTTAGAGGAATTTCGAACGTTCACTTGGAATACCACCCTATTAAATGATTTACAAATGGCTGTTAAACCAACCTAAGTCCATAGCATTTTCTTCTACCCTAACTGATACAATTTCTAGAGAGTAACAATAAGGGGTTTTGACCTGATTACATCATACAACTTAACTTGCAAATTTCAGATCACCATTTAGCTCATAACATTGCTTGGCTTTCAGTCTCTGCAACTCTGACAACTTTTCCTCCTCTCAAGCTTAGTCTCCTTGAATCTTCATGCTCAATGTACTAGTGCAATCCTCTCTTTCTAACCACGTATCAAAGCAAAGTCTCTATACTCTGTTCTTCCTTCTCCTAGATGCCTTCTCTTGACACCCTTCAACCACTTCACAATTTTGGCACTCTAGTAGCTCTTGCTTCTTAGTCTATGACTCCTTAAATAGAAATTTGAAATTTCTTTTCCCGCTTGATTCTTCCCTACTTTAATTTCAATTCGTATGGATTAGGTAGGATTCATTGAATCTAACCCATATTTTGTTTCTTCTAGAAACATCATGAAGAATCCTCTTGAATTCACTAAAAAATGGTTTACATAGAATTTTGTGCCACAGCTCATCATCCTTATCATCCAACTGGTTCACAAAATTTAAGGTAACAAACTTGTCGGCTCAGATTTGGTAAATCTTTGACATTTCTAATAATGCAGTATCTTGGCACTATTGAAATTTTGATGCTCAGTACATACTGTGTTACTCAACATCAACTACATTTTTCTGATGCTCAA
The DNA here is from genome assembly GCA_028749045.1 of Cupressus sempervirens. Taxonomy (NCBI): domain Eukaryota; kingdom Viridiplantae; phylum Streptophyta; class Pinopsida; order Cupressales; family Cupressaceae; genus Cupressus; species Cupressus sempervirens. The sequence continues at coordinate 63,621,405 of CM053793.1, forward strand.
CACCTATTATGTTACTCAACATGAACTATGTTTTACTGATGCTCAACTCCTTCTATATCACTTGGCACTTTAACTTCACTTGACACACACACTAGATTTTTCTTTTGCTTGGCTCCAATTGAAAATTTGCTCGGCTTAAACTAGCTTGCCTAGCACCCACTGATGAACTTAGTTTAAGCTTTGTAGTCAACCTTGTTCCATCTTATACTTCTAATGTTTCTTAATATGTCCAAACTCTATATATTTGAGTATGTTATTAATACATCATTTAACCATTGTCTTAGCTGATCCTTGCCCTTCATTACAAAACCATAACTCAACCTTTCCCTTAGGTGCTCTTATTACATCTTGTTGATTAAATCCTCTTCATCAATCAACTAAGTGATAGTACTTGGACCTTGTAAGAAATTGTCATTCCTACAAATAGCAGGTTTGACATCAATGAAAAAATAATGATTGAAAACATTCTTTATCAATAATCTCCCTCTTTCAATTGATCTTCTTCTCACAATGATCTTTTCAATCAGATTTCCAACAATCTCCCTCCTTGGCATTGATGGCAAACCAAACTAATCAACCATCAGACTAGGCTATTCAACCATGTTATCACAATGCTAAATGGGTTAGAATAGTAAGTCAAATGCCATAAAGAAGATTGGATGGGATTACACAATTTCTTCCTCTCTTGATCTACTATCCAGATCGCTTTACTTCTACTTCTCCCTCTTAGCTATTGTACCCTTTTTCTTTCCTTTCTTACATTCTCTCCCTCTGTATGCATTGCTCATCTTTAGCTATTGATCATTTATTCTATTTCTCCCACAATCTTCATTCTTTTTCATTCTTCTTCCTCAACTGTTGATCAGTTTCATGCTATTTCTCCCTCAATCTTATTAAATGCTCTTGATCTGTTGATCAGTTGATAAGTTTCTCATTTCTCCCTCTTTGAAAACAATGCCAAAGACATATTATCATCTCAATATCTTATCATGCAAGTGTAGCATTTACAAGTTCTTTCAATTTCTCCCTTTGTCACCTTGCTTGTGACTGATTTGAGATTTCATTACTTTAATTACTTCAGGAATAATCCTAAAGTAAGTATCCTTTGCATCAATGTGTAATATTTCAACAAGCAATTCCCTTGATGTAGGGTAGTCTTTTTTGTTACTTCAAGTGGCCTTGGCTAGGGGTATCACCCCTAACTTATCTCTAAGATACTCAAAAGCATCTTTAGGTAGTGCTTTTGTGAAAATGTCAATAATCTATTCCTTTTAGCTAACATATTCCATTTTCACTTGTTTACCTTCCACCAATTCTCTTACATAGTGATACTTGATTGCAATGTGCTTGGTTTTGGTATGCATTATAGGGTTCTTTGATATGTTGATAGCACTTGTATTATCACAATAAAGTATCACAGGCTCATTTACCTCTTCCTTCATACCTTGCAATAGGTGTTTGATCCATACAATATTAGTTCAATTGATAGCAACTACAATATATTTAGCTTTTGCTGTGGACTATAAGGTACAACTTTGCTTTTTGCTGATCCATGTAATCAATCTTCTTCCCAAGAAAAGTGCTCCTCCACTGGTACTTTTTCTATCATCAATATTACCTCTCCAGTTTGCATCAGTGTAGGCTCTTAGTTTAAACTTTTCACTTCTCTTGTAGTATAAACCAAAGTCATTAGTTGTTTTTAGATACCTTAGTATTCTTTTTATTGCCATTAGATGATTTTCCTTTGGATTTGCAAAAAATCTTCACACTATTCCAATAGCTAATGCAATTTCTAGTCTACTATGTACAACATATTGCAACTTTCCAATCATTGATCTATACATTGTCTGATTCACTTCAGCTGACTCATCATTCTTTGATAACTTATGTCCTATCACCATTGGTGTGCTAATTAGTTTTGAGTCTTCTAATCCAAATGTCTTCAATATCTCCTTGATATATTTTGATTGAGTCACAAATATTCCATGCTTTAGTTGATGTAATTGTAATCCAACAAAGAATTTGATTTCTCCAAACATTGACATCTCAAACTCATGTTTCATTTGATCAACAAAATCTTTGCATAGAATATCTTTTCCTCCAAATATTATATCATCAAAAAAGATTTTAGATATCAAAATATCTTTACCTTTTTCTACCTTGATGTACAAGTTGCTATTGTCATCTATTCTCTCAAATCCAATCTTCACAAGATATTTGTGTAGTCTCTCATACCATGCTCTAGGTGCTTGTTTCAAACCATAAAGTTCCTTATGCAATTTGTAAACCTTTTCCTTGTTGTTTTCATCAAAAAATCTCTCTAGTTGTTCTATGTAGATTTCCTCTTCTAGTATACCATTCAAAAAAGTAGATTTCACATCTATTTGGTAGACCTTGAAACCTTTGTAAGCAACATATGCAAGTAGTGTTCTTACTCCTTCCATTCTTGCAACAAGAGAAAATGTTTCCCCATAATCCATTCCTTGTTCTTATGCATAGCCTTTGTAAACTAGTCTGGGTTTGCTTCTAGTTATCTCACCATTCTCATCAAGTTTTTTCCTAAACACCCATTTGGTACCAATTACATTTTTATTAGCTGGTCTAGGAACTAGGGTCCAAGTTTTGTTCTTCTCAATCTAATCTATCTCTTCTTCATAGCTTTATACCAATCATCATCTTGTAGTGCATCTCTCACTATTTTGGGCTCAACCTTGCTCAACAAACATGATTCATTCCTTAGTCTATTCCTTGTCATTGGTCTAGCATCCTTGTCACCAATGATTTATTCTGCAGGGTGATGTCTTCTTACATACTTTTCTAATCTTGGTTTCATCCTTCTTTCTACGTTTGATCCTTCATCTTCATAGTCATTTTGTTCTTCTCCATCTAGTATTTCATCATCTCTTCCATGTATACTATTTTTAGAATTAGAATGTTCATTTTCTTCATTCTACAACTCAGCTTTTGAATGTAGCTCCACATTCATTGGTTGTGACTCAGCTGATACTAAATTTTGTTGCTGATTCCCAACTTTATTGGCAGCTTCATCTTCAACAGTCATTCCTTCATAGAAGTATACAAAAGATCTATAATCTTTTGATTTCTTGGACTCATCAACTTGGACTTCTACAAGTTTATTAAAATTTACATTTGCACTCTCCACAATCTTTTTACTATTAGTATTCAAACACTTATATGCCTTACTTCTAGTGGAGTATCTGAGGAATATGCCTTCTTCACTTTTTGCATCAAACTTGCCATTTCTAGTTTCTTTAAGAATATAGCATTTGCAACCAAATACTTTGAAATGTTTTACATTAGGTGAGTGACCATACCATACTTCAAAAGGTATTGTAGTTGTTCCTTTCTTGACTTGGACTCTATTAAGAGTGTAAAAAACAATACTTATAGCTTCTCTCTAGTACTTTAGAGCAACATTTTTCTCCATCATCAAGGTTCTGGCATAGTCTACTACTGATCTATTTCTTCTTTCAGCAATGCCATTTTGAGGTGGAGTTCTTGGTGCTAATGTCTGCCTTTTGATACCTTTGTCATTGCAGAATATCTCAAATTCTTTTGATGTAAACTCTCCTCCTCTGTTTGATCTTAGGCACTTAAATTTTTTTCCTATTTCTTTCTCAACTCTAGCCAAATACCTCTTGAAAATTTGAAATGCAACATATTTTTGCTTCAAAAACATGACAGTCATCATCTTGGAATAGTTATCCACAAATAACATTATGTATCTATCTCCTAGGTAGCTTTGCACTTTTATTGGACCACATAAGTATGTATAGACTAAGTCTAGTACTTCTTTGGAAGTGTATGTTTTGCTTTTGAAACTACGCTTAGTCATCTTTCCTAGTTGACATTGTTTGCAAATTGTATTTTCAGGCTTTTTTAGTTTAAGAAAACCTTTGACTTTCTTCCTTTTGTTGATGCTAATCAGATTGTCAAAGTTAACATGACACAACCTTTTATGCCATAACCACACATCATCAAATCTAACAACAAAACAAGTTGCATCTTCCATATCTAGGTAGAACAAGTTAATTCTCATTTTTTCACCCTTTCCTATCAGATTTCCATCAGTGTCATAGATTTTGGCAGTTTTGTTTCCAAATTCTATTTTACAACCTACATTGCCTAACTATGATACACTCAACAAATTGTAGTTCAATCCTTCAACATAGTATGTGTTATCACATGAAATTTTCTCTGTAAGTTTAATTGAGCCTTTTCCTTTGATTTGACATGGAGAATCATTACCAAATCTAACACCATTTCCATCATACTAAGTAAAGGTAATAAACTTACTTTTGTCTCTTGTCATGTGATGTGAGCACCCACTATCTATGATCCATTTTTCATTCTTGTTCACACAGGTTACCAGTGCTATTGCTTCATCTTCATCTGATTCATCCTTCATGTCTACATACACTACTTCATCATCATTCTCATTAGAATCTTCTTCAACAATGTAGCATCTTTTACCTTTGTCCTTGTAATCTTTACTATCATCTTCTCTTTTACCCTTGTACTTGTTTCCTTCTTTGTAGTTCTTCTATGTACACCTTGTAGCAATATGACCTACTTCATTGCAATTAAAACAAATGATAGGCAACTTACCTCTGAATTTACCTTTGCCTCTATGGAATCTTCTAGCTAGTAGTGCTTCCAACTGTTCCACATCTTCCTCATCTGTGCTAATATCATTGAATGCATGTTTTATTTTTCTACTCTTCTTCTTTGATTTCACCTCAGTGTTTTTGATTATCAGCTTCACCTTGAAAGCAGATTCAAGATTCCTAGGTCTATAGTTATCAAAGTTGGATAATTCAAATGCAGTAAGTCTTCCCACTATTCCTTCAAAGGTTAGTGTGTTTCCTTGTACACACTTTAGCACTTGGATGGATGAAACTCTAATAACATAGATAGGGAGTAGGGTTCTCAAGTATTTGTTGTTGATAGTCCTCCATTTTCATGTCATCAAACTTTCCTCTAAGACTATCTCTTTTTTCTTTCTGAACATTCTGATCTCCCCCATATATATTTGATAGGGCTTTCCACATTTTAAATGTAGTATCACAATCTTTGATATCATCAAATTCAACATAACTGAGTATAGAGGCAATCTCCAACATTGCCTGATTGTGCTCCTTTCTTTTGTTCAAATCATCTACAGAGAGGGGTCTAGCTGGGTCTACATGCTTTGTTCCAATTGAGGTTTTTGCATAATCACATATGGATCCAAGGTGCAATTTCATCAGACTCTACCATGCAATGAAGTCATCTTTGTTGAGCTTGGGAACTTCTCTCTTGGACATCTTGATCTTCTTGCTTCTAGTACCTTGAAACTAAATCAACAGATGGCTCTGATACCAATTGTTAGAAATTCTTTAGAATAACTGAAGGGGGGGGGGGGTGAATAAATTATTTAAGGTGCAAATTTCATATTCAAACTTTTCATCAAGTAAAGTGTGCTCATCCAACTATTTATTCATCCAAGCTTAAACTTTCCTATTCAGCAAGTTACTGTAAATCAACATGCAAGCATGCCACATAAAAGATCAACACATAACAAAGTGATTTACGTGAAAACTCAATTCGAAAAAAACTACTAGTAACTTGCTACTCAATTCTCACTCTTCTAAAGTGATGCCTTGTGAAAGGCCTACCTTGTTAAAGGCTACAACACACTGTTAAATTTGACTTGGTTAAAGGATTTAACCACCTTGTTGGAAGTGGGCTTGGTTATAGGACTTTAGAACATTCACTTGGAATGCCACCCTATTAAAGGATTTACAAATGGCTGTTAAACCAACCTAAGTCCATAGCATTTTCTTCTACCCTAACTGATACAATTGCTAAAGAGTAATAATAAAGGGTTTTGACCTGATTACATCATACAACTTAACTTGCAAATTTTAGATCACCACTTAGTTCATAACATTTCATGGCTTTCAGTCTCTGCAACTCTAACAACTTACCCTCCTTTCAAGCTTAGTCTCCTTGAGTCTTCATGCTCAATGTACCAGTGCAATCCTCTCTTTCTGACCACTTATTGAAGCAAAGTCTCTGTACTCTATTCTTCCTTCTCCTAGATGCCTTCTCTTGACACCCTTCAACCACTTTGCAATTTTTGCACTCCAAAAACTCTTGCTTCTTGGTTTGTGACTCCTTAAATAGAAATCTAGAATTTATTTTCCCACTCAATTCTTCCCTCTAACTATAATTCATATGGATTAGGTAAGATTCATTGAATCTAACCCATATTTTGTTTCTTCTAGAAACATCATGAAGAATCCTCTTGAATTCACTCAAAAATGGTTTACATAAAATTTTGTGCCACTAGCTTGTCATCCTTATCCTCCAACTGGTTCACAAAGGTTCACAAAATTTTAGGTAACAAACTTGTTGGCTTAGATTTGGCAAATTTTCAACATTTCCAATAATGCAATAGCTTGACACTATTGAAATTTTGATGCTCAACACATACTGTGTTACTCGGCATCAACTACATTTTACTAATGCTCGGCACCTACTTTGTTACTTAGCATCAACTATGTTTTATTGATGCTTGGATCCTTCTATATCACTCAGTACTTGAACTTCACTTGGCACACACACTAGATTTTGCTTTTGCTACTCCAACTAAAAATTTGCTTAGCTTAAACTAGCTTGCTCGACACCCACTAATGAACTTAGTTTAAGCTTTGTAGTCAATCTTGTTCCATCTTATACTTCTAGTGTTTCTTAGTGTGGCCAACCTCTATATCTTTAAGTATGTTATTAATACATCATTTAACCATTGTCTTAGCTAATCCTTGCATTTCATGAAAAAACCATAACTCAACATTTCCCTTAGGTGCTCTTGTTACATCTTGTTGATTAAATCCTCTTCATCAATCAACTAAGTGATAGTACTTGGATCTTATAAGAAATTTTCATTCCTAAAAATAGCAGGTTTAAAATCAATGCAAAAACAATGATTGAAAACATTCTTTATCAATAATCTCCCTCTTTCAATCAATCTTCTTCTCACAATGATCTTTTCAATCATATTTCCAACACGTACGCCATATTAGACCTCCTAGGTGGCTGCTGACTCACTTGCCATTATAGTCTGCATGCCACAACATTTGATAGTCTAGCTCAAAAATCTATACAAGAGATCTCATAGGCCATACTATTCTATACATCTACATTACTGACATCACCTACCACATCACGCAGGGAGGCTTTTTTTGCTGATGTCAACCAATCACTAGCTTAAATTTGATGACCATTTGACTATCATCAATAGGCCAAATTACACTACTGTGATGGTTGTTTAGACATCATATTTAATCTCACAATTTCTGATCAGACCCCTCTCTAGATTCATTTTTGATTTGATAGTATGATTTTTGGAGGCCATATCTCAGTTATTTGGACTCCAAATCAAGTGTAATTTTTTTTTGATTTTGGCTAGAATTTTCTAAATTTTTTAGTGGTGCTATTATTTTTTGGTTTTGGTGAATAGATTTGTCAAAAATTATAATTTTTGGTGATTGTACCTATCTAATCTTGCATTTTACAACTTCAAATTCTCCGTATGGGCTCATCTAGACTTTAAATTAGGTTTCATTTTTTTTAAAGTGAATAATTTTTCATCTACTTTCTAGATTTGCAATCAAATTATAAGCTTGTGTGGAAAAAAATACCACTTTCAGAATTAGGTCTTTTCTTTGCATTGTATTACTTCAAATTTTTTGTACATTGCTTAGTTCTAGATTTGGACTCCAAGAGGAGGTTGTAAACAATAAATCAGAAGTCTACTAAGGCCAAAATTAGCAAGTGGCTATTGTAATCACACTAAGTATAAAGTGCCAAAATTATTCATTTGGGAGAGGGGGGGTGTTTCTTGATTGAGTGAATAGGGGGGCATCTCTTGGTGTTTTTCCCCTCTTTTCCTACTATTATTTTTCATTTCTTACATCATGGGTGATCTTAAGATTTCAAAAGTAACACCACATAACTATGCCACATGGTCTATTAAAATATGGTGTCAATTAATGCATGATGAAGTTTCTCAATATGTGGATAGTTCCCTTCCTTAAGTAATAGGTGATAAAGTATCTCAAAGTGATGACAAAGCTTGGGTAAAGGCAGCTAGGAAAGCCCTAAGTGATAATAGGTTTGGGGTTGAAGACAAGATCCTCTACCATATCATGAAGTATGATACATTCAAGGAAACTTGGGATGCCCTTAAAAAATTATATGGTAAAGTGATTGGGGAGGATGTTTACAAAATTGAAGATGAGCTTGTCTCCTTAGATCTTAAGACCTTTGATTCTATTTAGGATTTTATTATTAAGGTGAATGAATTAAGAACAAAACTTGATGATTGTGGTAGTCCTATTAAAGATGACAAGTTGATCTATCTCATTCATGATAAGCTGCCATCTGAGTACTCCACATTTGTCTCTTCTTTCAACACCACAAAGACTACCTTAGGAACTTCCTATAAGAAAATCACTTTTGATGATTATGCTCAGCTATTAGAGGATGAACAAACTAAGTTGCAAACAATGGGGATTCTCAAGTCTTCAAATTCTAAGGCATTGGTGGCTAATAGTGAGGGTTCTCAAAATTGAAGTGGTCAAAGTTCAAACAAAGGATAGGGAAAAAAGAAGAAGTGGAAGAATAATAAACAAGAGGATATAGAAAAGTCAACACCAACATCAAATCAAAAACAAGGCAAGTCTTTCTCAAATACAAAAAAGAAGGGGGACACTAATCAAGAGAAGAAAAAGTGTGCCTATTATAAGAAGATGGGTCATGATGAACATCAGTGTTATCATAAATAGATTGATGAGTTGAAGAACATCATGAAGAAAGATGATGTTCCATTGCCTAATGCTTATAAGGAGAAAGGATCTTCATCCTTAGATTCTAAGGGAAAAGGGCATGCCTAACTCACAAACACTATTAGTCAAGGAGAATGGATCATTGATTTAGGTGCCACACATCATATAGGTGTGTCAAAAAGAGATTTTTCTTTATGACACATTCAAAGGTACCACACATCTTTGTAGGAGATGATACTAAGGTGGAAGTTGAAGGTAAAGGTGAAGTGAGATTAAAAATGGAACATTCAAGGATTTTCTATATGTTACTAATCTTACCTCCAACCTTCTTTCAATATGCCAAATGATTCACTATGGAGGTGGAAATAAAGTTGAATTTCTTCCAAATTCAGTGGTAGTGAAAAGCATCAAGGATGACTCTATGATCACAATAGATGAAGCCAATCATGATTCAAGGCTTTACACTTTCTCTTCCTTTTTTCAAAAATCAAATGCACAAGCCTTGTTATTACATTCAAATGCAGAAGGAAAATTATGGCATGAGAGATTTTGACATCAAAACTACAAATATCTTCAACAACTTAGCAACAAGAAAATGGTTAATGGTCTACCTCAAGTCCAATTTTTAGAGGGTGTTTCTTTAGGTTGCTCACTTGGAAAACATCTAGAAAAATTGTATGAAAAGGGGAAGTCTTGGAGAGAACAATGTGTTCTTGAATTAGTTCATAATGATGTGGTGGGACCATTTCCAGTGCCATCATTTGGAAAGTCTTGCTATGCAGTCACCTTCATAGCTGACTACTCTCACTTTACTTGGGTTTTCTTCATGGCTCATAAGAGTCAAGTGTTTGAAAAATTTCTTAGCTTCAAGGCTCAAGTGGAAAAGTGGTCAAGGAAAGCCATCAAAGTTGTTTGAATAGATAATGGGGGGGAGTATGAGAACTCAAGGCTAATAGACTTTTGCACTCAAGAGGTAATTGACCTTCAACATTCAATACCATATGTGCCATAGAAAAATGGTGTTGTTGAAAGGAAATATAGAACTCTCACTTGCATGCTACTATACAAGTCTCTTGATTAATTCTTTTGGGCTGAAGTAATGAATTGTGCTAACTACATCCAGAATAGGAGTCCTCATAAAGCTTTGGATGGTGTAACTCCTTTTGAAGCATGCACTGGTAGGAAACTTATGGTTAAGCACTTCAGAGTCTTTGGTTGTCCAACATGGCCACAAATACCTCCACAGAAACACAAGGCATTGGAAGCTCAAAGTAAACCTTGCATCTTTGTTGGATATGTAGATTCACATAATGCCTAAAAGTTGATGGATCTAGAGAAACTCTATGAGAGGAGTGTACATTTTGAAGCAATTTGTCCAAGCTTTACTTCTCCAAGTCCTCCTTCTTCCTCCTTCATTAAAGAGAGTGATAGTGAAAATAGTGACTTGGAAGATATACGTGCTCGACCCAAATAGAGACATTAGTTAGTTGAGGTTGAGGATACTCCTACTACATATTCTTACAATATACCTAGATGAACTAAGAAGACATTGGATGTAGTAGGACCATTGAAAGAGAATCCATTTGATACAAGGAGGACAAGATCACAACACAACTCACTCCCACATGCTTATATTGTAGTTGCTTTAGATCCACAATCATTCAAAGAAGCATCAGGTATTCTAGAATGGGATAGAGCAATGGAGGAAGAATATGATTCTTTTATGAGAAATGATACATGGGACATAATCTCTCTTCCTAAGGGAAGAAAATTGGTTTGGTGTAAGTGGATCTATCAGAAAAAATTCACAGTAGATGGAATTGTTTATAAACATAAGGCTCAACTTGTTGCAAAAGGTTTTTCTCAGGTACCTAGCATTGATTACACTAAGACCTTTGCACCAGTTGTAAAAATGAATTCCATTAGTTTGACACTAGCTATAGTAGCAGCTCAGAGATGGGTTGTTCATTAGATGGATGTGAAAGCACATTTTTGAATGGGGATCTTCATGAGGAGATATATATGGAGCAACCACAAGGATTCATATAGGATGCTACCTTGGTTTGAAAATTGAAGAAATCTATCTATGGACTTAAACAAGCTCCAAGAGCTTGGTATGCCAAGATGGATTCTTTCCTTCTCTCCAAAGGGTTCACCAAATGTCATTCCAATCTGAATGTCTACATTCTTTAGATGGATGATTCGCATTTTCTTCCTATGCTTTATGTTGATGACTTGATCATTATAGGGAGCAAAACATTCATTATTGATAGTGTCAAGGCTACTTTGTGGGATAGGTTTTTGATGACAGACTTGGGTCTACTACAATATTTCCTTGGTATAGAGATACATCAGTCTTCATTAGGGATAACATTATCACAACTCAAGTATGCTCTTGATCTACTTTCTTAGTTTTGCATGAGTGACCGCAAGGCTGCATCTACCCCATTCTTTTTAGGTGTTAAGTTAGAAACAAAGTGTTCCACTACACTTGTTGATGTGACTTTGTATAGAAAGTTGGTTGGAAGCCATCCACTTGACACATACACACCCTGACATCTCATTTGTAATTGGCATGGTTTCTTGCTTCATACAAGAGCCACATGAACTTCTTTGGAAGGCAACCAAATGAATCTTGCACTATATCTAGGGTACACATACACATGGTGTACACTATGCATCTAGTATAGGACTTTAGTTAGTGGGATATACATACTCATACTATGCAGGGGACCTTGATTCTTGCAAGTCTACTTTAGGATATATCTTTCATCTTGGTTCTGGCCCCATTTGTTGGTAGAGCAAAAATTTTTGGTGTAAATAAATATTTACTATTTACACTTACTTAAGTTTACTTAGGTTAATGCATTATTTAATTATTTTGCATTATTTTATTATTTATTTAGGTGAGACACTTAGGAGTTTTGGTACTCTCATGATTTACACAACTCTAATTATGCACATGGTGTCTACAACACATGAGTTTGCATCATTCACTAAATTGTCATGTTGACAATACATTTAGTTGCACTCTTAATTTAGCACATGTTGTCTACACCATTGATTTTTGTGCTACACTATTGTAGGCTTATCCTCACATCATCTCACTTAATTCTATGCTTAATGGAGGATAACCTATATTTGTTGGACATGTACCTAGTTGTATGACATATCATGATGTTGACTTCTAGAAGCTCTCCTGAGGGCTTTATATACAGGCACTCCTAGTGTACTCTTGATGTGGCATATATGGCATATTGAATGAATATCATCATTTTGATCATACTGTCTCTCTATTGGTCTATTGTTGTGCTTGTGTCTAAGTTCCTTGGTCTTGGGTGAATTCTAGCCTAAGCCAAATTCTTACAAAAGCAAAACACCATTGCTCTTTCATCAACTGAGGTTGAGTATCAAGGAGCTGTGACTATGGTGACATAAGCTATTTGGCTACAACAAATTCTGAAGGAATTTGTTTTGATCTACCTAGACCTACAGTCATCCATTATGATAACCAGAGTGTTATTAAAATATCAAAACATCCAATGCAACATTAGCACACCAAACATATTGAGGTTCATATGCACTACATCAGAGAGCTAATTCATGAGTAGGTCATCACTTTATAGTATTGACCTATAGAGCAGTAGGTAGTCAAAATATTCACCAAGCCCTTCATAGAGGTCAAGTATCTTCATTTGTGAGATCTCTTGGGGGTGAGGGATTTTTCTCCAGGGGGGTCACATGATCCTTCTCTTCTCTATTATACATATCTCTCTTTTTGGAGGAGGGTTTTTCCCATGAGGTTTTCCCTCTTTCTCCATTTGCAGAGAGATTTCATTACATTTTAGTATTGCATTTGTACTTGGGTATCTAACATGGCCTAGTAACCGAGACCCATTATGCATTTCATCATAGCGTTTGTGAGCTTAAGTGCATTCCCTTAAGTTGCACTTAAGGGTGTTAGTGTAAATAACTATTACTTACACTTTACTTAAGTTTAGTTAGGATAAATGCATTATTCTATTATTTATTAGGTTAGAGATCTAGGAGTTTGTGTACTCATATGAGTTGTCATGTTCACAACACAGGAGTAAGAAACTCTAATTTAGCACATGGTGTCTACAACACTAGAGTTTGTATAATCAATTGAGTTGTCATGTTGACAACATAGTTGTTTGCACTCTTAATTAAGCACATGGTGTCTATAACATCATTTTACATGACACACCTTTGTAGGCTTATCCTCTTATTATCGCACTAATTCTCATGCTTAATGGAGGATACTTCACTCTTGGTGGACATGTGCTTAGTTGTGGGGCCTATTATATTGCTAACTCCTAAACATTCTAGAAGCATTCTAGAGGCCTTTATCTTTAGGCACTCCTAGTGTACTATTACATTAATTGAATATCATATTATTATTCTGATCATACTTTGTTGGTCTATTTTGTGCTAGTTATTATGCTTCTTGGTCTTGGGTGATTTTTTCCTAAGGAAAATTCTTACAGAAGTCATAAGGAATAAGGAAAGATTATTTTGTAAAGAATATGCACAAGAAGAGGGAATTGACTATGGAGAGATATTTTCTCCTATTGTTAGACTGGAAGGAGTGAGAACTTTTCTTTCTTACTCTTCATACAAAGGTTTCAAATTTTATCAAATGGATGTGAAGATAGCATTTCTGAATGGTATACTAAAAGATGAGGTTTGCATAGAACAAACTAAAGGATTTGTTGATCTGAACAACAAGAACATGGTATGTAGATTGCACAAAGATTTATATGGTTTGAAGCAAGCTCCAAGAGCATGGTATGAGAGGCTTTATAGCTATCTTGTGAAGATTGATTTTGAGAAGACTGATGAAAATGAAAACTTATACTTGAAGATTGAAGGAGGTAAATAAATTTTATTAGATGAAATATTTGTTGATGATATCATATTTGGAGGACCAAATTGTTAGCGTAAATAATTAATTATTATTTACAATTTACTTAAGTTTACTTAGGTTAATGCATTATTTTATTATTTATTAGTTAGACACCTAGGAGTATGTGTACTCATATGAGTTGTCATGTTGACAACACAAGAGTTAGCAACTCATTTTAGCACATGGTGTCTACAACACAAGAGTTTGCATAATCAACTGAGTTATCATGTAGACAACATAGTTGTTCACACTCTAATGAAGCACATGGTATCTACAACATCTTTTTACATGACACACCTATGTAAGCTTATCCTCCTATCATCACACAAACTCCTATGCTCAATGGAGATAAATCCACTCTTGGTGGACATGTGCTTATTTGTGAGGCTTATCATTTTACTAACTCCTAGCTATTCTAGAGGACTTTATATTTAGGCACTTCTAGTGTACATATACATTAATTCATTCTCATACTGTTATTATGATCATACATCATTTGGTCCATATTGTGATTTTTTCTTGAGCTTCTTGATCTTGGCATCATTTTTCCCTAAGGAAAATTCTTACATGGTATTAGAGCTATACCAAATTCTTACATGGTATCAGAGACATAGGAGCATCATTTCATAGCATTAGAGACCATTTTTTCTTCACCTCTTGGAGGACCTCGATTCAGATCCAGAGCATTTGTAGCTATTGGAAGTGTTTAGAGCCAAACTAGACCTTACCATTGCATCTAGAGTGTTGATTTAGTGAATTTTGACTATAAATTTGCCTACTCAAGTCCATAGTCAAAATTGAGGCAAATTTCTTTTGCAAACTAGCACCCAAAGACCCGATTTGCGAAATTGGTATGATCTTTTAGATTTGTGAATTTATTTTTCAAATCTGTAATTTTAATTTTCATCTTTGCAATTTTTATAATTTCTCTTCAATTTTTGAATTATTTTTGCAAATTTTTTGGCCATCAGGCCTGTAGAGAAGGATTTTTTTTGCAGGCTGACCAGGTGGTCAAATCCCTACACTTGTAGAATATTCTCTAAAATATTCCCTCTAACTGGTGGCATATTCCTCATAACAACTAACCACACAAAATATAGGCAACTAGTGATGACATATTCCAACATTCTACATCACATTTTGACAATAATCAAACCATGATTACATCCACCATAACCTAATGGCTTCTTAGTCATTTGTAGCTATTGAGGCTTCTAGCTTTTAAAAGTCACTAAGCATTCAATTAGGGTGAATGTGGGACTAAAGTCCCACACCCACCATGCCATCTTCATATTCTTGGCATGGAAACCATAGTATGATGTCCATGTGTAGTGTCTTCAACCTCTATGTGGACCTCTGATGCCAACTTAGCTAGCCACCACATCAACCCACATTAACCCCACCTCAACATAGTTAGTAGACTATGTGAGTAGGCCATGTGGACCCCATGTTAGCCTAGTTAGCCCAAAGAGACATGTCATCTAAAATGTCAGATACATGTTAGCCCCTTTATTATCCTAGACACCATGCCACATTAGTTGTATGATTTGCTGACATCATCATTCATACTGCCACATCATCCAGGGGCTCTTTTCACTTACATCATCTGAACACTGTCTTAAATTTGATAGCTATTTGACTATCACTAGTAGGCCAAATTGTGTTGCCACAATGGTTGTTTAGATGTCAAATCTAATCTCACAGTTTTTTGAGCAAACCTCTCACTATATGCAGTTTTGATTTGACAGTCCAACTTTGGGAGGCCATATCTCCGTTATCTAGACTCCAAATCAAGTGCAATTTTTTTTTTGATTTTGGCTAAAATTTCCTAAATTTTTTAGTGGTACTATTATTTTTTGGTCTTGGTATATAGGTTTGTTAGAAAATTCTATTTTTGGTGATTGTACCTATCTAATCCTACATTTTGCAACTTCAAACACTCTGTACAGGCTCATCTAGACACATTTTTAGGTTCTATTTTTTTTGAAAGTGCTTAATTTTTTGTCTACTTTCTATATCTACAATTAGATTATAGGCTTGTGTGGATAGAAATACCACTTTTAGAAATAGGTCCTTTTTTGAATTGTACTATGTTGATCAAGCTTCAAAATTGTTGTACATCTAAGCAACAATGCTTAGTACCAGATTTGAACTCCAAAAGGAGGTTGTAAACAACAAAATTAGAAGACCACTTAGGCCTAAATTGGCAAGTAGCTATTGTAATTGCACTAAGTATAAAGTGCCAAATCATACATTGGGGGGGTTTCATTGATTGTTTTTTCATTTTTGGGGTGCATATATTGATCTCATGGATTCAGGTCACAAGTGTCAGTTTGGTTTAAAATTGAAGTTGACAAAAAGAAACTATCACAAATGAATTGCCTTGATGATTCATCAACTAAGAGAGAATAAGGAAGTATTTCCTTTTCTATGTTCCAAAAAAATGCCTTCTTACACTGATCAGTCACCTATTAACATAATTGTATCAACCATTTTTTTTTCAATATCAGTTATGATCATTTTTTTGTCCTTAGAAATGTCAGTGAACCTTATGATCTCTGGATGACTCTTTGAAAGCATATAGAGATCCAATAGTCCCTCCATTTCTAGAGAACATTCTACCTCCAGTCACTCCAGTTATGGTACCTACAACTCCAGTTGAGATCCTACCTCTTGATGCTCTTGTTACTTCTACTGATCTAGTTCTAGCTACATATGCTTCTAATTTAGTGCAGCAAGAAACACCATGTCTTCCTATTTCAGCTTCATGGGATGACTTCCTTCCAGACATTGCAGTGTTATTTGTGGATCCTTACATTGAAGATGTGGGAGACATCCTTGATGACATCCATTTTCTATTTTTTGAGGAGACTTCTTCTTCACTTGTTATGAGGCAACACTCTAACCCTCAACCACTTGAGATTTCTTTTGAAACTGACATGATTATGGATACTTCTTTAGAACAGATGGAGAAGGACTCCTTTAATTCAAAGAAGATATATCAGTCTTTGGAGATTGTATTCCTATTTCCTCATACATCATATCTTCTGAGGATTCTTCCTAGTAGTTGGGGAGCATTCTCCACTACACCTATGACACCATTTCTTCCTACAAGAAAGAACATCATTCAGATTTCATGGTGCAAATTCTTTAGTCATCAAGGAGCTTCTTTCATGGGTGTGGATTCATCACTAAGGGGAGGGTAAATTGCTTCTCTTCCCATATCTTCCTATCAGGATGCTTCATTATCTTTGGAGGTTGATTCACTTTCATACATGGACATGCTACCTTGTTTTCCACCTTCTTTTTGGCATCCACCAGATTGGTTCGTGGCATCTACATTCCTCAAAGACTTGTTGACATATGAGTAGACTTTAGAGGCAACATCCACAACATACTACATATGGATCCCTCTTCCATCTTCCTATCCATAGTGGGAAGCATACTTGCACCTATACTTGGTGTATCTTCTTCCTAAAGGGAGAAATGTTGTTTGTAGGCATTGGATTCTCTTTTGTATTCAAGCACTCATCATAAAAAGATCCTTCACTTAGGCATTGGATTCTCTTTTGTCTTCAAGCACTCATTATTAGAAGATCCTTCACTAAGGGGGGGATTTGATGGAGTAATTCTCTATTGTATATACATAATGCATGTCATAATGAGGGACTCTTACTCCATCCATACATGCATCTTTCTTTATTATACTTATCTCTCTTTTTGGGGGAGGCTTTTTCCCATTATATTTTCCCTCTTTCTTCATTTTTAGAGAGATTTCATTTCATTATGTTGCATAGCATTTTATGTACAACATTACATTTGTACATGGGTACCTAACATGGCCTAGTAGATGGGACCCATCATGCATTTTCATCATAGCTTTTGTGAGCTTAAGTGCATTCCCCTAAGTTGCACTTAAGGGGGGGTGTTAGTATAAATAATTAATTATTATTTACACTTTACTTAAGTTTACTTAGGTTAATGCATTATTATATTATTTAGTATTTAAACATCTAGGAGTATGCGTACTCATATGAGTTGTCATGTTGACAACAAAAGAGTTATCAACTCATTTTAGCACATGGTGTCTACAACACAGGAGTTTGCATAATCAACTGAGTTGCCATGTAGACAACACAATTGTTCACACTCTAATTAAGCACATGGTGTCTATAACATCCTTTTACATGACATGCCTATGTAATCTTATCCTCTCGTCATCACACAAACTCTTGTGCTCAATGGAGGATAATCCACTCTTGGTGGACATGTGCTTAGTTGTGAGGCTTATCATTTTGCTAACTCCTAGTCATTCTAGAGGCCTTTATATTCAAGCACTTCTAGTGTACATGTACATTAATTCATTCCCATATTGTTATTATGAGCATACATCATTTGGTCCATATTGTACTTTGTTCTTGAGCTTCTTGATCTTGGTGTCATTTTTCCCTAAGGCAAATTCTTACATGGTATTAGAGCTATAACAAATTCTTACACAAATGCATAATGTAAGACATTTACAAATGAAACGAAAAAAGAGTTTGAGATGTCTATGTTTGTTGAGATTAAGTTCTTTTTTGGATTGCAAGTATATCAAATGAAGTATGCATTGGAATTATTCAAGACTATGCTAAGTTACTACGGGGGAGGGGTGAATTAGTAACTTCTAAAACTTCTAAAATTTCAACTCTTAATCCAACAATCCAATTAGCATATAATCCATCACTTATAATCAATCCAATTAGCATATAATCCTCTCTTAGTCTTTGCTATTTAGCCTTCTTCTGGAGGAGTTCACCAAATGATTGCATTTGGTCTAGAGTAAGCTTGGAAATGTCCCAATTTGGGATTACAATTTCCTGATCTAAATCAATTTCTTCCTCCAGCTCTTTTCCTTTACTCAAAGATTTTGTGCTAAGTTGAACCTTGGGCTCAACTATCCTTACACTTATTGCTTTTGTACCCATAATAGAAATAATAATAGACATGCTAGGACTGGTTGTAAACACTAATATTGTGCTTATTCAAGGAATATTTATAGAAATACCTAAATATTCCAAAATTGATGTTCTCAAAATTGAAGTGCTTAATTTGGTTGATGAAGGAAGAGTCTGTAGCTTGGTAGATGAAGTGGAGGTCACTTCTGTCCATGATGTGCTAACCTAAGTAGGAGCAATGAGTGATTGGACATTTGGATTGGCATTGGTGGTCACAATCAAACTTGCTAGGGCTATCTCTGTGCTTGATGTTGTCAATGGTTTGCTTGGAGAGTGAGGAAGTGAAACAATAACTACTGCAATTATCTTAATTGGATCAATCTCCTCATCATCTTGATTTGCTTCCTTGGTAGCCTCTTGTCCTTGATCCTCTTCATTTTCTTCATTGTCAAAATGACTTACTTCTTCAATATTTTCCTCTTCATCTTTCTCCTTATCCTCTTCATCATCATCTTTAACATCAACTATAAAATAACTTGGTTTATGTAATAGATATATATTCTTCCAAGTGTTTGTTGCATTCCTTACAACATGCTCAATGTCTTTAATGAAAACCATACAAGTATTGAACTTTAGAGTCAATTTTTCTTCATTTTTCTTCAATGACTCTTTTACCTTTACATTTGATATGCTTGGTAATAGCTACCTCAAGGTTTTCCCATATATGTCTTTAACAAATTGCATGGAAAAATCCCATCTTGGCTTGATCTTATCCAACAAAATGTTAGGGAGCTGAGAAGTAAGCTGGTCTGGTGAGTATTTCCACTTACCCATTTTGTTTATCACCAGGTCTTCAATTTGCTTCTTTTCTTCCTCAATCCTAGTCTCATATTTCAATGCTTTAAAGTTTTTTATACTTGATCCTTCCTAAAGTTCTTGTAGTCTATCTTGGAAGGTGGGTGGAGGTTTTCTGAATATAATATCTCCTCCTTTCTTGTCAGATTTCTTCCTTGAAGATCTCCTTGTGAATACTGCAGTGGATGGTTTTTGGGGCTTGGTGATAATCACCTTGCCTTTATTCTTTCTCTTCTTCCTTAGGTTCTTCATCCTTTTCTTCTACATCCTCTGCTTCCTCATTTTCACCTTTTCCCTTGATTAAAAAAAGGGTTGAATTGGATTTCAGTTTTGCAATTCTCTTTTTCCTTTTGTTCACTGCCTGAAGAAACTTTATTTCAAGTTCAATCTTGGATTTTCCTTCATCATATATTTCAAAATACATAGCCTTAGGATCAACTGGCTCATTGACAAGAGCTTTGATTATGTCTTTAGTTTCATCAATATTATAACCAAGAGGTTTTACCCATGCAATTCTAGGCTTAACTACTCAAATGTAAACTTTATCACAATCCACCATGAAACATACATCATCCTTATAATCCTCAACTAGTTTCTTAGGGATTTAAAACCTATTGTTCATTTCCTCTTTGAATTCATTAAAATAATTATCCATTAAACTATTGTAGTTTTAACCCATTTCAACAATAAACTCATTTATCTAATATAATAAAGGCACATCTTTTCTCCACACAATAGTGTCTTTTGAAGGGAAGAACTTTTGAACATAAAAGAATAGATAAGTTGACAAGGAACCAAAATTACATAGGTTATTCTTTGATGTCCTTATGCTTTCCATGTTTTTGTTGAATTGTCTCAGCGATAGCTCGACAAGGTCAAATGACAAATTGTTCTTTACCACCTTGTATGCCAAGTCCATAGCTTCACATGACACACTATTCAAACTGCTAGAGCTATATATCTTATGTGCAATGACATAAATACCAACTATAATTGCATATTAGAAACACTACTAATTTTAATTCCTCTACCATCCCATTCTGCTAGGGTTTTCTTTTCCAATTCTTCCTGACCTAGGTTTTTTTCATTTTGGCTTCGGCTAGCACTGGAGACTAGTAATTCAATGAATCATCTTCTTTGTGATCAACACTAGTTGTTCCAACCACAATTTCCCATTATGCACCCAACTGAGGATAAATCTAATCCATTTAACTTGAAATTTGTGGGACATGTGAGGATGTGAGTTAACTCTTTGGTTTCTAGGTGTTGGTGCTCAAGTTTCTAAACTCTATTTACACACAATTGGCCTAGGGCATCATCCATTTCCAAAATACCAATCTCTTGAATAACACATTTGAAATGAGTGTGAATATCATTGATTAGAATTACCTTTGGAGGGATTTGAGATTGTGTTCCACTCAGATCTGGGGTTTCAATGATTACAGGAGTGATCTTAAAATTTGATGCTTTCCATTCCACTCCATGGACCAACATGTTAGATCCTTGCTTAACCTTTCTACTACTAGATGCCATCTTCACTTGGTAGGGTTTGACGGAATTTGAAAACTTTCACTGGAAATTCACTCAAATTGCTTGGAAGCTCTGAAGATCTCACTTTCGCAATGGCACTCAAAATTTCACAAATATAAATGATTTTGATTTCATGCTTTTTGTTAAATTTTTTCCATAAATGCTTAGTATGAAAGGTAGACATATTCTCATCATGTTGATAGATTATCATCCACTACACTTGCATTGAACACTTGGTGAAGTCTTCATGACTTAGTAATCGTATGCATCTTTAATACTCCCAACCTTGCTCAGTAGAGTCTGTGACCCAGCCTCACCTGGTAGAAACTTATACTTGGTGATCCCTTTGTATCCTAAATACTAATTTGGATCATTTTTCTCTTTCAATTTGGAACTGTTCTGGATGTCTTTTTTGATAGCATAGTTCCAGTTTCTTCTTTGAGAACTTAAGTAGAAATGATAGAGTCACCCAATTCTTGAGTGTCTTGATCATCATTACTTGGACTTGTATCCTCAGTAGACTTAGGATCACATTGCTATCTCATTTATTTTTGGATGTTATCAACTTTTTCCTTTTTCTCATCTTTAGTTCTACTAGTATTCATGTAATTCTTGGCAAGATGACCAAGTTCTGTACAAATGAAACATCTTTTAGTAGTGTCTCTTTTTCTAAAATGATGCTTTACATAATTTATACCAATGTGTTCAATTTTTTCACAATAATAACATTTTCACCAGGTGTTGTAGTCCCAACCAAATATTGCTTTCATAATTTTCTCTGCTGGATTCAATACCTTGGTTTTGCATTCTGATGGCTTGTGTCCATGCTTCTTACATTTGTGACATTTTCCTTCAAATCTTGGTTTTTCTTTGCATTCATTAGCCTTATGTCCATGTTGATTGCAATTGTAGCATTTTCCATCAAATTTTGCATTACCATTTTTTCAACATTTGTTTGATGTATGACCTATCTTACCATAGTGATTGCAAGTAGGTCTTTGGTTCTTTTGAGCTCCTTGCTTGGATGATTCTCCTTCTTCTATATATCCAATTCCTACTTTTCCTTTTTTCCTATAAAGGTTTTTCTCATTCAATTGATTCATGTTTTCTTGGGATTTCATCATTATTTCATTGATTTGCTTCTTAGAGTTTAGATCATTCCATAATCTTTCATTTTTTTGCCTTTTAGAATTTAGATCGCTTCTCATTCTTTCATTTTCAAATCTTAGGCTCATGATTTTATTCATTTGCATTGGAGAGCTGATCAATAAGGTATAATTTTTGAAGGGATTGGTTCTAAATTTCATTTTTCCTTCCATCTATCTCTTCTTTTATCTTGTTTTTCTATTCCATGACTTCACATAACCTTACTGACTAAATTTCTTGTTCTTTTCTTAGTTTTCTTACTTCTTCTTGTAGGGAACCATTCTTTTCTAGGAATTATTTGATTACTTCATTGGCTTCATTTGAATTTTTTGAATGAAGTTCTTCAATTCTTTCTTCAATGTAGAGATGATCATTCATTTGAATTGCAAGTTCTTTTCTTCCTTTCAAGGATTGAGAGAGTTGCTCCTTTGCTTTCTTGAGTTGGGCAATGGCCATTTCCAAATCTAGCTTCTCATTATCAGTAGCTTTGTCAAGTTTGAGTATCTCCATGGCTTTGATCTTTTCTCAAGCTATTAAACTTTTCTCTTGATAACCACAAAGCTTTGATACCAATTGTTGGAAATATTCAAGACTATGCTAAGTTACTGAGAGGGGAGGGGTGAATCAGTATGTTCTAAAACTTCAACAATTTCAACTCTTAATCCAACAATTCAATTAAAATATAATCCATCACATATAATATAATCTAATTGCATGCATAAGAAACTAAAAACATGAAAGCATTCATAACATTGCGACACAAAGATTTGGTGACCTAGAAACCTTCCAAATAGAAAGTAAAACTGGGGTGGGGATGATACCCACAACTTTAGTATTGCAGCGTAAATTTAGCCTATTAAAGCTTACATTGATCACTTCTGATGATCTGCCCTATTAGGAGCAATGAGGATTGCTAGGTCCACCTTGTGAAAGGATTTACAAACATACAATTAAATATGCACTTGGTAAAGAGATTTACAAAAGACTGTTAGGTCTACCTTGTGAAAGTATTTGATGTGAAATTATTTGACTAACCCACCTATTAGGATGAAATAGTAGATGATCTCTGATCTACAACTTGATTTTTTGAATTAGATTCCTTTAAGTACTCATCACCTTGCTGTTATAGATATGACTTTACTGCTCCTTATATAGCTATAGCCTTTGCAATTCACTTTTACTGATCTTCTCTGATTAATTCCATGCATACATACATACTTGGATATGGAACAATGAATTACATATATATCAATCTAATTATACAAATTACAAAGTTGACCACAATACAAGTTATCACAAATATTACAAAGTCAACCCACATGAAGACACTTGGGTTCTGAAGATTAACTCAGTGAGATTTTGATATTCGGAATCCATTGTCAATGCTTGACATTGTCATGCACT
Source organism: Cupressus sempervirens (assembly GCA_028749045.1). Lineage (NCBI taxonomy): Eukaryota > Viridiplantae > Streptophyta > Pinopsida > Cupressales > Cupressaceae > Cupressus > Cupressus sempervirens. Next base: position 63,645,056 of record CM053793.1, read on the forward strand.
TGGTAGATGTAGAAGCTTGGTCCATACTGATCACTTTCAAGTAGTCTTAAACTCAGTCTGCATTGGTGACTCAATAGATACTGTAAAACTTATCATATCACCTGGAGCTTGGTATAAATTGAGTCACTTGGTTATCATTGAGAAACTCAATTAACACTGGACTCACATGACATACATTGTGAACTCGGTGAACACTACATAGCTCAGCTTGCATTGATAAACTCAACATACACTGAGATGCATAGTTTACATTATCGATCTTTACTATAACTATGACTGCATGGTAACCTCTAAGATTTGTCTAAAGGACTCAGTAGAAACTGTAGAACTCAGTGATAACTAAAATACTTGGAAAACACTGATAGCTATACAAAGAACTTGGTAGCTATATACAAAGAACTTGGTAAGTGTGTGTCACTAATAACAAACTTGATTGATATGTCAGCAATATGGTATTTACATTACTTGATCAAAGTACATGAAGGAAATATTGATTTTTTTTGGTATGGAGGATTCAAAACCTATTATTACTCCTATGGTGATAGGACACAAAATTTCTAAGACTAATGATTTTGCTAAAGTAAATCAAACATTGTATAGGTCTATGATTGGAAAGTTATAATATATAGTCCATATTAGACTTGATATTGCACTAGCTCTTGGGATTGTTGCAAGATTTTCTATAAATCCTAAGGAGAATCATTTGATGACTATTAAAACAATTATGAGATACCTGAAAGGAACAAAATATTATGGTATATAATACAAGAAGAATGATAAGTTTGATATGAGAGCTTATACAGATGCTAATTTAGCTAGAAATATTGATGACAGAAAAAGTACAAGTGGTGGAGCATTTTTCTTAGGAATAAAAGTAATCTCATGGGCTAGTAAGAAACATAATTGTATATCACAATCTAATACTAAAGTAGAATATGTGGCTGCTATAGTGAATTTTACAAATGTGGTATGGGTCAAACAACAACTCAAAAGAATGAAGGAAGAAATTACTAAACCTATGGTACTTTAATGTGATAATACAAGTGCTATAAACATATTTAAGAACCTTGTGATGCATACATAGAAAAAGCACATTTCAATCAAGTATCTTTACTTCAAAGAGCTAGTTCAAGAAAAAGAAGTGAGAATGGAATATGTGAATACAAAAGAATAGGTAACTAATATATTCACAAAGGATTTACCTAAGAATGCACATGAATATCTTAGAGGTAAGCTAGTGGTGATACCCCTATCCAAGGCTACTCAACAAGCAATAGTAGTGCCCTATGTCAACTCAGTTAAATGTTGTACTTTAACATTTGATGTAGTGGGTCTTACTTTAGGAGCTTCCTAAAGTAAGGAAATAGCTAAATCAAAATATTTATAGTCACATGTAAGGTCACAAAGGGAGAACTTGCATTGATTATATCTACATGTATATATGACAAGTCTTTGGCCTTGCTGTCAAAGAGGAAGATATAAGAAAGAGGGATATAGTAGAGAGAGTTCAAAGAATATAAGGTTAAGGGAATTATAAGAGAAAGAGAGAGCATGTAATAGAGTGATGTACCTAAACCCTAAAGAATGTATTGAGGGAGATATCAGAGAGATCAGATTAGAGAAGGAAAAAGAAAGAGGCACACATATTGATAGAAGGAGATATTTTAAATACAAGGTATTAAGTTTCTTTTGGTACTGTTGTTGGTATTGGTTTTCCATCAATGCCAAAGAGGGAGATTGTTGAAAAGAGATTATAGAGAGAGTTCAAAGAATATAAGCTTAAGGGAGATATAAGAGAAAAATAGAGTATGTAATAGAGTGTTGTACCTAAAACCTGAAGAATGTATTGAGAGAGATATCAAAGAGATTAGATCAGAGAAGGAAAAATAAATAGGCACACATATATTGATAGGAGAGATTTTAAATACAAGGTATTAAGTTTCTTTTCGATATTGTTGTTGGTATTGGTTTGCCATCAATGCCAAAGAGAGAGATTGTTGAAAAGATATCGTTTTGAAATATGGAACCTATCATGGAACAATCATTATTTTTTCAATGATGTCAAACATGAAACTTGATGGTGAGACAACTACTTTTGGGTCTGAATGCTATCATTTGTTTGATTGATGGAGAGGATTTGAAAAGATAAGATAACAAGAGCGCCTAGAGAAAGGTTGAGTTATATGGTAAAAGGAGCACTAAGACCAAGTAATACATGGATGATATGATGTATTGTTAATCTACTTAAGGATAAAGTTAATGGTTATGTTGGCTTTTGAATTAACAACATTTGAATAACATAGTGATAAGAACAATTACACCTAGGGGTAGCTAACTCCCATCCTCAAAGCACTTATTCAGACACCAGGGAAAACTATAAGACTATTTAACTCTCCTTCTTCTTCTTCATGCTTTACAAGACCTAGGCAGGTGGACCTTAGATTCTTTATATGGTACCAGTGTAAAGGCATATAACTTAATCTAGATAACAGATAAAATCCCCTAAATCTTCTATATTTATACAAGCATTCATGGAAATGAAATAGCTAATAATAGGGAACATGTATCCGATAAAGTAAGTGAGGGTAACTCTTCTCAACTCTTAAACTAAAAGGGAAAATATATTCGATTAATGATTGAATCATCAACATAACCAAGGTATGCAACAACAAAAACATGTAATCTCTAAGATGATCAGTCCCTTATCCATTGGGAATTAACTAATTCATAGCATACACATGGAAATCCAAAATATAATCATATATCCAGATATCTGATCTATCTATCTACCTTGCAAATAGACATCAATCTTCAAACAAAGTTTGTACTTATCAAATCCTCCTATGATCCCTGTAGTTCTATCAATGCAATATCAAGCAAATTTCCTTAGGTCGTTGACCCAATAGCAAGGCACATAATCACATACAACTTCAAAATAAGCTACAACTAGAAATATGCACTTTGGCCATATATAAATAGAAAACTATAGACCAACAGAAAATGACATAAACTTCAGAATGAAATTTCAAATAAGGCTCTGTATCCATACTAAGCATTATAAGGAGCAGCAAGGATTTATCTATGAAAACAACATGATCATTACACTCCAAAGGAATCTCATTCCACAAATCAAGTTGTAGATAAGAGATTAGCCACTGGTTCATCCTAACAAGTGGAACAGTTAAATCCTTTCACAAGGTAGACTTAATAGTTTTTTCTAAATCTCTTTACCAAGTGCATACTTAATTATATGTTTGTAAATCCTTTTGCAAGGTGGACCTAGTAGTCCTTATTTCTCCTAATAGGGTAGATCATCAGAAGTGATCATGGTAAGCCTTAACAGGCCAACTTTATACTATAGTACTAAAGATTTTGGGTATCATCACCACCCCAATTTTACTTTCTATTTGGAAAGTTTTTGGGTTACCATATTGTGTGTCAAAGTGTTATGAATGTTTTAATGCTTTTATTTTTCCATGCATACAATTAGATCATAATATATATGAATTATTAATTGGTGAATTAATATTAAGTTTAATAAGTTACTGATTCACCCCTCCCCTCTCAGTAACTTAGCCTATCTTATATTTCCAAAATTTGGTATCAGAGCTCTGTGGTTCTAAAAGAAGAAGTTTAACAACTTTAGCAAAGATTAGAGCAATGGAGGTATTCAGATTTGATAAGGCTATTGATAATGAAAAACTACATTTGGAATTGGCTATTGGGCAACATAAGAAAGTAAAGGAGAAACTCTCTCATCCCTATAAAGAAGAAAAAATCTTATAGTATAGATGAATGACAAATTCTACACTAAAGAAAGAATTGAAGATATTTGTTTAGAATGTAATTCAGACGAAGCAATTAGAGAATATTGGAAAAGAATGGTATACTCCAAGAAGAAGTAAGGGAGCTGAAAAGAGAACAAGAAATTTAGTTAGTAAGATTGTGGGAAGTCATGGAAGAGAAAAATAAGATAAAAGAAGAGTTAGAAGGAAAGAAAAATAAAATTCAACATCTATCTCTTCAATAGGCAGACTTCATTGATTAACTTACTAATGCCAATGAAGAAATCATGAATCTAAGATTAGAGAATGAAAGGTTGTAGAATGATCTAAACAATGAAAGGCAAACCAATGAGAGGATGATGAAATCTCAATTAGACATGGATCAATTAAATTAGAAAATCCAATATAGATAGAAAGGCAAAGCAGGAATTGGATATACAAAAGAAGGTGAATCATCCAAGTAAGGAGCTCAAAAGAATGATAGACCTACTTGCAATCACTATGGTAAACTAGGTCATACATCAAAGAAATGTTGGAGTAATGAAAAATTTAAATTCAATAGAAAATGCTACAATTGCAATAAGCATGGTCATAGAGCTAATGAATGCAAAGAGAAACCTAAATTTGAAGGCAAATGTCACAAATACAAGAAGCATGGGCACAATTTTTTTGAATGCCAAACTAAGATATTGAATCCAACAGAACAAATTGTAAATGCTATATTTTGTTGGGACTACAATACATGGTGTAGATGTCATTACTATGAAGAATTTGGACACATTGGAATAAATTGTGTAAAACATCACATGAGGACAAGAGACTCCACTAGAAGATACTTCATTTGTACAAAACTTGGCCATCTTGCTGAGAATTGTATGAATATTGGAAGAATTGAAGATGAAAAGAAAGCCAAGGCTAATAACATCAGAAAATAGATGAGACAATAGTGGATTCTAAAATCTTTTGAGAATGCAAGTTTGAGCACTGAAGCACATGTCACTCAAGAATTGGGTGACTCAAAAATTTCTACTTGATATTCCACAAGGATAATTGGAACTAAGATTTTGAAGTAGACATCTTACCTTAGTTCCAATTAGCAAAAAAGAAAGATCCATATTAGCATTCAAGATGCAAAGGGATCATCGAGTGTCTAAGGAAATTCTAGACCTTATTGAGCTAGGTCAGGTTGTAAGACCCTATCGAGCAAGGTCAAGAGTAACTAACTTGTTGACACCAAGTCATGAATGGCTCTACCAAGCAATTAATTCAAATCAAGTGGAAGATAGTCTAGCATCAAGAAAGAAAATGTACCAAGCATTTATGGTGATTGGAAAGTAGAATTTGTTAAGAAGAGTGAAATCAAATTTAATTTGTTACCATGAATTTTCAAAAAGCTATATGCAAAGAGCGATTTTTGTGCATCCAAGTGATCTATGTGATTTATTGTTTAAGTTTTTCATGTTAACCAAGGAAAAAACCACCAAAAATCTAAGTTGAGTAGAATTGGAAAATAAAACTCTTGCTGAATGGGATGGAAGAGGTAAGAAGATCAACTATGTAACTGACATAGAGATGAAGTTTGGAATTCACATAATTGCACACAAAATATATATCTCTAGTCATCTCAACAGTGTATCATGCGAGGTAGTGCATCTTGCTTTCAAAGTGGTGAAAAACAACATGTCCTTCGACCTTGCTGAGCTGATGTTGAACCAATTCATCAAAAACATGGAAAGCATCAGAACTTTGAAAAATAACCTGTGTAAACTTTTAACCTATTTATTCTTCTTTGTATAAAAGTTTTTCCCTTCAAAAGGTATAGTTTTATGGAGAAAAGATGTACCTATAATATATCAAATCAATGAGTATATAGTAGAGATGGGTGAAAATTATGCCAGTACCATAGAAAATTATTTTGATTCATTCAAGGATAAGATGAATAAAAAATTTAGAATTCCAAAGAAACTTGTAGAAGATTACAAGGATGTTATTTGTTTTATGGTTTATTGTGACAAAGTATACATACTAGCAATCAAACCTAGGGTGGTATAGGTCAAGCCTCTAGGATACAAGGTTAATATTGATGATACTAAGGACATTATTGAGGAATTTTTGAATGAACCTATAGATCCCAAGGTCACATATTTTGGAACATATAATGATGTCAAATTTAGAATTGAACTAGAGATAAAACTTCCTCAGGCTATCAACAAAGGAAAGAAAAGGATAGCAAAACTGAGATGAACTAGTTCTACTCTCCTATTGATATAAGGTAAAGGAGATGATGTGATTGAAGATGATGCTAATGAAACAAAATCAAAAGAAGAAGAGCCAATCAAGAAGAAAGGTAAGGTTATTATAACCAAACCTACCAAGTCATCTACTACCGTATTTACAAGAAGAACATCTAGAAAGAAATTGAAATTGGGTGAAGAAGCAAAGGATATTATTTTCAAAATGGCCTTCACCTACATTTCAAGAGAAATTGAAAGAGATTGATTTTGGAGCTGGCATGGAAAATTTTAAATCATTGAGGTATGAGACTAGAAATGTAGAGGAGAAGAAACAAGTTGAAGACATGATTATGTCTAAGTTAGGAAAATGGAAATATTCACCCAACCAACTTGCACATCAGATTCCCATTGAACTGATGGAGAAAATTAAGCCAAGATGGGAACATGCCAAGAATTTTGCAAAGGACATATGTGAGTAGAATCTGAGGCAACTCATGTCAAGTTTTAATGATAAAGAAGTGAAAGAGTCTACGAAGTAGAATGAAGAAAAACTTACCTTGAAATTTAACACTTGCTTGATACTGATCAATGACATTGAACATGTGGTGAGGAATGCCACTAATACATGGAAGAACATATAGAATCTTGATCAGAAGAGTGATTTTTTTTTTCATGTTAGTGATAAAGATGATGATGAAGATGATAAGGAAGAAGAGGATAATAATGATGAAGAAGAGACAATTGGTGAGAATAAAGATGATGAAGAGCAAGAATAAGAAGCCACTGAGGAAAATCTCCCTAGGATTCAGAGCAATGAGGAAACCAACCCTAAAAATATTGTAGCAGTGGTTATAGCCTCACTTCCTCACTCTCTAAGAAATGCTTTAAAGCCATCATGCTCAAAGAAAGCTTTCGTCGAGTTGGTTGTAACAAACATTGAAAATCCAAGCACTCAACCAATCCCTACACCTATTCAACTCAATATTTCATTGGCTGAAGTAACCAATACTTCATCCATTGAGTAGCTAGTGCTTCCTTATTCATCAATTTTGGCTACTCAGAAACAAGATATTTCTACAATTAGTGCAATATCTAATTTTTTTGCTAGTCCTTCCATTTTTACTATTGCCACTATTCCAAGTATGCAAATAGTTAGTATAAAGATAGTTGAGAGCAAGCCTCAACTGAGTACTAAGGTTTTTAGCAAAGGAAAAGATAAGTAAGAAGACATTGATCTTGATGAGGATATAGTTATTCCAAATTGGGATATCTCTACTCTGAATCCTGATCAAATGCATATAGTGGGAGAACTTTTGAAGAAGAAAGCTAAGAAACAATGTCTTAGATAGTAGAGAAATAGAAAGCATCAAGTGCTAGAAGATGTAAAGAACATTTTTGCAAATGCACTAAACACTAAGGTTGATACTTCTCAACCTATTTTGGCTCAATTAGTAGAATTGGTTCATAAATTTAATGAAGATCTAAATAGGCAAGAGAAATTTTTGCAAAGAGTAGAGAAGAAATTAGAAAATAAAGTATTGGAGCTAGTTGCATGGAAGATTGCAATATATCAAGTGGACTTGTCTACTATTCTTAGCTCATTGGAAACCTTTTCCAATAATGTCACTTCTCTATTCAGTAAAATATGTGATACATCTAACTTTATGCAAGAAATAAAAGATAAAATCTCCAAGATAGATGAAGATTTGAAGGCAAGTGCACACCAACTATCACTTGATCCAAGCTTTAGTTTTGCTCATTACACAAAGATCAAATTTTTGACTGATATGCAAGCATAATTGCTAAGGGAAGAAGCTAAGATAAGGGCCACACTTGTAGATATATAGGGCATGATTCTTCCAAACATGGATGCATTGCAAAAACACATTGCACATGCTAAAACTCTCATCCATGATAATAATTTCTCCATAGCTGATCACATGATGGAATTATTAGTAGAAGTTCAGATTTCATTACATGTAAGAAAAGTGTTGCAATAAAATTGGGACAAGACAATTTCACTAATTTTAAAGGTACATTCTAACTTCTTGTCACATTTTGGAATAACTATGTAGCATACACCTTTTGTATTTATGTCACAAAGGGGGAGAATATGTAAAAAGATGAGAATATGTGATGATGCAATAAAAGGGGAGAAGATGAAAATATGTATAATATGTAAAGTATGTTATATATATGTATGGGGGAGAATCATAAAATTATACATAGACATGTACATATATTCAGAAAAATATCTCTTACAAAAGCAATTTTGAAAAATCTCAAAAATAGAGTATACTACTGAGTTAGAGACCCAAGATAGAGACTAAAGATTGTTTTGAACCTTTTGAATTTAGTTTTGATTAATAAGTGTTTTTGTCACTAATGCCAAAGGGGGAGATTATTGACATTATAGTCAAGTTTTTTTTTTAGTGACACACATACATAATTAGATGGTTAGCAACTACTGAGCTTATCTTGTAGTCTATAGTGTTAACAAGTAATTCAAAGCTATACTGAGTTCTACAGTTGCTACTGAGTTCCAAGAATAGTATTTAGTTTGCACTAAGAAGTATCTACCAAGTTGATGATTATTAGCGTAAACTTAGTTTTCTAGTGATTACTAAGTTCATAGCTTCAATAATGTGAATCTAGTGTTGATCGAGCTATGTAGTGTCAATTGGAAGTGATTCAATTTATATGCTGAGTTTTGTAGTGTTCACCAAGTCACTTGTGTAGACTGAGTTTAGACTACTTGGAAGTGATTAGTATGAGCCAAGCTTCTACATCTACTAAGTGCATGATGATGCTAAGCGTAGATAATGGTTCGAGTGTTAGAACCTCACCGAGTTTGTCTTTAGAATCCAAGTGCTTACAAATGGGACAACTTTGTGTATTTTGGTGAAACTTGTATTGCAGTTGACTTTTTTGAATTGTAAAATGGATTTGTATATATGTAATATATTGTATTACATCTAATGAATAGAATACATGAATATAGAAATATACAGATAAGAGAAAAAGTGTGAAGTAATGAGGCTACAAGTAGTATACAAAGCAATAAAGATTTATTTATCATAGCAAAGTGATCATTACACTCCAAAGGAATCTCATTCAAACAATTAAGTTGTAGATTAGAGATCAGCCACTGGTTCATCCTAATAGGTGAAACAGTTAAATCCTTTCACAAGGTAGACTTAACAGTATTTTGTAAATCTCTTTACTAAGTGCATACTTTATTGTATGCTTGTAAATCCTTTTGCAAGATGGACCTAGTAGTCTTTATTGCTCCTAATAGGGAAAATCAACAAAAGTGATTATTTTAAGCCTTAACGGGCCAAATTTATGCTACAGTACTAAAGCTTGTGGGTATCATCCCCACCCCAATTTTACTTTCTATTTGGAAGGTTTCGAGGTTACCATATTGTGTGTCAAAGTGTTATATTTTTTCATGCATACAATTAGATCATAATACATATGAAAGATTAATTGGTGAATTAAGATTAAGTTTTATAAGTTACTAATTCACCCCTCCCCTCTTAGTAACTTAGCCTATCTTATATTTTCAATAGAATTGATTTTCTCTCTCTTCCATGAATCAAAATTTGATCACAATTGACTACTGCAAAAATAAATCTAATCACAATTGACTGTTGCAAAAATAAATCTGATCACAACTGATTGGTACAAAAATATCTTCTTTAGAATTAATGAGGAGATCCTTTTCTTAAGGAATATCAGATTGACATCATTAAGTATGTAGGAGCCCTCAATCTAATTTGGTTTTTCCTATTCTACCCTCAAACCATGAATCTTTAACCACTCCTAGAAACAAAACATATCCTCTACATCTACTTTTAAAGCATTCAATTCTTGCTTTATGGTTGTCAGTGCATCTGATTCTATCCAAATCTAATTAGATATGATCTTATTCCCTTTTGAAAACATCGAATCTGCATTTGCACTAAGGATTTCCAAAAATTATAAAACCTCCTCTAGACTCTCTTGATGAATACCTTTGCAAAAAATAACCTTAGAAATGAAGAGTACATCTTCTCCCGATTCTGACAGTATATTATACTACATATTTTGGGTGAAAATAATACCTTTAAGGTCAATTTGGAAATCCAAGCCCCAAGCCATGAACTAACATAAAAATAAACTATATAGTTAAAACTATATAACGCATCAATTTAATTCAAATCTTTCAAATTTTGAAATTCTGAGAATGTGAGCATCAAAGATATGACTTTAATATTTCATATAGTTTCATTTTTTATCCTTTTCCCCCTACCACTTGTCATTTTCCATTTGCCAGTTGACTCTGGTAGGTCCTACACATTTTCATGCACCATTTGAAAATTTTAAATTTCATCTACAATATTATACCTATATGAATTCACAATGAAATCATAATATCTTAATTCTCTTCTCCCAACCTTAGGACCATCAAAACATTGGGAGTCTTCCAAATTTATGCCCTGATCTCATGACAACTGTAGTATTGAAGCTTTACAATTTTTCCTTTACGATTGTATGAAAATTTAATTAACTGTAGCATCTTACACCTCTAACTTGAGCCTTCCAATCCTAAAAAATCCAAATTGGCATAATATCTCAAGGTTTTAATCTTCATCTTATGATCACATGATGACCTCCTGGGCATAGGATCATAGGCCATCAAATTTCATCTCTCGACACTATGAACTAGCATAATATTAGAAGCCTCCTTCTACCTTGAAAATTCATGACAATCACCTAGAGATGCCACATGGCATGTTCTACATGTTCTCTGTCGATGGTCAAAATTTTGTTTAACTTTGCATTCCAACTAGCCATGGTGAACCCCATCTACGTGAGCGTGCACTTGTCCTTTAGAGTGGTTGCCTTGAAGACATTTCAATGTTTGAATGATGTGGGTTTTAAACATCTTATTAACCCATTTTGCACCCAATTTGGGATAAATAAACCTCAAACCTTAGTCTCCAAATCATGGGTTACTACTTCAACTTCCTTTGCTGTGATTGCTTTGGCGCTATTCATGGACTGCCCTATCCTTTTCCATAGAGCCTTACTCTTTTGCATGTAGTTCTACAACTCCTACTGGTCTACACTTCTTTTTCATGGGGATCCTCCAAACCTATGGTTTCCAACCTTCCTCAAGAGCATAGATTTTGGTGAAAAATCTACATCTATGAAAAAGAGAAAATGTACGTCCTTTGCATTGGCATAACTGACTACCGCCTAACCCAATTACTAGTCTGTCATAACAAGCAATGTCAAACTGCATCCCCCATTTTTACAATTTATGTGTATAGTTAGAAAATGGTGTAGCTTGGCCATCCATGCTTGGAGCTTCCATCGTCCTCCTTGCTAGTTCTTAGATCCCTCTTTCCTTTTACATTCTTGGGCATGATATTTTTTGGTGTCTTCATTTTTGCTTAGGGAGATAGGGCCTCATAACAAGCCTCTCTACTACTAGGATCTCTGACGCCTTTCTCATGTAATGAGAAGCATATCCATCTTCAACAATAGGGGATAGTTATACCTATATCATTAATTTAGTTTTGAATTAAAAATGTGACCTTGATTCATTGGGTTCTAGTGCACCTTAGATCGGGTTATAAATCTATTCACACCAATGGGAAAAGAAACAAAAATTAGAGTATAGGATTGATTTTCCTTGTGACATTCATATGTGTCTTATTTGGTAATATAGGTTGAATTTTACTATAAAAATTTCATTACTCTTACCTTAAAATAGGGCACCTCTGCTCCAAATGCAAAATCTCCCAATAGTTTATCTTAGATTTGGAAACACCAAGTTTGATTTTCTCCTCCATTCAGACTAGAAATGAGAAACTTATAATAGATGATTGGTTTCTTGGAAGGAATGATTTTATCGACCATAATCCAATATTTGAATTACTTTAAATGTCCTTTCCAATTTGAGCCTCGATGTTGTAGTATCATCAAAATGTCCATAGCTTGCCATTTTAAACCAGATCACTTATCATTCTAGACTAGATTAGGGTTGACGATTTATCTACATAAAAACATATTAGTCATCTAATAATTGCATAGTTTCCACTTAAAACTTACAAACTTGGCTAGGAGTAGGCCTTTCTCTAACTTGTTTATACAACTCTATTTAAGCCTCTAAGAAACAATTTAGCATTATTGTTTGTGTTCATCATCATAGTGCCCAAGGTAAAAACCTTCTTTATGAATACTTATTACACCAAGTGTTTCACAATACTTATTTTCATTGAATACCTTTTTTTTCAAACTAAAACACTTGAACTTCCTAAAATTGCCTACTTGATCTTCTCAAACTGATTGAATTTGAATTCGAGCACTAAATCATCATTAAAAACTTGTTTAACCTATTTTCATAAACTATGATTTTCTAATAAGAGGGCCTGTAGGCTAGCTTTAAAAACTAACCCAAAAAGATAAATGGGCTTTGAAAACTGATATGCTAATACTTTTTTCTACATCCTTGCACCATGTTAGATTTCATGTCATGATGACACCGGGGTCAAAATATATTAACCATCAAAGTTTCCTACTTGAAACTGCCTGCAAACCAACATGTTAGAAAACAACAAAATGCATTTTCTTTCGGCTTTGAAAATAGGGCAAATAGATACTTGAGGGCTGCAAAACTAGGGTGTTAGTTCAATATCATGAGTGGAATATAATTCTATGATTTGGGCTCATGAAAAATAATAGGGTAATTTTGGCAAGTGTGCAAAGTGAGGTACTCATAATTGCAGAGCAGGGAATAGTGACAGGAAAGTGATCTTTAGAGAGAATGGACCTGGGAAGGTGTAAATATTGATTGGTCAAGACTCAAAAATTGACATTCTTGAAGTATTTTTGGAATGGAACATAGTGACATAAACCATTTGATCTCATCATTCACAAATCCAGAGTTACGACATCCCAAACAGGGGTATTGATCAATCTACACTTCATGACACTAGTAAAATGTTATTAATTGCATTCAAAATCACGTTTGAAAGCTAGATTTGTCATAGGTTCAAATATGAAACATAGAAAGTGAGTAAACTATATAATACAATGAAAAAGGAATTTTCTCAGTATGATCAACTGAGTGAAAGTTATATTTGGTCAAATAGGGCCTTCCAAAATTCAGAGCAATTTGCATCAGCATGACAAAGATAAGTAATGGACTTTGAGGGATTCAAAACCTAATAAAAATATATAAAAATATCTTCAAAACTGAAGCATAGGTTCACTGATATGCATAGTACAATAATCCTAAATTTTTGAGTCATGAAACATAACCAGGTGTGAGATATTCAAATGCAAACTAGGCTTTTTGTTATTATTTTACACTTAGGCAAAAATGTAGAATTGAACACTGATCAAAATAGAACTTCACATAATGACTCAAAATGATAGTTTATCATCATAGGGAACATAGATATATTACATGCAAGGTGTAGAAAAGCAAGAAAATGCACTTATAGGGCTCAAAATGACTCAAAATTTTGAAATGGTACTCAAAATGAGAATGCAATTTTGAGTCCCATCAGGTTACTTAAGCTAATTAAAGAAAAAATATTTTCATAAAAAGTGTTTGCTAAGCCTGGCTAAGCAAATAGTGTAAGCTAAGAAAATTTAGTGTAGGTTGAGCAAAAATCAGTAGGTGCCGAGCATCCAAAAAATCTATAGGTGCTGAGTGTCAGTTAAATAATATAAGTACTGAGCATAAGGTAAATAATAGTAGTAGACAAGAAGGGAAGAATTACTAGATGCTAAGAAACCTAGTGTTGGCTAACCATCAGAAGACTGTTATTGTTGAGTGAGCTATGTGGATGCTGTGTGATAGTAAAATGAGTTAAATCAAAGATTTGACAAATCTAAGCAAAAAAAAATGATTTCTTGAATTATGTGAAGGATGTGGAAGATAATATTGATGAGATGGAGTCAAATAATTCAAGATAAACCATTTTAAGATGAATTCAAAGAGCACTAGAGAGGGAGTTTCTAGAAGGGACTAAAATGGAAAAGTGGTTAGATTCATTGAATCTTACCTAACCCTAAAATGGATGATTGTTGTTAAATGACAAAAAACTTAAATTCTCTATTTATAGAGATAGCAGGCCAAAATCAATAGTTGTTATGTGTGAGAACCTAAGGAAGATAATAAGTATAGGGAATTGTGTCATATGGTGGCCAAATACAAGAGTTTGTAATTGACATTCAAAGCAAGAAGGCTTAATATGTTGAATGCATAAAGGGTGAACAAGCTATTAGAGATGAATAATATGAATGCCAAGAATAATGGAGGACTAAATTAAATACTTGTATGTTGATCTCATTTTGGTTTTGACATATGAGTGACAATACACTTAAGTCATTAATTAATAATACTTAGTGCATGCCAAGCAAGTAGTTTATGTCGAGCATAAGATGTTAGACAATGCATGCTAAGAAAAATATATAGTATGTGCCAAGAAGACAGTTAGTGCCAAGTCACTCTAGTGACAAGTAAGCTAATACATGCCGAGTGATTTAGATGTCGAGTGAATAGTGGATGCAAAGTCATTTAGAGCTTGTATTACAAAATTGAAGATATAGTGGATACTAAGCATCATAGGCTTCAAGTGTCGAGTAAAGAGTTTTGGACTTAGTTTTCTTGAAATGGCACAAACTCCTATGTAAACCATTTTTGGGCCAAATTAAGGATTATTTTATGATTCTAGAAGATGTATATGAAGCTATATTATGAATCCCTATGCATTAAATGTAACCAATTAGATTGAGGGATGTTCTAAGTGACAAAATGGGTTAATCATAGTTGTTGATTCCTACCAAACCTTAGATAACCTAAGTCTTCTTAAGAAAGGAAAACCCTAACAAGTTCGTGTCAGAAGAGAAGGGTGAATGCTAAGCATAGAGAGAATTAATGGTGAATAAGGAGTTATAAAAGAGTTTGAATTGCAGAATCAGTTAGAGAGAATAGAGGAAAGAAAAGAGAGGAAATAAGTGATACATCTAATTATAAGGATCAAGTACACATCAAGAAAGATGAGATGATATCTAGTAGAGAGGTGCTAACTGAAGGATCAAGGCTAAAACATTCTAACAAGTGAATCAATAAAAAGCTTTTAACTGAATAGTCCTAACAGGCTATTGTAAATCCTTTAATAGAGTGCTTATTTTATTATAAGTTGAAGTCCTCTAACAAGGCACACTTTTAGCAGGGTGTTGAAATCCTTTAACAAGGTAAGATTTAACAATGTTTGTAAGCCTTTAACAAGGTAGACCTTTCATAGGTTAGATCATATTTTATGATCAAATAATTGCAACCCTAATTGGATACACTTTATAACTACAGTAGAGAAGATTTGTGGGTGTCATCCCCACTCCAGTTTTACCTTCTCATTGGAGGGTTTCTGGGTGATAGGGTTTTTGGGTAACAAATTTACTATATTATGTGTTATTTGTTTCATGCTATGGATGAATATTTTTAGTTTGATATTTTAGTTTATATACAAATTGTGAAATGGATATGTGGTGAATGTTTTAATGGTTAGAGTTTTGAACCACTAATTCACACCCCACTCTTAGAGATTACTTTCACATTGTTAATTCCAACAATTGGTAATAAAGCCTTGTTCTCTAAAAAGGAAAGAGATAGCTATATAGAAAAATGACACACATTACCAAGAGGAAGACACTACTAAATTGTTTGCAGCTGGAAATTTAAGTGAATTTGATGCAAAAGTTACAGATCTAGTGGAAAATAATGATGCCCTAACTTAAGAGGTTAGAAATCTTAAAATAGAATGAGAAGTTCAATCAATATTTCTATGTGATGTGACCAAGTAAAAAAAGAAAGCTGAGGAAGAAAAAGTCATGATTGAAGATGACAAAAGGACACTGACCAATAGACTAGAAGAGAAGACATTAGAGGTACAAAGGATTTCTAACATGCAATTGGATATAATGAATCAAGTAATGATTCCTAATCATGAATTAAATGGAAAGGAAATTGATATCACAACCTTGAAGTTATAGAATGAACAACTGAGGAATGAACTACGAAGAGAAAAAGAATTTGCTAAAAGCTTCAACAAACCCAATGAAGCCATCAAATACTTTGAGTAACTAATGAGATCTCCTAGGTCCAACAATGATACTACTAGATTGGTATAGATTAGTATTGAGGAAGGAGAATAATCTAAAGTGGTGAACAAAGAGACAACAAAGGTAAGAACTACAAAACCACTTGTCATAATTGTGGAAAGTTAGGTCACACAACAAATTTTTGCGAGAGAAACAATGTAAATTTTAGAACCCTAAGAAAAAGTTCATGGATTATTATCATAAGTGAAACAAGTAAGGACATCAAGCACATGAATGCAAGACCAATACTTCAAGCACACAAAGATTTGAAGGATATTGCTACCATTGTTAGAATTGTAGACATAAAGCTTATGAATGCAGATCTAATGCCTAGTGGACATCAAACAAGCAGATAAATGGAAAAAAAAAATGAAAAATATTACAATTGGAATTACAATACAAGGTATAATTGTCACTATTGTCAAGAGTATTGACATGTTTCTAAGAATTTCACTAGAACACATTTTAGAAGTGATTATAGTAGATGGTTGAGTCAAACTACATGCTTTAGCTATTTTAAAACTAGTCACATTAGCAAAAATTGTCCAAAAAGGTCAAAAGCACCAAGCAATGAATTCAATAAAGGAAAAGAGAAGCTTGATGTTGAGAAAGTCAAATTGCAGATGAATAAGACATGGAATAAAAAGGAAGATCACAACACATCAAGTTCAGATGAGGTCACTTCATCCAATGTATTAGGTGATCACAATACCCCTAACTAGGCAATCAAAAGGTATGTGGGACTGATATCTCAATGATACAATTTTATATTAGTTCCAAGAATCTAAGTTTTGAAAAGATTACATATGCATGAATTAAGATGCAATGTATTGGTTAGAACTTGGAAGAAATCTATAAGTTTTGTTAGTTTTCATGTTGCTACTGAGTGAAAATGAAATTTTAGTTGATGCTGAGCTATTAAAGGTGATAGTATTGGCTAAGCTCACTATGGTTTCCAAGCATATTACAAATTGTGTGTAAGTTGAGTGAGTTGAAATTTCTATGATAGCTAAGCTTACATCCGTGTAAGCACTAAGCATTTATTGTCGAGTTTTAAGGGTTATATAATCAATTTTTGACTCATTTGCATTCATTCAAGATATAAAAGAGTATGAAGAGAATAAGGAAAATTGAGGAGAAATACTCAAGTGTTTTTGAACTAGATTTAGTTGCTACTCATCACCAATAATCAGATTCATAAGGTATTTATTGTGTGCTGAGCTACACTGTCTAAATTGTTGCAAATCATAGTTATTTAAAATGGCATCTAGCTCTTCTACTGCTATTAGGAAGGAAGGAAAATAAGTTTTGAATGTTATATTAATAAGCAATGAGATCAAACAACCAACCTTTCGAGCTATTCTTGAGATAACATATAAGGGAGATTTGTCTGGTGCATTATCGATGATACCATCATAGGTTTTGATGATACATGATGTTAGATGTTGTTGCACTTGTAAAGTTGGAAGTATTGGAGATAAGGAAATTAGAGATTTGTATAACAAACTATGCATAGTTGAAGTGTTGAAAGAGGAAAATAAAATCATAGAGAGAAAAGGGTTAACTCATGCCCAAGATTTTCCAAATGTAATCAAAATGGAATGGATTAAGATTGTAATTAGTAGAATACATGATCACTCTATATGGTTGGAAAATAGCCCTATCAAGATCACAAAAATGACCATCCATAGAGTAATAGGGTATCCTCCCCTCGACAGACCTAAGACCATGTGAAGTGATACTAAAGAGATAATTGAGAAGAATAAAGGAGCTATATTGAATAAAAGAGGAATGACTATAAACACAATTGCTGATCCTCTAATTGCATTTGCAGTGAGAATAATTTCTCACAAGTTCTTTCATCTAGTATATTGAACAATGTTTCCTACAAGGTAGTTGATTTAGGCTACAAGATAGTGAAGAAGGACCACACTAATGACCTTGCCAAGTTACAACACTAACAATTATTAGAAAAGTTGGGAGCCATAAGAAAGAAAAAGAGTGCACAATGTATATTTCTCTAATTAGTTGTTTGCATTGTTTCCTATGTGTAGAATACATTTCCCACATTTGATAAGGTGGTGTGGAAAGCAAACAAGCCAGTAAAAATGCATATTTTAGAGTTGATAGAACAACATGGAGACAATTTTGAAACAATTATGATTAGTTACTTTGAAGATTTCAAGAATTCTATGAAGCAAAGACTAAGGATTCTAGTGTCATTAGTGGAGAAACATTATAATGATGTTTTCTTCTTAGTTAATGTTGATCATACATATGTTCAAGAAACTATTCCAAGGGTTAGATGGATCAAGTCATTTCCCTATGAAATAAATGTGGATAAAGCATCAAAAACCATCACATTACTATTGGGAGAGGACACAGACAAGAGTGCAACCTAATTTGACAACTATGAGGAAGCCAAGTCAAGAATCACAATAGACTTGAATAAAAATTCTGTGGTAAGCTTGTGAAGAAGCTTAAGGAAAGATTTTGTTAATAGGAAGAAGAAGATGATGATGATGATGAAGATCAACCAGCCCAAGCCCCACTTGCACTTACTCAAGGTCAAGGAGAGGACCAAGAAGAAGTAGAACATGATGAAGGTGCCAAGGAAGAAGAAGCCAAGGAAGCACCTAAACCAATAGAAAAGAAGAAGAGGGAAGCTAAGGAAACAACTATAAGTAAACCAAAGAAAGTAGTGAAACCTACACAATAAAAGAAAAAAATACTTATTACTAGGGCTAACACAAGGGCAACTACAAAGAAGACACAAGAAGCTGACAAACCCAAAGTAAACAAACTATTGCTATTGTAGAGTAGAGTTAACAAGATAAACCAAAGAGGATAAAGTATGTAGCTCTAACTGAGTCAAATGATGAGAGGACATAATTAGATGAAAATAGTCAATTCCAAGTGGTAAGCCATAGTCTATCTTCTAATTTAGATAACTTTTGTGACAACATAAATAATAATGCAAATTTATTAGGGTTCACACATGTTGAGTTTGATAAACTTGGAAATTTAGACATGAATAAGGTGGAAGATTCTTTATATAACATGATGGCCACATTTAAGACAACTCTATTCAAATTTCCAACTCATTATGTAAAAGTCTATATGGGAAAGTTGAGTAGAAGTGGAAATATAGTTCAAAAACTGAGAGATAGGTAAGGAAGACTACTCTAGCCAAAGTAATGCTAGATTTGGATAAGTCAACAATGACTTAGACCATAAACAGATATAAGGGGATATTTGCTCCAAAATATAGAGCTTTCAATATTTTATAGAATAATATTGAGAAGGTTATCAAATAGAGCACCCAAATATGGAAAGTTACCTATGGGCTAACAATAGTAGAGGTAATTGAAAAAGCACTTAAAGAGGTTGGTGAAGAAAAATATGATCAAGAGGTGGAAGAGATTGCTAAGGATGTATTTTTCAAGTATGGACATGAGGGAGGCATAGAGAGGGAAGTAGATGAAGAGGCTACAACTAAAGAAGAGCAACAACAACATCAAAATGTACCTAAGGTACATATGCCAAGTGCTAGTTCCCCTCATGTGGACCAAAGAAGTCAATAGGATAGAATAAAGATAAAGGATGTTTCAGATAACATAGTTCAGAACATCAATCCTTTGATAGAGGAAGACTTGAAAATAATATTACAAGATTCTACTTGAGCTATAAAATTATGCACTGATTCTATATTAGTTAGCATAGATGAGATTGACAAAGTATCATCAAGGGAAAAGAAAAGTAATCCATCTAATGTGCCCCCTACATCTATAGTGACAAATGGTACCAAAGGAATACAAGGTGTCACCACTAACACACATTTGTGGTATATCAAGTGAAGAACATAGTGACATTAGATGTTAACACATTAGTGCCAAATGCTTCAATGCAAGCAGTTTTGATAGTTAAGAAAGATGGGACACAAGTCCATATAGGTTAGGAAGTCATTCCTACACCTATTTCACAAGCACAAGGTGGAGTTTTGACAAAAGAGAAGGAAGCTAATAGGACTAAATAATTAGTTTTGACTATGAAACTAGAGGAATATATAACAATTTAGACATTAGTTACCCTACCAATCTCTGCATCTCCTATTCCTAGTCAAACTCTTCATAGGCCGAGTCTAGATGCTACACCATTACAATCATCAAGGCCTAGTCATGATAAATCTAAGATTGGAGAAGGCACATCTTATGGAGATTTCAACTTAGACGAGGTGATTAAACTTACAAAGTTTGATCTTACATTAATCACCATAGAAAAAATGAGCATATTGTAGGAACTCTAGCAAGAAAGAAGCACCAAGAGTTACTCAAAAGGAAGCATACAAAAATAAACATTCTAAATGACATAAAAGAAATATTTCTTGATGAATTTAGCCTCTCAAAACCTAATAAGGAAAAACCTATTATTGAGCAACTGGTGAATATAGTTGATAATATTAGTGATGTAGACTTTGATACAAATACTAATCTTCTAGAATGGTCTAAGAAAAAGTTTCAAACAAAGGCCAATGAATAGATTTCTAGTGCCATTGCACAATGATAGGTTGAGTTAGCAACCAAGATAGAAGATGTGAAAAAGGTGTTGGAATATATTTTATCTATACACAAAGCTTTGTGATGTGAATTTATTCACACATGAAGTGCAAAGGTCTATTTACTAGCTGTAGGGAGATCTAACGACTACAAGTAACATTCTTAAACTATCTCCTAGTCAAAGCCAAATTCATTCTCAAATATTTTTATCTACTCAAGGTTAGCTAGCTACATTAAATGCACAAGATATAAAAATTTGGGCTACCTTGATAAGTATTCAATCCATGTTGACCCCACACATGGAGGTGTTACACAAGGAACTGGCCTTCGCTAAAACATTAATGAAGAAATATTCTCATCTTTCCACTCATGGTGGCTTAGTAGACCTTGCTATCGAGCTAGATGTTCAATTTCAATCTCTAGAGGTAGCATGAAATAATTGGGATGCAACATTCAAGATTATAATAGAGGTCCATACTTTTTTTTTTGGGTAAGCATGCTAGTCATGTACCACCCATGACATAAGTGTTAAAAATGAGGGATTTTGAAAAAGGGGAATTAAGACAAAAAGGGGAGAGAATAAACGAAGGAGGAGTAAATGTAGAAATAGAGGAAGACAAAAGTTCAACATATTTACTCAATAGGAGTATCATATTTAGATACAACAAACAATAATCAATTCAAGGGGAGTTATGAAGTTTAGAGGTATGACTGATAAGTCATCAATTTTTTTTTTTGCAAAATTTTGACATTTTGAAATTTTGTATGTGATCTGAGTAAATAATATAGATTATCTGAGTTATGATCATAAGTTAAGGTTATATATGTGATGGTCTAATTTTTCACTTACCTAAAATTTTGTGAAATCTTGTGAACATTAGGTATAATTTGTGAAATATGCTTAGGGTTTCTAAAAATTGTATTAACCCTCATAAAAAACCTAGGGAAAATTGTTTTGTCATTTGTTTCAACAATGTTCATTCAAAATTGACTTGTAAATAACTAAATAGGGATATACAAAAATATATTGCTCATACATTTTATATCCCTAAGTTTTGAGTCCATTGTTTCATTATATCTCATGTCTTTTTATATTTTAAAGTTGGGATGTTGTGAAATCCTTTTAATCACAATGTTACCCCCTTTTGATCACTAACTATGTTAAATGATGTGAAGGAGTGAAAAGGTTTCTAAGTAATTTATCACAACGTCAGAGCAGTTAGTGCTAGCATGCAGGTTCATGGTGTAAAGGGGTTAAATAGTGGAAAGCACATGATCACAAGTCAATAAAAGCTTAGAATATTATAAGTTGTGATGAAGTGATGAAATGAAAACATAATATAAATTTGAATCATCACATGATTGCAAGCTTTAGATAAAACCTAAAGTCTAAGTCACAATGATGCAAATAGAGGGAAGTAGTTAGTTTGAAGGGTTATTGCATGCTTGTTGTAGGTTAAAGGAAACTTGAGGTTAAGGTTGCAATGTTGTCAAATCTTGTAATCGTACCTTTGCAAGATCAGATGTTGATTTAACTATTCAAGTTGTGAAGCAATGATGATAGAGAAGAAAATCAAGTTAGCAATTGGTCACAACATCAAACATGTAAGATGAAGATTGGTGTTTTATGTTAAGGAGAACCATTTTCATAGGGTCATATGACTAAGTCATGAAGAGAGATTGATAGCTATGAAACCATGAAATGCATATAATGGTTTGAAGAAATTCACATTGCATCATCATAAGGGTTTGAAATAAAAAAAAGACTTAAGTTGTGATGGTAGATGAAGTAATAAAAAAGTTAAGTTCAGAATAGTCATGATATCACGTGAGCTTATAACTAACTTGTGAATATAGTTGCGAAGTAATGAAAGCTTTGAAATTGCAATTTTGCAAGGTTTAGTTGAAGTTAAGATCTTGAGGTTGCAATCTTGTAGACAAAAGAAAATTTTATAGTTAAAAGATGACCATCACATCTTTACATGAATTTAATTGCTATCAATACTTTAAGTTATGAAGTGGCAAAGAATTGTGAAGTGAAACATCACATGGCTTCAAAGATAGTTAGAATATTACATTGCAATATTGTGAGATAAGAAATGGTTAACCATACAACTTAGTGAAATGTCACATGGTTAGAATGAGTGTCTTGTTTGGTGGTTGCAAGGAAACAAAAAGTTAAAAATATGAAGCATCCCATCATTGCAAGCATGATAGATGTTAGGGGCTAAAGTGTGCTGAAGGTGTGAAATAAGGAATAAACAAGTCATCATTAGATCATAGTAGTTGAAAGGGTAAAATGTTGAAATGTTGCAAAGTGGTGACAAAGCATAAAGAAAAGTGATCACAAGTTCACATGCCAATGTGGTCAGTGAAGAAATGAAGCTATGAAGCGGTGAACAAAGGGAATCACACCACCACATGCCAAGCTTAGAAATTAAAGAAACGAAGTGCAAGGTTTTAAAATAGTAAAGATATCCTTGTTCGCATGGTTGCAACTAAAGATAAGAAAAGAGAAGAAACTAGGGAAAGGTAGTGAAAAGGTGGTCATTGCATCATTGCAACATCCAATTTTAAAGTGTACTAATAATTTTTAATAGCCATGTTTGAGCTAGATAAAAGAGCATGAGTTGGAAGTATGAAATATGAAAAAGAAAAGATTTTGCCAACTTTTTGAGGATTGATAGGCTTTTGAAGTGTGCCAAATTTAAATGCCATCAATGCCACACTCCTATTGTAGAGATTAATATATTTTGAATGACACAGAGGTTTTCATTACCATTTACAAAATAGTTTGAGCTTTCAAAGTGAATGTGAAGTTGCAAAGTGATTCAGAGTGATCTTCTAGCATATAGCATTTAGAATTGATTGAATTGTTTTTTTGTAATGGCTTAGAAAGGAGAATTGATTGCATAGGTTGTGATTAAAGAATTTGCATCACAAACTAAAATCCCTAGTTTGTTTATTAAAGAAAGGATGGATATTCTTCTTGGTTCTAGTAATGCACAATTTGTAAATGACCATGCTTTCAAAGATCCATATATATTCTATAGAGATGCAGAGGTCCCTAACAGAAATGGATATGAATCATTCTAGTTCTTCTACAAGAATATAATGGAGAAGGTTCTAGTCTACTACTGTAAGAATTTGGTATAGCTCTAATACCCTGTAAGAATTTTCCTAAGGCAATAACTCAACACCAAGATCAAGAAGCTCAGTAGATAGCACAAGTGAGACAAATACTGATCAAATGAGAATCTCAATAATGATCAAAATGATAATGGATAGTAGATAATTGGATGAATACATCATAGAGGGTGCCTATATATAAGGGCAACCAATATGTCTAGAAGTCACATAAGAGATAAGGATTACAGCTCAACACATATCCACTATTGAGCATAGGAGTTTGTACGATGATGAGAGGATACGTTTACATAGGTGTATATCATAAAGAGATGTTATAGGCACCATGTGCTCTAATAAGTTGCTAACTCCCATGTTGTCAACAAGACAACTCATATGTCTATGCATATTCCTAAGTAAACTTAAGTAAAGTGTAACAATAATTAATTATTTACAGTAACACCCCCCTTGAAGTGCAACTTAGGGGAATGCACTTAAGCTCACAAAGCTAAATGCAAGATACAGTGTGGGTCCCAACTACTAGGCCATGTTAGGTACCCATGTACAAATGCAATGCTCTACATACAATGTGATGCAATGTAATGCAATGCAATCTCTCTAAAAATGGAGAAAGAGGGAAAACCTCATGGGAAAAACCTCCTAAAAAAAGAGATGAATAAATAAAAGATGCATGAAAGGATGGATTAATCAAGACCCCTCATACATCATGCATGTACAAGTATATATCCCCCATAAGAAAAAATACATGATGGTATCCCCCCATATTGAATAATCTTCTACAAGGATGTCATGAAGAAAAAAATGTATCCAATGCCTACAAACAACATTTCTCCCTTTAGGAAGAAGATACACCAAGTATAGGTGCAAGTATAGTTCCCATTGTGGATAGGAAGATGGATGAGGAATCTATATGTAGTATGCTATGGATGCTACCTCTCAAGTTTTCTCATATGTTGACAAGTCATTGATGAATGTAGATTCTATAAGCCAATTTGGTGGATGGCCAAAAGAAGGTGACAAACAAGGTAACATGTCCATGTATGAAAGTGAATCAAACTCCAAAGAAAAGGAATCATCCTTATAGGAAGATATGGGAAGAGAAGTAATGTAGCCTCCCCTCAATGATGAATGCACACCCATGAAAGAAGCTCCTTGATGACCAAAGAAGCTGCACCATGAAAACTGAATGATGCTCCTCCCTATAGGAAGAAGTGGTGCCATAGTTGTAGTAGAGAATGCTCCCCAACTAGTAGGAAGAATCCTCAAAAGATATGATCTCTAAGGAAACTAGAATACAATCTCCAAATACTGATATCTCTCCTTTGAAGTAAAAGAGTCCTCCTCCAATTTTTGAAAAGAAGTGTCTACAATCATGTCAGTCTCAAAAGAAAGATCAAGTGGTTGAGGGTTAGAGTGTTCCCTCAAAAAAATTGAAGAAGAATTATCCTCAATAAAGAGAAGATGGATGTTATCAATAATGTCTCCTACATCTTCAATGTAAGACTCTACAAGAAATACTGTAATGTCTAGAAGGAAGTCATCCCATGAAGCTAAAATATGAAGACATGGTGTTTCCTACTACATTGAATTAGGAGCATCTATGGCTGGAACTAGATTAGTAGAAGCAATAGGAGCATTAGGAGGTATGATTTCAACTAGAGTTGTAGGTACCACAACTGGAGTGACTAGAGGTAGAATGTCCTCTAGTAATAGAGGGACTCATGGATCTCCACATGCTTCCTAAAGACACATCCAAACATCATGAGGACTACTTGCCTTACTCAGAGGAGCAAAAGATTGCTTACTCATACTATTATAGATAAAGTGAAGAAGAAGAGAAAGATGTACCCAATTAGTATTAGGTGGAAATATCTTCAAATATAGATAAGGAAACACTTCCTTATGTTCTCTTAGATGATCAATCATCAAAGCACTCCATTTCTGATAGTTCCTTTTTGTCAATTTGAATCTTAAATCAAAGTGATAGTTTTGACATGACTCTATGAGATCAAATAATGTATACACCCCAAAAATGAAAAAAAGAAATCAAAGAAACCCCCCCTAATGCATGATTTGACACTCTATATTTAGTGCGATTATAATGGGCCACTTGCCAATTTAGGGTGTAAGTGGACTTATAATTTTGATAGTTACAACAAAAAATATGAAGCTATATCAAACTCAACAAGATATGACACAAGACCTCTCAAGGTTCTAATTAATTAGAAGTGCTAATAGGCCAAAATGAGACCAAATTTTGAAAGTACTATGTCTACTCAAAATTACTCCAAATTGATACTAGATCTAGAAAGTAGACAAAAAACCATGCACTCTCAAAAAAATAGCACTAGAATATGTGTCCATATGAGCCCAAACTAAGCCTTTGAAGTTGCAAAAATTGGAATTTATGATTTTTAGAAAAATTCAAGAACAAAGATCACAAACAACCTACACCAATGTGTAGATCACAAAATTCTACCCCAAAACTAAAAAAATTGCTCGAAAAAAGGAGTCCGTATGAGGGAGATATCACTATTTGAAAATCACCTTTGTAATTATTTTTCCTAAATCACAACTACCGCACCTCCAAAACTCAATTGACTCTAGATTTCACCTCAAATGTCTGATTTAATGAAACAAAAGTTGATTTAGGGGTTTTTTGACTTTCTGAATGTGATACCAATTTTTGATTTGCACCAACAAGCTCCAATCTTGACCTGCAAAAAAATAAATCTCTCCAATGGCTATGCAGTGAAGCTCCCATGGCTCTGATACCATGTAAGAATTTGGTATAGCTCTAATACCATGTAAGTATTTTCCTAAAGAAAAATTCAACACCAAGATCAAGAAGCTTAGTAGATAGCAAAAGAGAGACAAATATTGATCAAATGAGAATCTCAATAATGATCAAAATGATAATTGGATATGAGATAATTGGATGAATACATCATAGAGGGTGCTTGTATATAAGGGCAATCGATATGTCTAGAAGTCACACAAGAGATAAGGATTACAACTCAACACATGTCCACCAAAGGTAGATTATCCTCCATTGAACACAAGAGTTTGTGTGATGATGAGAGGATAAGTTTACATAGGTTTATCTCATAAAGAGATGTTGTAGACACCATGTGCTCTAATAAGTTGCTAAGTCCTATATTGTCAACAAGACAACTCATATGTCTATGCATATTCCTAAGTAAACTTAAGTAAAGTGTAATAATAATTAATTATTTACACTAATAGCAACCCTTGGGATAGAAACTGAGGCAACTTGATTATGCTAGAAGTATTTGTGGACATGGACCTAGGAAAGGCATTGATCAAATGTTACAATCCAATTAGCAAGTCATTCCATAGAGATACAAAAGTATTTTCATGGCCCTAGAAAATGAGACATTCATAGAGGCATTTGACCTAGGAGGCCCAATGTCATTGTCTATTGAAATTAATGACCTAACTGAGAATTTCAAAAGGTAGAAGAGAATTTACATGGGTAGGGAAATGAAAAGGAACATACCTATGTCCCATAAAGAGAAGGGAAAAATTCCAAAGAAGAAGGGAGTAGAAAATATCATGCCTCTTGAATTCTTTCAGAGGTATTTCTAGAATATTGTCTTTGGCCTAAATAAACTACTAGGTTTAGATGGGACCATGAATGCCCTAGGGGGACACTATGTTATGGCTTTGAATATTCAAGACCCTAACACCAATGTTGGGTATTATTATGTCATGTACATAATTGATAAGACCCATGAGGAGATCACTGCTACTTAATAAGGACATTTAGAGAATTTTAGATTCTCTCACTACTCTCTAATCATGCATTTAATCTTGTTCAAGAATCTTGATTATTTTAATTAAAGCTTCCTCAAATCCACATAGAAATGGGGAGAAATACTACTAGTAAAAATGTGGACAAGGCTATGGCAAAGGTTCTACCCATATTCCAATTTTATTTCCTTGTATAATGATTTTGTGCATCCTATCTTAAAAATGATAGGATTATCTAATGAAAGAATGCATAGGAGTGCTAGAAAGGTTGTTAAGCCTAACATGTGTTTTGATGCTAGTAAATGATTGGTGCATGACTACGGGGGTATTTGTTTTTGAGGAGTATACTATTATTAGTATATATGGATGCCTTCAACCTCTCCACATTCTATCCAAATATGTTCCAGAGAGACTAGGGTTTGTAGATTTTTTTGGAAACTAATCTCATTGAACAAAGAGCATCTAGGTAAAATTGTCAAGAAGGGAAATTTTTTGTGTAGATCCACCAAGGTAGGAGATTTTGAGATAGAAAAGAATTCCATCAAGGAGACTGATGCCTATTTAAGAAATTACAAATTTTCAATTGGACTGACAAGAATGTATGACCCCTCTAGTGTAGTTAGGAATGCCCTAAAAAGCATGAGGGGATACAATTTGCCTCCTAAAAAACTAATGTGGGAAGAGGATGTCATTTTTGATAGATTGGATGAGAGTGTATGTAGAGAAAGGATGATCAAATTTTGAAATATTATTGTTTTTCAGCAAGAGATGAGGAAAGCTGATCCATCATTCAAAGGATTCTATCTTAAAATGGATTACTAGGTTAGATTAGGCAAATGTGTCAAATTTTTTGATGAGATATCAGCCCAAGTGCCTAAAGCAATAAGGAATAAGGTTGATCCTAACTACTCTGATGAGGAAATTTTAGTAGAAATTAGTGATGAGGAAGAAGATCAACCTAAAAGCTCACAATGGGAAGAGAAGTGAAATAAGAAGTAGAAGATGGTGGAAATTCCTCAAAAGGCTAAGAAAAAATCCTTGTAAACCCTACCTAGGTGTACCCAATATTTTGATGGTGTTAGGAGGAGGTATCTAAAAGCTTAGACCTCTAAGGATGAGCAAAGGGAAACAAAACTACAACCAGGCTCAAATGATTGATGATAGAATCATTGAAGCCAATGAATTTATGAACAATGACAACTTCATCAAAATTGAAGAGTTCAAAAGCTTTCTATTTAAATTAAAAAAGAATGAATTATCCTTGCAAATGAAACTAGGTAATTCTAATGAGGTAGTTGTTGAGTTAGTTCAAAAGCTACAAGAATACAATCTTGCCATTGAAACCCTCACTGTGGAAGAAGGAAGAGAATTTTTGAGAAGATGTGGAATGATTGCCTTCCCAGGATGGGACATAAGTTCCTCTTTCCTACTGAACCAAATGAGAAGACAAGGCAAGTCTATTTCATTTGAAGATCAAAATCAGCTTAGAGAACTAAAAGGGTTGGTATACAATATTGATTCTCAAACAACGGCAATATGGAGTTTAGCTCTAGAGGATCAAAATCCTTCCCTAATGGAAATCAAAGAGTCCCTAAGGGGAAATGTGGTATTATGGAATGTGCACTCCATCTCTAGTAGCTAGATATATGGGATGAAAACATTTGTGGCATTTTTAGGTAAGAACAAGATGGATGTTCTTCAAGCATAATTGGAGGGAGCCTATGAGAATTTCATCATGACCATGAGGTACTATGAGGAAGAAAAAAAGATGACCTATCTATTAGAGTAGAAAACCCTCAAGCTAGAGAATGAGATAGTATAATTGAAAAAAACTATCAGATCAACTATAGAAATCTAGGAAAGAGGTGTTTAAATAGAGGGCCATGTACCTAAAATAGGGGAGGCATCAGACCAAGAAATGGAAGTTGATGAAGAGGACTTGGAATTAGGAAATGAAATTGAGATTAAAACTACTAAGAACTTGTTGGTTCATAAAATAGATGCATTGAAACTAGTTTCCTAGAATGTGTATAGCAAATATCTTGTGTTGTAAGGAGTAAAGTACATGTGTTCAGAGGTTGTTTCCCTATTGTCTCCACTTTTCACTGCATGGGGTCCATATAATCCATTTTTTGATAGTTTGGTATCTATGCTGGTACAGAAGAAGCATTTGCCTAAGGCAACTATTATAAAAACCAGAAAAATGATCAACAAGGTAAAGGACCTGAATGTATTCTTTGGTGGCAAATTGTAATTGATCCAGAATAAAATGAAAGAAATTTCCAAAGGAATATCAAATTTTGTGCTTACAATTTTGGAGACTAATGGAAGAGTTAAGGAATGGGTAGAATGGTCAACATCTTTTGATAGTATTCTAAACCATCACAAATTATTAGCATATTGCAATGATGAGGTAGGTGTAGTAGTGGTAAATGATTTTATTGACATACTCTACAAGTTAGAAACATAGATGTCAAAGATAATTGTAGAGGTAAAGGCTATAACAGATGCCAAATAGAACAAACAACTCAAAGAATTAGATGCAATTAGGGATGCCACCTACCTTGATTTAGACATAGACATAGCTATTTTGGAAGTCATTGTAGATATCTGATGGCAGACACAACCAATGACCAGAATGAACACACCAGAAAAGGGAAATATTATTATCAATGAAAAATGCCCTATGGGCTTACAATAGTATGATTCTGGAGAAAGAAATCCTCCACACAACACCTTCTCTCTAACTCCACTAAAAGCTTCCTTTACAATGCCAAAAATGTTCTTAAATAAGCCCCAAATGGTTTAGGGTTAGGAATAAATTCTAGAATATGCTAGTTGGCATCCACAACGAAAATAGAAGGTTCCAAAAATCATGTTAGAAGTTGGTGTAAAATTAGAAGAATCCAAAAATGGTAGTCCAACTTCCAAGAGGCATAACTTTTGAACTATAACTCTGATTGATGAACCGTCTACATTTTCAAAAAGCTCTCAAAGCACTCTATAGCCCTGTGGACTAGCTTTTCTTTCCCCCATTTTTCAGCCCCATATGAGACCATTTAGTGCCCCATATCTGATTTTGAAGTGCTATTAGGAGGTCTCTAGGAACCAAAAAATTGCAATAAATTTCTAACCATGAAGCCTTTTGACTTGGTTCTTTTTTTGGAGTGTTTTAAATTACAAATATAACCTTCCCTCAAATTTACACCCTCTAACTTGCCATAATTATGGCTCAATTACATAGTCCTACTTTTTTGGCATTTACGCATATCCTAGAGTACTTAAAAACAAATAAAACTCTAAACCAGAAAACTAATAGTGGAACTATGAGAGTTGGAACCTTTATTTGACCGAAATGGGTATCTAGAAATGAAAACACATTAAATATAAACTATCTCTAAGCATAGTTTTGGGTGATACAGGATTTCCCTTACACTACTAGATGCTACTGCATCAATATCAAGGCCCTACCATTTGGTGATATTGATTAGGTTGTGTAAACATGCAGTTAGAGGAAAAAGGAAAAAAGAAAAGGCAAGGAAAACAAAAAAAGCTTGAAGACCAACAAAAAGATGCTCAAGATGCCTGCTAAAAGTGCCACCTGCCACTTTTGCAGTTGTATCCAAAATTTTGATCCAAGTACAAAGAATATTTGTATATAACAATTTAAAATATCTTTGTATCTCACCTCCAATAGAATTTTTACATGTGTCCTCCCATCTGAAGCTTGCTGCAATCCTTCCTATAAAAGGATTTCCAAGATGTGGAGTTGAGGTTTGAAGTCTATACAATTTTAGTGTTATGCTATTTTTTAGTTAGTCGAGTTGGTCTTTATGTCAATTTTTGTGTTGTATTCATTTTGCAAATCTAAGAATACATGTGAACATTGAATGATAGTTTGACATATCTTGATTTATTCATGAGTTTTATACTAGTTATGTATTATTTTCAAGGAAGATTAATACAAAGGATAGTTCTACCATATATATGTCTTTGAATTTTGTCTCCTATTTCATATGTCTAAAATTTTGGGAATGAATGAATAAGGTTCTTTCATTTTAATGCAACTTGGATGGGTTGTATATATTTTCATTGATTTCTTTTAATTCAAGGAGTTAAGGTAAATGCTTTCACGAATTGATAGGGTTTTTAGGTGTATGAGAGGGATATTTATAAGAATGAAATTTAGAGTTAACTACTAATAATTTCAATTGTAAGGCAATTGAATAGGTCAAATTTTGCTAGTTAGACTTTGTGTGGCAATGGATAAGGCACTAATCATCAATTTTAGATGCATATTGAAAATTTCATGTGGTTGTACAAAGCACATTTAAAATAAAATAAAATTTACTTTTCTATATTGAAGAATCAAATTGTTGGTCATTGCTTATTTGCAATAGTTTCCTTCTAAATTATAGTCAGCTACTGTAAGTAGGGAGTATTTGCAAATCTAAGAAGAATTGTTGACCATTTATGCTATAAGGGATAGATGTGAAAGAGAAATATTAGCAAGCACATGTTTGAAGAGAGAACCATAAAACTAGTCACACTTCCATCCCTAAAGTGCACCCGCCTAGGCCCTGTAGAGCCTGAAGTATAAAGAATCCATGTGATCCTATTGAAGTTGGTCTAGATCTGAAGAAATTTTTGTTGAATATAGGATCTAGCTATTCCTTAGGCTTTTTTTTGTCTTTTGAATCCTGTATTAGGTCCTTTGTACCTTGGTAGTTTTCAAACCCCAACAATATGCATGACAATGGGTTTTTGCCACTCATGTCAAAGGGGGAGATTATTGATCTCATTTTGGTTTTGACATATGAGTGAAAATACACTTAAGTCATTACTTAACAATACTTATTGCATGTTGAGTAAGTAGTGTATACCGAGCACAAGACATTAGATAATGCATGCTAAGAACAATATACAATATGTGTCGAGCACCAGTATGTGTCGAGCAGACAGTTAGTGCTGAGTCACTCTAGTGATGAACAAGCTAATACATGCCAAGTGATTTAGATGCTTAGTGAACAAAGGATGCCAAGAAATTTAGAGGCCATGTTACAACATTGAAGATATAATAGATACTGAGCATTAGAGGCTTCAAGTGCCAAGTAAACAACTTTGGACATAGTTGTTTGTAATGGCACAAACTCCTATATAAACTATTTTTGGGATGAATTAAGAATTGTTTTATGATTCTAGAAGATATATACAAAGGTATATTACAAATCCCTATGCATTACATGCAACCAATCAGATTGAGGGATGTTCTAAGTGACAAAATGGGTGAATTATAGTCATTGATTCCTACTTAACCTTAGGTAACCTAAATCTTCTTGAGGAAGGTAAACCCTAAAGAGTTTGTGTGAGAAGAGAAGGGTGAATGCTAAGCATAGAGAGAGAATTCATGGTGACTAAGGAGTTGTGAATTGTAGAATCAGTTAGAGGGAATAGACGAAAGAAGAGAGAGGACATAAGTGATACATTTGATTAGAAGGATCAAGTACACATTAGGAAAGAGAAGATATGATATCTAGTAGAGAGATGCTAACCAAAGGGTAAAAGTAGGAACATTCTAATAGGTGAATCAATAAAAATCTCTTAACCAAGTAGTCCTAGAAGGCTTTTGTAAATCCTTTAACATGGTGCTTACTTTATTGTAAGTTGAAGTCTTCTAAAAAGTTACACTTTTAAAAGGGTATTGAAATCCTTTAACAGGGTAAGATTTAATAGTCTTTGTAAGCCTTTAACAGGGAAGACCTTTCATAAGGTAGTTCATAGTTTATGATCAAACAATTGTAACCTTAATTGTCTACACTTTACAACTACAATAGTGAAGATTTGTGAATGTCATCCCCACTCCAATTTTACCTTCTCATTGGAGGGTTTTTGGGTAAAATTTTTATTGTGTTATGCATTATTTGTTTCATGCTATGGATGAATATGTTTAGTCTGGTATTTTAGTTTACATACAAATTATGATATGGATGTGTGGTGAATGTTTTAATGGTTAGAGTTTTGAATTACTTATTCACCCCTCCTCTCAGAGTTTACTTTGTCATTGTTAATTTCAACATCATAATCTATAAGTGAGTTGTGTTTTATTATCAGATCAAGTCTTGCAATTACCTGCTAATCATTGTATTAGCTTTGATAAATCCTTTAGATTAAGGTTGACATAATAGTCATTTGTAAATTCTTGAATTAGGTGACATTCTAATGGAATGTTATAAAGTCCTCTAATAAGGCTCACTCCTAATAGGGTGATTAAAATCCTTTAGCTAAGTCACATTTAACAGTGTGCATTGTAACCTTTAATAGGGTTGGCCTTTAATGCAGGGCATCACTTTAGAAGAGTGAAAATTGGTAGCATGTTAATGGTGGTTCCCTCCAAACTGGGTTTTTTAATCTAAAATCCTTTTGTCAAAATGTGTGAATGAGTTTTTGGTATTTCATGCTTACATTTCTACAAAGTTATTTTGATCTAGGACAACAATATGCAAATGTTTAAGGTACTGGATGATCTAATGGATGCATGCATGATATGGTTATATGGATATGAATATGTTAAGTATTGAAAAGTTTTATTTGTACATTTGGAACTTGGATAAATGATTCACCCCCCTCTCAATTATTCTAAATATTCCAACAACAATATCAAATAATACAATAAAGAATAGTTTTTGAAAGACTTTGAAGTCTTCC
This sequence comes from Cupressus sempervirens, assembly GCA_028749045.1. Lineage (NCBI taxonomy): Eukaryota > Viridiplantae > Streptophyta > Pinopsida > Cupressales > Cupressaceae > Cupressus > Cupressus sempervirens. The sequence goes on from CM053793.1 coordinate 63,679,421, forward strand.
ATTTGATCAATTAGTTATGTAGAGCCTTTTCAATCTCATTGGAAAAGTCAAGTTCCAAATATGTGTTTGGATTCGGGATCTTCATGCACAAATACATATAGTCTAGAGGAATCTTCTGCTTTTCATCTTCTCCAAAAAGATGGAGCCATGCATAAAAGGTATCTTTGAAAAATTTCATGAAGGAATCTACAGGATGGGTTCCCATATTATCCACATACATTATTTTTTTATTATGACCTCTACTCTTAAAATGGGTAATCTCCCTAAATTTCCCAAACTCCATAGTCTTCTGATGTATAGTCTTAAAATGCACCTTGTTGATGTTGGTGAGGGCCAAAGTGCTTAATCTGAAATGTCTCTCAATACATGATTTAGTAACAACTAGCAAAGCCATTCCATCTAATTTTCTTATAGTTCTAGTGGAGGGATCATAGGGTTTAGCTAAGATATTTATAAATTCAACATCTACAAAGATATTGGGAACCATCACCTTCCCTTGGTCAAGCCTCAATGAGTTATTTGTAGGTTCCTTTTCATACTATTAGCAAAGAAATACCAAAATAGAGAATGGCCATGTACAAGAAGTTTGGCATCACCACACTCAAATTCATCATGGAATATAGATATTTGGACACTAGAGGAAGACCTGGGAAAAACTTCTAAAAATATTTTTTGAATTAACTTTACTATTAGTTCCTATTTATGTTCTTTACTAATATCCTTTTTCATAGGCATTTTGAAGAAATTAGATCTTGATAGGAAATAACTCTAAAAAATACTGATTTGGGTGCTAAACATTTGCATAAGTGAATTCCAATGCCACAACTTTCTTCTTCACTCCACCCTTTTTGTTTCATGCAAAATAATTCATCCTTGGTGATTTATTAGGCTAAAAAATATTCCTTATTTAATGCTTATAATTTTACATGCATTTCTAAATTTATGCCTTGCTCCATATGTCACATCATTGAGTACTTAAGTGAAACAATTAATATTTTGATCTCATGATATATTTTGTTATTAATTTCTCTTGTATAGACTCATGTTTTGTATCCGTTCTTGAAACAATGAAAATTCAAAACTTCAAGCTCATGTTGTTTACGTATCTCTAAAATTGTGAAATCGGGTTTTTCCTCCTTTCATTGTTCCAAAATCATGAAATTGGAAAGTGACTTATGACTACTTGTCAATTTCACAAAATTGGACCTTGTTGTTTTCTTACTTCTTGATTTTCCAAAAGTAGCAAAGATTTTGTTTTTATTTTAGGAAAATTTAGGGAAATTTTAACATGTTCCATCAGTGGCTCTTTCTAGGGACACATGGCTCATATTTAGACATGATGAGATCACAGTTATCTCATGGAAGAGTAGACTGTTATCTTCCTCTATCAAATACCATGCAAGATTTTTGAAACCACATATGTTTTTGAAATGATTGATCTATTTGTTTTAGTTATTTCATTAGAATGGTCTATTTTTCAAATAACTTTTTATTTACACAATAGTGCTCTTTTGAAAAAACTCCACATATTTTGATATTTTTAAGAATAATTAGGTCTTCTTTTTATAGGATGTGTCCTAAGCATATGTTCTCTCCATCACATATATATTTTAAAAATACAATGTAATCTAGATATTTCTTACATGAAACTAGATCATATGGGATCTTTTATTGCTATAATTTTGTAGAGCAAGATCTTGGAGTTGTGTACAACAGAGCGCATTCTCCTTCAAGAAATTTTTTTTGGTTGATTCTAAACTTCAATTCCTTTCTCAAACAAAGCATGATCACATTTGGAATCTTCTCTTAAGGGAAGATCATATTCTTCCACATATTTATAAAAAAATATTGCCTCTAATCTAGGTTCATCATGGATGTTTACTTGTTTTGATACGTTCTTTTGATACTCCATATCTAACAATTTTGAAATCTAATATTTGCTAAGTACTTGACTTTCTTTCTTATAATGTTTTAGATCAGGTTCTTGTGTAATGCAAGACTGAAATGTATAAACGAACCATTCTTCTAATTGATAGCATGATGAAATGCTTCCTACTATAATTGACCTGTATTTATTTTTTGCATCTCCCTTAAGAGATTTCACAAAGAGCATCATTACATTATCTTCTTTATAAACCTAGTTATAATTTACATAATCATAAAATACTTCTAGATGAAAATTGTTGATCCTTCACACTCTCCATGAAACCTTGGAACTTTATTTATTAAGGTTGAGTATAAATTTTTAGATCTATATACAAATCTTCTCAAATCCAATAGCATGAGATCATCTAGAATTAATGGTTTTCTACGAGGTGAAGATGTAATATGAATATTTCTTAATAGAGTCACCATTTTTTTTTTTAAAGATATATTTATTGAGTTCTTTATCCAGCAAAGTTACACTTTCACTTTTCCATGTACTAGTCTATAAAACTGGAAATCTCTAGGTAACTGCACAATATGAATTGTAAGCCACTTTGCCTAGTGTAGTCACCAATCTGTTGGTGCAAAAAATTGTTGGTTGACTTCCTACAAGATTTCCTACTTGATGCTGGTAAACTCAACACAATTTTAGCCAATGAAGAAGATTAAAACTTAACTTTGTTCAATCTCCACACTTCAACATCTGCAAGATCTAGGTGGTTGTACCTATGGTAAATGGTTATTAATGAAGACTTAATCATACTCTTGAGTTGGAAAAATTTTCTTAAGGAGAAATCATAATGTTTGAATGATTTAAGAAAGGATGAAAGTATTTAAGGATAATTTGTGAAATACTGATGGATTGAACCTTACTAACCTAAAACTATACATATACACTTACAAGAAACATACAATGACTAGTCCTTAGTCTTTTGGGGAAAATAGAGTCAACTCCCATGTAATCTTATTATTTGAACCCTTAGAGAATGTGTGCACCCTATCAACTACTAGATAAAAGGAAAGATAAATGTAATTTGCAGCCTAGATGAATTTAACCACAACTTAAGGAGATAATGTAAATAAAATCATACAATCATTCTCATTCATTTATACAACAATATTAATCCAAGATAAATAATAAATAACATGAGATATTTAAAATACCATGAGCCAAAAGAGATTTAAAGGAACTATCATGGTTTCCATTTCTTTATAGGAAATACAAAAGAGGAGTTTGTATTCAAGAGCCATTTAGTAAATATAGAGAAAAGATATTTAATTCATAGTGGAAACTTGTAACAACTATTACTTCTTGTTATCAATATCCTTTCTTTATCTCTTTTGAGTTTGTATTATAAATATAGGTCTTGGTATCTTTTCAAGAAGGTACAAACAAGATTCATACCTTTACATAAGTATAACTAAATAACCAATTATGAAAAATAACAACATAAAGCATAAAAAAAACATTAAAATTCATTGGCCTCTTCTTCTACAACAAAATTTTTGTCTTATGCAAGTACTTTCATGTAGATTTCTATCCATTTGGCTATTAGAGCATGAGTCAGCTATGTGAAGGTAGAAATGGTAGGAGAAAAGGTCTGAAAATCACTTCATCTCTTACCTTGGGCTATTTTAACCTTGTTGATGAACTTGACAAACTTATTCTTTAGGGTAAACAATTTGCTGAGCAATCTATGGAAGGTATCAATCTAAATTTTTTTTTTCACTTTGATATTTTTCTATTATCATATGTAGAAACTTTTGGAATTACAATATGGGCAAGGTGGGGGGTGAATTAGTAGTTTAAACTTGGACCCATACAACTTTCACCACACATCCATCTCATGCATTTGATGAGTAAACTAAAATAACATGTAAAGCATATACATCTAAATCATTTAAATATGTAAGCATTCACACACATAACACCAGATATGATTACCCAAAAACCCTCCAAGTGAGAAGGTAAACATGGGGTGGGGATGACACCCAGAAATCTTCACTACCACAACAATTAAGTGTATCTAATGCAGGTTACAATGTTTTGACCATGAAACATGATCTACCCTATAAAAGATCTATGCTGTTAAAGGCTTACAAAGATTGTTAGGTCTCACCTTGTTAGAGGATTTCAACACCTTGTTAGAAGTGTGCCTTGTTAGAGGACTTCAACGTACAACTAAGCAAGCACCTTGTTAAAGAATTTCATACAACCTATTAAGACTACTCTATTAAAAGATTTGATTGAAATCACCTATTAAAATGTCTTAACATAGATCTTGTGGTTGGAACTTGCTTGCTTGATGAAAAATCACCTCTAAACAATGTCTTCTTGATCCTTCTTGATAATATGTCTCAATGCTGTATACTCTTCTCTATCCTCTACTCTGCTTTAACTAACTCTACAATTCACTCTCTCTTCATAACTTCTAAGTCACTTTGAATGCTCTATGTTTGCATACAAAACTATCCTCTTTGCTCTTTTAACTCTCATTCTTTGATAGATAGTTTAGAGTTTCATCCTCCTTAATAAGACTTTGGTGGCTTAGGGTTAGGTATGAATCTACTACTAAGATTCATCCATTTTGTCACTTAATCCTTCCCATTTTTTGATTGGTTGCATGCAACTGCATAGGGAATCCAACTAGAGATTTTTCCTTATCTCCAAAATATCATAATTTACCTTCAAGTTGGCTAAAAAATGGTTTACATAGTTGTTTGTGCCATTACAAACAAATATGTCAAAACTATGTCACTTGGCATCTAAAGTCTCTAATGCTTGGCATGCACTAATCTTTTTGTTGTGACTTGACACCTGCATTGCTCAACATCCACTATTTACTCAATTCTTGAATCACTCAGAATGGTCTAACTACATAGCACTTGAATGACTTAACACATGAGTGGCTCGACACTCACTATCACTCGGCATGGTCTAATATTTATATGTTGTGCTTGGCATGTACTACTAGTTCAACATGAACTAAGTAAATAACTTAAGTATGTTGACACTCACTTGTCAAAACCAATTTGAGATCAACAAAAACATCTTGAAATCTTGATTCCAATTTCCTAGCGACTTAACCTTCCCATATTGATCAATAATTAATGGGATACATGCACATTCCATAGTTGTTATTGCCTTCTATTTATCTCCAAGTTTATGCTTTTCTTGATTCATATGAGCTAGATTCTTGGAAACTACATCAAGGAGATCAATAGTATGCTTGATTTGGGTAGGT